>JAPTYO010000011.1:0-337658 GCA_036873135.1 Clarkia xantiana subsp. parviflora | reverse complement strand
AGAGAAAAATTGGCCGAAACTGAAGACTGATTTCGCATACCATCACGGAAATATTGTGAAGCTTTGAGTCCGAAATGAGAAGTACTTTAAACCATTCCACGTCATATACGATGAGTAAGAGTGCAAATAAAACTGATTTCATAAAAAACAGAGGTCCGAAAGAGGTTATATTGAAAATAATGAGAAAATTGGCCGAAACTGAAGAATTTCGCATACTAACCATCACGGAAATATTGTGAAGCTTGAGTCCGAAATGAGAAGTAATTTAAACCATTCCACGGTCATATACGATGAGTAAGAGTGCAAATAAAACTGATTTCATAAAAAAACAAGGTCCGAGTGAGGTTATATTGAAAAAATAAGAAAATTGGCCGAAACTGAAGAATTTCGCATACTAACCATCACGGAAAATGTGAAGTTTTTGAGTCCGAAATGAGAAGTACTTTAAACCATTCCACTGTATTATACGATGAGTAAGAGTGCAAATAAAACTGATTTCATCAAAAAAAGAGGTCGAAAAGAGGTTATATTGAAAAAAATGATAAAATTGGCCGAAACTGAAGAATTTCGCATACTAACCATCACGGAAAATATTGTGAAGCTTTGAGTCCGAAATGAGAAGTACTTTAAAACCATTCCACGGTCATATACGATGAGTAAGAGTGCAAATAAAACTGATTTCATAAAAAACAGAGGTCCGAGTGAGGTTATATTGAAATAATGAGAAATTGGCCGAAACTGAAGAATTTCGCATACTAAACATCACGGAAAATGTGAAGTTTTGAGTCCGAAATGAGAAGTACTTTAAACCATTCCACCGTCATATACGATGAGTAAGAGTGCAAATAAAACTGATTTCATAAAAAACAGAGGTCCGAGTGAGGTTATATTGAAAAATGAAAAAATTGGCCGAAACTGAAGAATTTCGCATACTAACCATCACGGAAAATGTGAATTTTGAGTCCGAAATGAGAAGTACTTTAAACCATTCCACGGTCATATACGATGAGTAAGAGTGCAAATAAAACTGATTTCATCAAAAACAAAGGTCCGAGTGAGGTTATATTGAAAAAATGAGAAAATTGGCCGAAACTGAAGAATTTCGCATACTAACCATCACGGAAAATATTGTGAAGCTTTGAGTCCGAAATGAGAAGTACTTTAAACCATTCCACGGTCATATACGATGAGTAAGAGTGCAAATAAAACTGATTTCATAAAAAACAAAGGTCCGAGTGAGGTTATATTGAAAAAATGAGAAAATTGGCCGAAACTGAAGAATTTCGCATACTAACCATCACGGAAAATGTGAACTTTTGAGTCCGAAATGAGAAGTACTTTAAACCATTCCACGGTCATATACGATGAGTAAGAGTGCAAATAAAACTGATTTCATAAAAAACAGAGGTCCGAGTGAGGTTATATTGAAAAAAGAGAAAATTGGCCGAAACTGAAGAATTTCGCATACTAACCATCACGGAAAATATTGTGAAGCTTTGAGTCCGAAATGAGAAGTACTTTAAACCATTCCACGGTCATATACGATGAGTAAGAGTGCAAATAAAACTGATTTCATCAAAAACAGAGGTCCGAGTGAGGTTATATTGAAAAAATGAGAAAATTGGCCGAAACTGAAGAATTTCGCATACTAACCATCACGGAAAATATTGTGAAGCTTTGAGTCCGAAATGAGAAGTACTTTAAACCATTCCACGGTCATATACGATGAGTAAGAGTGCAAATAAAACTGATTTCATAAAAACAAAGGTCCGAGTGAGGTTATATTGAAAAAATGAGAAAATTGGCCGAAACTGAAGAATTTCGCATACTAACCATCACGGAAAATGTGAACTTTTGAGTCCGAAATGAGAAGTACTTTAAACCATTCCACGTCATATACGATGAGTAAGAGTGCAAATAAAACTGATTTCATAAAAAACAAAGGTCCGAGTGAGGTTATATTGAAAAAAAAAAATAGAAAATTGGCCGAAACTGAAGAATTTCGCATACTAACCATCACGGAAAATATTGTGAAGCTTTGAGTCCGAAATGAGAAGTACTTTAAACCATTCCACGGTCATATACGATGAGTAAGAGTGCAAATAAAACTGATTTCATAAAAACAGAGGTCCGAGTGAGGTTATATTGAAATAATGAGAAAATTGGCCGAAACTGAAGAATTTCGCATACTAACCATCACGAAAATGTGAAGTTTTGAGTCCGAAATGAGAAGTACTTTAAACCATTCCACCGTCATATACGATGAGTAAGAGTGCAAATAAAACTGATTTCATAAAAAACAGAGGTCCGAGTGAGGTTATATTGAAAAAATGAAAAAATTGGCCGAAACTGAAGAATTTCGCATACTAACCATCACGGAAAATGTGAATTTTTGAGTCCGAAATGAGAAGTACTTTAAACCATTCCACGGTCATATACGATGAGTATGAGTGCAAATAAAACTGATTTCATAAAAAACAAAGGTCCGAGTGAGGTTATATTGAAAAAATGAGAAAATTTGCCGAAACTGAAGAATTTCGCATAGTAACCATCACGGAAAATATTGTGAAGCTTTGAGTCCGAAATGAGAAGTACTTTAAACCATTCCACGGTCATATTCGATGAGTAAAAGTGCAAATAAAACTGATTTCATAAAAACAGAGGTCCGAGTGAGGTTATATTGAAAAAATGAGAAAAATTGGCCGAAACTGAAGAATTTCGCATACTAACCATCACAAAAATATTGTGAAGCTTTGAGTACGAAATGAGAAGTACTTTAAACCATTCCACGGTCATATACGATGAGTAGGAGTGCAAATAAAACTGATATCATAAAAAACAAAGGTCCGAGTGAGGTTATATTGAAAAAATGAGAAAATTGGCCGAAACTGAAGAATTTCGCATACTAACCATCACAGAAAATGTGAACTTTTGAGTCCGAAATGAGAAGTACTTTAAACCATTCCACATTCATATACGATTAGTCAGAGTGCAAATAAAACTGATTTCATCAAAAACAGAGGTCCGAAAAGGGTTATATTGAAAAAAAAAAAAAAAAAAAAAAAAAAAAGAGAGAAATTGCTGAAATGACGAGAATTTCGCATACCATCACGGAAAATATTGTGAAGCTTTGAGTCCGAAATGAGAAGTACTTTAAACCATTCCACGGTCATATACGATGAGTAAGAGTGCAAATAAATTGATTTCATAAAAACAGAGGTCCGAGTGAGGTTATATTGAAAAAATGAGAAAATTGGCCGAAACTGAAGAATTTCGCATACTAAACATCACGGAAAATATTGTGAAGCTTTGAGTCCGAAATGAGAAGTACTTTAAACCATTCCACGGTCATATACGATGAGTAAGAGTGCAAATAAAACTGATTTCATAAAAAACAAAGGTCCGAGTGAGGTTATATTGAAAAAATGAGAAAATTGGCCGAAACTGAAGAATTTCGCATACTAACCATCACGGAAAATGTGAAGTTTTGAGTCCGAAATGAGAAGTACTTTAAACCATTCCACGATGAGTAAGAGTGCAAATAAAACTGATTTCATCAAAAACAGAGGTCCGAAAAGAGGTTATATTGAAAAAATGAGAAAATTGGCCGAAACTGAAGAATTTCGCATACTAACCATCACGGAAATATTGTGAAGCTTTGAGTCCGAAATGAGAAGTACTTTAAACCATTCCACGGTCATATACGATGAGTAAGAGTGCAAATAAAACTGATTTCATAAAAAACAGAGGTCCGAGTGAGGTTATATTGAAATAATGAGAAAATTGGCCGAAACTGAAGAATTTCGCATACTAAACATCACGGAAAATATTGTGAAGCTTTGAGTCCGAAATGAGAAGTACTTTAAACCATTCCACGTCATATACGATGAGTAAGAGTGCAAATAAAACTGATTTCATAAAAAACAAAGGTCCGAGTGAGGTTATATTGAAAAAATGAGAAAAATGGCCGAAACTGAAGAATTTCGCATACTAACCATCACGGAAAATGTGAAGTTTTGAGTCCGAAATGAGAAGTACTTTAAACCATTCCACGGTCATATACGATGAGTAAGAGTGCAAATAAAACTGATTTCATCAAAAACAGAGGTCCGAAAGAGGTTATATTGAAAAAATGAGAAAATTGGCCGAAACTGAAGAATTTCGCATACTAACCATCACGGAAAATATTGTGAAGCTTTGAGTCCGAAATGAGAAGTACTTTAAACCATTCCACGGTCATATACGATGAGTAAGAGTGCAAATAAAACTGATTTCATAAAAAACAGAGGTCCGAGTGAGGTTATATTGAAATAATGAGAAAATTGGCCGAAACTGAAGAATTTCGCATACTAACCATCACGGAAAATGTGAAGTTTTGAGTCCGAAATGAGAAGTACTTTAAACCATTCCACCGTCATATACGATGAGTAAGAGTGCAAATAAAACTGATTTCATAAAAAACAGAGGTCCGAGTGAGGTTATATTGAAAAAATGAAAAATTGGCCGAAACTGAAGAATTTCGCATACTAACCATCACGGAAAATGTGAATTTTGAGTCCGAAATGAGAAGTACTTTAAACCATTCCACGGTCATATACGATGAGTAAGAGTGCAAATAAAACTGATTTCATAAAAACAAGGTCCGAGTGAGGTTATATTGAAAAAATGAGAAAATTGGCCGAAACTGAAGAATTTCGCATACTAACCATCACGGAAAATATTGTGAAGCTTTGAGTCCGAAATGAGAAGTACTTTAAACCATTCCACGGTCATATACGATGAGTAAGAGTGCAAATAAAACTGATTTCATAAAAAACAGAGGTCCGAGTGAGGTTATATTGAAAAAATGAGAAAATTGGCCGAAACTGAAGAATTTCGCATACTAACCATCACGGAAAATATTGTGAAGCTTTGAGTCCGAAATGAGAAGTACTTTAAACCATTCCACGGTCATATACGATGAGTAAGAGTGCAAATAAAACTGATTTCATAAAAAACAGGTCCGAGTGAGGTTATATTGAAAAAATGAGAAAATTGGCCGAAACTGAAGAATTTCGCATACTAACCATCACGGAAAATGTGAACTTTTGAGTCCGAAATGAGAAGTACTTTAAACCATTCCACGGTCATATACGATGAGTAAGAGTGCAAATAAAACTGATTTCATCAAAAACAGAGGTCCGAAAAAGGTTATATTGAAAAAAAAAAAAAAAAAGAGAGAAAATTGGCCGAAACTGACCGAGAATTTCGCATAACCATCACGGAAAATATTGTGAAGCTTTGAGTCCGAAATGAGAAGTACTTTAAACCATTCCACGGTCATATACGATGAGTAAGAGTGCAAATAAAACTGATTTCATAAAAAACAGAGGTCCGAGTGAGGTTATATTGAAAAATGAGAAAATTGGCCGAAACTGAAGAATTTCGCATACTAACCATCACGGAAAATATTGTGAGCTTTGAGTCCGAAATGAGAAGTACTTTAAACCATTCCACGGTCATATACGATGAGTAAGAGTGCAAATAAAACTGATTTCATAAAAAACAGGTCCGAGTGAGGTTATATTGAAAAAATGAGAAAAATGGCCGAAACTGAAGAATTTCGCATACTAACCATCACGGAAAATGTGAAGTTTTGAGTCCGAAATGAGAAGTACTTTAAACCATTCCACGATGAGTAAGAGTGCAAATAAAACTGATTTCATAAAAAACAGAGGTCCGAAAAGAGGTTATATTGAAAAAATGAGAAAATTGGCCGAAACTGAAGAATTTCGCATACTAACCATCACGGAAAATATTGTGAAGCTTTGAGTCCGAAATGAGAAGTACTTTAAACCATTCCACGGTCATATACGATGAGTAAGAGTGCAAATAAAACTGATTTCATAAAAAACAGAGGTCCGAGTGAGGTTATATTGAAAAAATGAGAAAATTGGCCGAAACTGAAGAATTTCGCATACTAACCATCACGGAAAATATTGTGAAGCTTTGAGTCCGAAATGAGAAGTACTTTAAACCATTCCACGGTCATATACGATGAGTAAGAGTGCAAATAAAACTGATTTCATAAAAAACAAAGGTCCGAGTGAGGTTATATTGAAAAAATAAGAAAAATGGCCGAAACTGAAGAATTTCGCATACTAACCATCACGGAAAATGTGAAGTTTTGAGTCCGAAATGAGAAGTACTTTAAACCATTCCACTGTCATATACGATGAGTAAGAGTGCAAATAAAACTGATTTCATCAAAAACAGAGGTCCGAAAAGAGGTTATATTGAAAAAATGAGAAAATTGGCCGAAACTGAAGAATTTCGCATACTAACCATCACGGAAAATATTGTGAAGCTTTGAGTCCGAAATGAGAAGTACTTTAAACCATTCCACGGTCATATACGATGAGTAAGAGTGCAAATAAAACTGATTTCATAAAAAACAGAGGTCCGAGTGAGGTTATATTGAAAATGAGAAAATTGGCCGAAACTGAAGAATTTCGCATACTAACCATCACGGAAAATGTGAAGTTTTGAGTCCGAAATGAGAAGTACTTTAAACCATTCCACGTCATATACGATGAGTAAGAGTGCAAATAAAACTGATTTCATAAAAAACAGAGGTCCGAGTGAGGTTATATTGAAAAAATGAAAAATTGGCCGAAACTGAAGAATTTCGCATACTAACCATCACGGAAAATGTGAATTTTTGAGTCCGAAATGAGAAGTACTTTAAACCATTCCACGGTCATATACGATGAGTAGAGTGCAAATAAAACTGATTTCATAAAAAACAGAGGTCCGAGTGAGGTTATATTGAAAAAATGAGAAAATTGGCCGAAACTGAAGAATTTCGCATACTAACCATCACGGAAAATATTGTGAAGCTTTGAGTCCGAAATGAGAAGTACTTTAAACCATTCCACGGTCATATACGATGAGTAAAGTGCAAATAAAACTGATTTCATAAAAACCGAGGTCCGAGTGAGGTTATATTGAAAAAATGAGAAAATTGGCCGAAACTGAAGAATTTCGCATACTAACCATCACAGAAAATATTGTGAAGCTTTGAGTCCGAAATGAGAAGTACTTTAAACCATTCCACGGTCATATACGATGAGTAGGAGTGCAAATAAAACTGATATCATAAAAAACAAAGGTCCGAGTGAGGTTATATTGAAAAAATGAGAAAATTGGCCGAAACTGAAGAATTTCGCATACTAACCATCACAGAAAATGTGAACTTTTGAGTCCGAAATGAGAAGTACTTTAAACCATTCCACATTCATATACGATGAGTAAGAGTGCAAATTAAACTGATTTCATCAAAAACAGAGGTCCGAAAGGGTTATATTGAAAAAAAAAAAAAAAAAAAAAAAAAAAAAACTGACCGAGAATTTCGCATACCATCACGGAAAATATTGTGAAGCTTTGAGTCCGAAATGAGAAGTACTTTAAACCATTCCACGGTCATATACGATGAGTAAGAGTGCAAATAAAATTGATTTCATAAAAAACAGAGGTCCGAGTGAGGTTATATTGAAATAATGAGAAAATTGGCCGAAACTGAAGAATTTCGCTTACTAACCATCACGGAAAATATTGTGATGCTTTGATTCCGAAATGAGAAATACTTTGAACCATTCCACGTCATATACGATGAGTAAGAGTGCAAATAAAACTGATTTCATAAAAACAAAGGTCCGAGTGAGGTTATATTGAAAAAATAAGAAAAATGGCCGAAACTGAAGAATTTCGCATACTAACCATCACGGAAAATGTGAAGTTTTGAGTCCGAAATGAGAAGTACTTTAAACCATTCCACGGTCATATACGATGAGTAAGAGTGCAAATAAAACTGATTTCATAAAAACAGAGGTCCGAGTGAGGTTATATTGAAAAAATGAAAAATTGGCCGAAACTGAAGAATTTCGCATACTAACCATCACGGAAAATGTGAGTTTTTGAGTCCGAAATGAGAAGTACTTTAAACCATTCCACGGTCATATACGATGAGTAAGAGTGCAAATAAAACTGATTTCATAAAAAACAGAGGTCCGAGTGAGGTTATATTGAAAAAATGAGAAAATTGGCCGAAACTGAAGAATTTCGCATACTAACCATCACGGAAAATATTGTGAAGCTTTGAGTCCGAAATGAGAAGTACTTTAAACCATTCCACGGTCATATACGATGAGTAAGAGTGCAAATAAAACTGATTTCATAAAAACCGAGGTCCGAGTGAGGTTATATTGAAAAAATGAGAAAATTGGCCGAAACTGAAGAATTTCGCATACTAACCATCACGGAAATATGTGAAGCTTTGAGTCCGAAATGAGAAGTACTTTAAACCATTCCACGGTCATATACGATGAGTAAGAGTGCAAATAAAACTGATTCATAAAAAACAAAGGTCCGAGTGAGGTTATATTGAAAAAATGAGAAAATTGGCCGAAACTGAAGAATTTCGCATACTAACCATCACGGAAAATATTGTGAAGCTTTGAGTCCGAAATGAGAAGTACTTTAAACCATTCCACGGTCATATACGATGAGTAAAAGTGCAAATAAAACTGATTTCATAAAAAACGAGGTCCGAGTGAGGTTATATTGAAAAAATGAGAAAATTGGCCGAAACTGAAGAATTTCGCATACTAACCATCACGAAAATATTGTGAAGCTTTGAGTCCGAAATGAGAAGTACTTTAAACCATTCCACGGTCATATACGATGAGTAGAGTGCAAATAAAACTGATTTCATAAAAAACAAAGGTCCGAGTGAGGTTATATTGAAAAAATGAGAAAATTGGCCGAAACTGAAGAATTTCGCATACTAACCATCACAGAAAATGTGAACTTTTGAGTCCGAAATGAGAAGTACTTTAAACCATTCCACATTCATATACGATGAGTAAGAGTGCAAATTAAACTGATTTCATCAAAAACAGAGGTCCGAAAAGGGTTATATTGAAAAAAAAAAAAAAAAAGAGAGAAAATTGGCTGAAACTGACGATATTTCGTATACCATCACGGAAAATATTGTGAAGCTTTGAGTCCGAAATGAGAAGTACTTTAAACCATTCCACGGTCATATACGATGAGTAAGAGTGCAAATAAAATTGATTTCATAAAAAACAGAGGTCCGAGTGAGGTTATATTGAAAAAATGAGAAAATTGGCCGAAACTGAAGAATTTCGCATACTAACCATCACGGAAAATATTGTGATGCTTTGAGTCCGAAATGAGAAATACTTTGAACCATTCCACGGTCATATACGATGAGTAAGAGTGCAAATAAAACTGATTTCATAAAAAACAAAGGTCCGAGTGAGGTTATATTGAAAAAATAAGAAAAATGGCCGAAACTGAAGAATTTCGCATACTAACCATCACGGAAAATGTGAAGTTTTGAGTCCGAAATGAGAAGTACTTTAAACCACTCCACGATGAGTAAGAGTGCAAATAAAACTGATTTCATCAAAAACAGAGGTCCGAAAAGAGGTTATATTGAAAAATTGATAAATTGGCCGAAACTGAAGAATTTCGCATACTAACCATCACGGAAAATATTGTGAAGCTTTGAGTCCGAAATGAGAAGTACTTTAAACCATTCCACGGTCATATACGATGAGTAAGAGTGCAAATAAAACTGATTTCATAAAAAACAGAGGTCCGAGTGAGGTTATATTGAAATAATGAGAAAATTGGCCGAAACTGAAGAATTTCGCATACTAAACATCACGGAAAATATTGTGATGCTTTGATTCCGAAATGAGAAATACTTTGAACCATTCCACGATCATATACGATGAGTAAGAGTGCAAATAAAACTGATTTCATAAAAAACAAAGGTCCGAGTGAGGTTATATTGAAAAAATGAGAAAAATGGCCGAAACTGAAGAATTTCGCATACTAACCATCACGGAAAATGTGAAGTTTTGAGTCCGAAATGAGAAGTACTTTAAACCATTCCACTGTATATACGATGAGTAAGAGTGCAAATAAAACTGATTTCATCAAAAACAGAGGTCCGAAAAGAGGTTATATTGAAAAAATGATAAAATTGGCCGAAACTGAAGAATTTCGCATACTAACCATCACGGAAAATATTGTGAAGCTTTGAGTCCGAAATGAGAAGTACTTTAAACCATTCCACGGTCATATACGATGAGTAAGAGTGCAAATAAAACTTTTTTCATAAAAAACAGAGGTCCGAGTGAGGTTATATTGAAATAATGAGAAAATTGGCCGAAACTGAAGAATTTCGCATACTAAACATCACGGAAAATGTGAAGTTTTGAGTCCGAAATGAGAAGTACTTTAAACCATTCCACCGTCATATACGATGAGTAAGAGTGCAAATAAAACTGATTTCATAAAAAACAGAGGTCCGAGTGAGGTTATATTGAAAAAATGAAAAAATTGGCCGAAACTGAAGAATTTCGCATACTAACCATCACGGAAAATGTGAATTTTGAGTCCGAAATGAGAAGTACTTTAAACCATTCCACGGTCATATACGATGAGTATGAGTGCAAATAAAACTGATATCATAAAAAACAAAGGTCCGAGTGATGTTATATTGAAAAAATGAGAAAATTGGCCGAAACTGAAGAATTTCGCATACTAACCATCACGGAAAATATTGTGAAGCTTTGAGTCCGAAATGAGAAATACTTTAAACCATTCCACGGTCATATTCGATGAGTAAAAGTGCAAATAAAACTGATTTCATAAAAACGAGGTCCGAGTGAGGTTATATTGAAAAAATGAGAAAATTGGCCGAAACTGAAGAATTTCGCATACTAACCATCACAGAAAATATTGTGAAGCTTTGAGTACGAAATGAGAAGTACTTTAAACCATTCCACGGTCATATACGATGAGTAGGAGTGCAAATAAAACTGATATCATAAAAAACAAAGGTCCGAGTGAGGTTATATTGAAAAAATGAGAAAATTGGCCGAAACTGAAGAATTTCGCATACTAACCATCACAGAAAATGTGAACTTTTGAGTCCGAAATGAGAAGTACTTTAAACCATTCCACATTCATATACGATTAGTCAGAGTTCAAATTAAACTGATTTCATCAAAAACAGAGGTCCGAAAAGGGATTATATTGAAAAAAAAAAAAAAAAAAAAAAAGAGAGAGAAAATTGGCTGAAACTGACCGATGAATTTCGCATACCATAACGGAAAATATTGTGAAGCTTTGAGTCAGAAATGAGAAGTACTTTAAACCATTCCACGGTCATATACGATGAGTAAGAGTGCAAATAAAATTGATTTCATAAAAAACAGAGGTCCGAGTGAGGTTATATTGAAATAATGAGAAAATTGGCCGAAACTGAAGAATTTCGCTTACTAAACATCACGGAAAATATTGTGATGCTTTGATTCCGAAATGAGAAATAATTTGAACCATTCCACGATCATATACGATGAGTAAGAGTGCAAATAAAACTGATTTCATAAAAAACAAAGGTCCGAGTGAGGTTATATTGAAAAAATAAGAAAAATGGCCGAAACTGAAGAATTTCGCATACTAACCATCACGGAAAATGTGAAGTTTTGTGTCCGAAATGAGAAGTACTTTAAACCATTCCACGATGAGTTAGAGTGCAAATAAAACTGATTTCATCAAAAACAGAGGTCCGAAAAGAGGTTATATTGAAAAAATGATAAAATTGGCCGAAACTGAAGAATTTCGCATACTAACCATCACGAAAAATATTGTGAAGCTTTGAGTCCGAAATAAGAAGTACTTTAAACCATTCCACGGTCATATACGATGAGTAAGAGTGCAAATAAAACTGATTTCATAAAAAACAGAGGTCCGAGTGAGGTTATATTGAAATAATGAGAAAATTGGCCGAAACTGAAGAATTTCGCTTACTAAACATCACGGAAAATATTGTGATGCTTTGATTCCGAAATGAGAAATAATTTGAACCATTCCACGATCATATACGATGAGTAAGAGTGCAAATAAAACTGATTTCATAAAAAACAAAGGTCCGAGTGAGGTTATATTGAAAAAATAAGAAAATGGCCGAAACTGAAGAATTTCGCATACTAACCATCACGGAAAATGTGAAGTTTTGTGTCCGAAATGAGAAGTACTTTAAACCATTCCACTGTATTATACGATGAGTAAGAGTGCAAATAAAACTGATTTCATCAAAAACAGAGGTCCGAAAAGAGGTAATATTGAAAAAATGATAAAATTGGCCGAAACTGAAGAATTTCGCATACTAACCATCACGGAAAATATTGTGAAGCTTTGAGTCCGAAATGAGAAGTACTTTAAACCATTCCACGGTCATATACGATGAGTAAGAGTGCAAATAAAACTGATTTCATAAAAAACAGAGGTCCGAGTTTGGTTATATTGAAAAAATGAGAAAATTGGCCGAAACTGAAGAATTTCGCATACTAAACATCACGGAAAATGTGAAGTTTTGAGTCCGAAATGAGAAGTACTTTAAACCATTCCACCGTCATATACGATGAGTAAGAGTGCAAATAAAACTGATTTCATAAAAAACAGAGGTCCGAGTGAGGTTATATTGAAAAAATGAAAAAATTGGCCGAAAGTGAAGAATTTCGCATACTAACCATCACGGAAAATGTGAATTTTTGAGTCCGAAATGAGAAGTACTTTAAACCATTCCACGGTCATATACGATGAGTATGAGTGCAAATAAAACTGATATCATAAAAAACAAAGGTCCGAGTGAGGTTATATTGAAAAAATGAGAAAATTGGCCGAAACTGAAGAATTTCGCATAGTAACCATCACGGAAAATATTGTGAAGCTTTGAGTCCGAAATGAGAAGTACTTTAAACCATTCCACGGTCATATTCGATGAGTAAAAGTGCAAATAAAACTGATTTCATAAAAACCGAGGTCCGAGTGAGGTTATATTGAAAAAATGAGAAAATTGGCCGAAACTGAAGAATTTCGCATACTAACCATCACAGAAAATATTGTGAAGCTTTGAGTACGAAATGAGAAGTACTTTAAACCATTCCACGGTCATATACGATGAGTAGGAGTGCAAATAAAACTGATTTCATAAAAAACAAAGGTCCGAGTGAGGTTATATTGAAAAAATGAGAAAATTGGCCGAAACTGAAGAATTTCGCATACTAACCATCACAGAAAATGTGAACTTTTGAGTCCGAAATGAGAAGTACTTTAAACCATTCCACATTCATATACGATTAGTTAGAGTTCAAATTAAACTGATTTCATCAAAAACAGAGGTCCGAAAAGGGATTATATTGAAAAAAAAAAAAAAAAAAAAAGAGAGAGAGAAAATTGGCTGAAACTGACCGATGAATTTCGCATACCATAACGGAAAATATTGTGAAGCTTTGAGTCGAAATGAGAAGTACTTTAAACCATTCCACGGTCATATACGATGAGTAAGAGTGCAAATAAAATTGATTTCATAAAAAACAGAGGTCCGAGTGAGGTTATATTGAAATAATGAGAAAATTGGCCGAAACTGAAGAATTTCGCATACTAACCATCACGGAAAATATTGTGAAGCTTTGAGTCCGAAATGAGAAGTACTTTAAACCATTCCACGGTCATATACGATGAGTAAGAGTGCAAATAAAACTGATTTCATAAAAAACAAAGGTCCGAGTGAGGTTATATTGAAAAAATAAGAAAAATGGCCGAAACTGAAGAATTTCGCATACTAACCATCACGGAAAATGTGAAGTTTTGAGTCCGAAATGAGAAGTACTTTAAACCATTCCACGATGAGTAAGAGTGCAAATAAAACTGATTTCATCAAAAACAGAGGTCCGAAAAGAGGTTATATTGAAAAATTGATAAAATTGGCCGAAACTGAAGAATTTCGCATACTAACCATCACGGAAAATATTGTGAAGCTTTGAGTCCGAAATGAGAAGTACTTTAAACCATTCCACGGTCATATACGATGAGTAAGAGTGCAAATAAAATCGATTTCATAAAAAACAGAGGTCCGAGTGAGGTTATATTGAAATAATGAGAAAATTGGCCGAAACTGAAGAATTTCGCTTACTAAACATCACGGAAAATATTGTGATGCTTTGATTCCGAAATGAGAAATAATTTGAACCATTCCACGATCATATACGATGAGTAAGAGTGCAAATAAAACTGATTTCATAAAAAACAAAGGTCCGAGTGAGGTTATATTGAAAAAATAAGAAAAATGGCCGAAACTGAAGAATTTCGCATACTAACCATCACGGAAAATGTGAAGTTTTGTGTCCGAAATGAGAAGTACTTTAAACCATTCCACTGTATTATACGATGAGTAAGAGTGCAAATAAAACTGATTTCATCAAAAACAGAGGTCCGAAAAGAGTTAATATTGAAAAAATGATAAAATTGGCCGAAACTGAAGAATTTCGCATACTAACCATCACGGAAAATATTGTGAAGCTTTGAGTCCGAAATAAGAAGTACTTTAAACCATTCCACGGTCATATACGATGAGTAAGAGTGCAAATAAAACTGATTTCATCAAAAACAGAGGTCCGAGTTTGGTTATATTGAAATAATGAGAAAATTGGCCGAAACTGAAGAATTTCGCATACTAAACATCACGGAAAATGTGAAGTTTTGAGTCCGAAATGAGAAGTACTTTAAACCATTCCACCGTCATATACGATGAGTAAGAGTGCAAATAAAACTGATTTCATAAAAAACAGAGGTCCGAGTGAGGTTATATTGAAAAAATGAAAAAATTGGCCGAAAGTGAAGAATTTCGCATACTAACCATCACGGAAAATGTGAATTTTTGAGTCCGAAATGAGAAGTACTTTAAACCATTCCACGGTCATATACGATAGTATGAGTGCAAATAAAACTGATATCATAAAAAACAAAGGTCCGAGTGATGTTATATTGAAAAAATGAGAAAATTGGCCGAAACTGAAGAATTTCGCATAGTAACCATCACGGAAAATATTGTGAAGCTTTGAGTCCGAAATGAGAAGTACTTTAAACCATTCCACGGTCATATTCGATGAGTAAAAGTGCAAATAAACTGATTTCATAAAAAACCGAGGTCCGAGTGAGGTTATATTGAAAAAATGAGAAAATTGGCCGAAACTGAAGAATTTCGCATACTAACCATCACAGAAAATATTGTGAAGCTTTGAGTACGAAATGAGAAGTACTTTAAACCATTCCACGGTCATATACGATGAGTAGGAGTGCAAATAAAACTGATATCATAAAAAAAAAAGGTCCGAGTGAGGTTATATTGAAAAAATGAGAAAATTGGCCGAAACTGAAGAATTTCGCATACTAACCATCACAGAAAATGTGAACTTTTGAGTCCGAAATGAGAAGTACTTTAAACCATTCCACATTCATATACGATTAGTCAGAGTTCAAATAAACTGATTTCATCAAAAACAGAGGTCCGAAAAGGGGTATATAAAAAAAAAAAAAAAAAAAAAAAAAAAAAAAAGAGAGAGAGAAATTGGCTGAAACTGACTGATGAATTTCGCATACCATAACGGAAAATATTGTGAAGCTTTGAGTCAGAAATGAGAAGTACTTTAAACCATTCCACGGTCATATACGACGAGTAAGAGTGCAAATAAAATTGATTTCATAAAAAACAGAGGTCCGAGTGAGGTTATATTGAAATAATGAGAAAATTGGCCGAAACTGAAGAATTTCGCTTACTAAACATCACGGAAAATATTGTGATGCTTTGATTCCGAAATGAGAAATAATTTGAACCATTCCACAATCATATACGATGAGTAAGAGTGCAAATAAAACTGATTTCATAAAAAACAAAGGTCCGAGTGAGGTTATATTGAAAAAATAAGAAAAATGGCCGAAACTGAAGAATTTCGCATACTAACCATCACGGAAAATGTGAAGTTTTGTGTCCGAAATGAGAAGTACTTTAAACCATTCCACTGTATTATACGATGAGTAAGAGTGCAAATAAAACTGATTTCATCAAAAACAGAGGTCCGAAAAGAGGTTATATTGAAAAAATGATAAAATTGGCCGAAACTGAAGAATTTCGCATACTAACCATCACGGAAAATATTGTGAAGCTTTGAGTCCGAAATAAGAAGTACTTTAAACCATTCCACGGTCATATACGATGAGTAAGAGTGCAAATAAAACTGATTTCATAAAAAACAGAGGTCCGAGTTTGGTTATATTGAAATAATGAGAAAATTGGCCGAAACTGAAGAATTTCGCATACTAAACATCACGGAAAATGTGAAGTTTTGAGTCCGAAATGAGAAGTACTTTAAACCATTCCACCGTCATATACGATGAGTAAGAGTGCAAATAAAACTGATTTCATAAAAAACAGAGGTCCGAGTGAGGTTATATTGAAAAAATGAAAAAATTGGCCGAAAGTGAAGAATTTCGCATACTAACCATCACGGAAAATGTGAATTTTTGAGTCCGAAATGAGAAGTACTTTAAACCATTCCACGGTCATATACGATGAGTATGAGTGCAAATAAAACTGATATCATAAAAAACAAAGGTCCGAGTGATGTTATATTGAAAAAATGAGAAAATTGGCCGAAACTGAAGAATTTCGCATAGTAACCATCACGGAAAATATTGTGAAGCTTTGAGTCCGAAATGAGAAGTACTTTAAACCATTCCACGGTCATATTCGATGAGTAAAAGTGCAAATAAAACTGATTTCATAAAAACCGAGATCCGAGTGAGGTTATATTGAAAAAATGAGAAAATTGGCCGAAACTGAAGAATTTCGCATACTAACCATCACAGAAAATATTGTGAAGCTTTGAGTACGAAATGAGAAGTACTTTAAACCATTCCACGGTCATATACGATGAGTAGGAGTGCAAATAAAACTGATATCATAAAAAACAAAGGTCCGAGTGAGGTTATATTGAAAAAATGAGAAAATTGGCCGAAACTGAAGAATTTCGCATACTAACCATCACAGAAAATGTGAACTTTTGAGTCCGAAATGAGAAGTACTTTAAACCATTCCACATTCATATACGATTAGTCAGAGTTCAAATTAAACTGATTTCATCAAAAACAGAGGTCCGAAAAGGGATTATATTGAAACAAAAAAAAAAAAAAAAAGAGAGAGAAAATTGGCTGAAACTGACCGATGAATTTCGTATACCATAACGGAAAATATTGTGAAGCTTTGAGTCAGAAATGAGAAGTACTTTAAACCATTCCACGGTATATACGATGAGTAAGAGTGCAAATAAAATTGATTTCATAAAAAACAGAGGTCCGAGTGAGGTTATATTGAAATAATGAGAAAATTGGCCGAAACTGAAGAATTTCGCTTACTAAACATCACGGAAAATATTGTGATGCTTTGATTCCGAAATGAGAAATAATTTGAACCATTCCACGATCATATACGATGAGTAAGAGTGCAAATAAAACTGATTTCATAAAAAACAAAGGTCCGAGTGAGGTTATATTGAAAAAATAAGAAAAATGGCCGAAACTGAAGAATTTCGCATACTAACCATCACGGAAAATGTGAAGTTTTGTGTCCGAAATGAGAAGTACTTTAAACCATTCCACGATGAGTAAGAGTGCAAATAAAACTGATTTCATCAAAAACAGAGGTCCGAAAAGAGGTTATATTGAAAAATTGATAAAATTGGCCGAAACTGAAGAATTTCGCATACTAACCATCACGGAAAATATTGTGAAGCTTTGAGTCCGAAATAAGAAGTACTTTAAACCATTCCACGGTCATATACGATGAGTAAGAGTGCAAATAAAATTGATTTCATAAAAAACAGAGGTCCGAGTGAGGTTATATTAAATAATGAGAAAATTGGCCGAAACTGAAGAATTTCGCTTACTAAACATCACGGAAAATATTGTGATGCTTTGATTCCGAAATGAGAAATAATTTGAACCATTCCACGATCATATACGATGAGTAAGAGTGCAAATAAAACTGATTTCATAAAAAACAAAGGTCCGAGTGAGGTTATATTGAAAAAATAAGAAAAATGGCCGAAACTGAAGAATTTCGCATACTAACCATCACGGAAAATGTGAAGTTTTGTGTCCGAAATGAGAAGTACTTTAAACCATTCCACCGTATTATACGATGAGTAAGAGTGCAAATAAAACTGATTTCATCAAAAACAGAGGTCCGAAAAGAGGTAATATTGAAAAAATGATAAAATTGGCCGAAACTGAAGAATTTCGCATACTAACCATCACGGAAAATATTGTGAAGCTTTGAGTCCGAAATAAGAAGTACTTTAAACCATTCCACGGTCATATACGATGAGTAAGAGTGCAAATAAAACTGATTTCATAAAAAACAGAAGTCCGAGTTTGGTTATATTGAAATAATGAGAAAATTGGCCGAAACTGAAGAATTTCGCATACTAAACATCACGGAAAATGTGAAGTTATGAGTCCAAAATGAGAAGTACTTTAAACCATTCCACCGTCATATACGATGAGTAAGAGTGCAAATAAAACTGATTTCATAAAAAACAGAGGTCCGAGTGAGGTTATATTGAAAAAATGAGAAAATTGGCCGAAACTGAAGAATTTCGCATACTAACCATCACGGAAAATATTGTGAAGCTTTGAGTCCGAAATGAGAAGTACTTTAAACCATTCCACGGTCATATTCGATGAGTAAAAGGCAAATAAAACTGATATCATAAAAAACCGAGGTCCGAGTGAGGTTATATTGAAAAAATGAGAAAATTGGCCGAAACTGAAGAATTTCGCATACTAACCATCACAGAAAATATTGTGAAGCTTTGAGTACGAAATGAGAAGTACTTTAAACCATTCCACGGTCATATACGATGAGTAGGAGTGCAAATAAAACTGATTTCATAAAAAAAAAAGGTCCGAGTGAGGTTATATTGAAAAAATGAGAAAATTGGCCGAAACTGAAGAATTTCGCATACTAACCATCACAGAAAATGTGAACTTTTGAGTCTGAAATGAGAAGTACTTTAAACCATTCCACATTCATATACGATTAGTCAGAGTCAAATTAAACTGATTTCATCAAAAACAGAGGTCCGAAAAGGGTTATATTGAAAAAAAAAAAAAAAAAAAAAAAAAAGAGAAAATTGGCTGAAACTGACTGATGAATTTCGCATACCATCACGGAAAATATTGTGATGCTTTGATTCCGAAATGAGAAATAATTTGAACCATTCCACGATCATATACGATGAGTAAGAGTGCAAATAAAACTGATTTCATAAAAAACAAAGGTCCGAGTGAGGTTATATTGAAAAAATAAGAAAAATGGCCGAAACTGAAGAATTTCGCATACTAACCATCACGGAAAATGTGAAGTTTTGTGTCCGAAATGAGAAGTACTTTAAACCATTCCACTGTATTATACGATGAGTAAGAGTGCAAATAAAACTGATTTCATCAAAAACAGAGGTCCGAAAAGAGGTTATATTGAAAAAATGAGAAAATTGGCCGAAACTGAAAAATTTCGCATACTAACCATCACGGAAAATATTGTGAAGCTTTGAGTCCGAAATAAGAAGTACTTTAAACCATTCCACGGTCATATACGATGAGTAAGAGTGCAAATAAAACTGATTTCATAAAAAACAGAGGTCCGAGTTTGGTTATATTGAAATAATGAGAAAATTGGCCGAAACTGAAGAATTTCGCATACTAAAACATCACGGAAAATGTGAAGTTTTGAGTCCGAAATGAGAAGTACTTTAAACCATTCCACCGTCATATACGATGAGTAAGAGTGCAAATAAAACTGATTTCATAAAAAACAGAGGTCCGAGTGAGGTTATATTGAAAAAATGAAAAAATTGGCCGAAAGTGAAGAATTTCGCATACTAACCATCACGGAAAATGTGAATTTTTGAGTCCGAAATGAGAAGTACTTTAAACCATTCCACGGTCATATACGATGAGTATGAGTGCAAATAAAACTGATATCATAAAAAACAAAGGTCCGAGTGATGTTATATTGAAAAAATGAGAAAATTGGCCGAAACTGAAGAATTTCGCATAGTAACCATCACGGAAAATATTGTGAAGCTTTGAGTCCGAAATGAGAAGTACTTTAAACCATTCCACGGTCATATTCGATGAGTAAAAGTGCAACTAAAACTGATTTCATAAAAAACCGAGGTCCGAGTGAGGTTATATTGAAAAAATGAGAAAATTGGCCGAAACTGAAGAATTTCGCATACTAACCATCACAGAAAATATTGTGAAGCTTTGAGTACGAAATGAGAAGTACTTTAAACCATTCCACGGTTATATACGATGAGTAGGAGTGCAAATAAAACTGATATCATAAAAAGCAAAGGTCCGAGTGAGGTTATATTGAAAAAATGAGAAAATTGGCCGAAACTGAAGAATTTCGCATACTAACCATCACAGAAAATGTGAACTTTTGAGTCCGAAAAAGAGAAGTACTTTAAACCATTCCACATTCATATACGATTAGTCAGAGTTCAAATTAAACTGATTTCATCAAAAACAGAGGTCCGAAAAGGGGTTATATTGAAAAAAAAAAAAAAAAAAAAAAAAAAAAAAGAAGAAAATTGGCTGAAACTGATTGATGAATTTCGCATACCATAACGGAAAATATTGTGAATCTTTGAGTCAGAAATGAGAAGTACTTTAAACCATTCCACGGTCATATACGATGAGTAAGAGTGCAAATAAAATTGATTTCATAAAAAACAGAGGTCCGAGTGAGGTTATATTGAAATAATTAGAAAATTGGCCGAAACTGAAGAATTTCGCTTACTAAACATCACGGAAAATATTGTGATGCTTTGATTCCGAAATGAGAAATAATTTGAACCATTCCACGATCATATACGATGAGTAAGAGTGCAAATAAAACTGATTTCATAAAAAACAAAGGTCCGAGTGAGGTTATATTGAAAAAATAAGAAAAATGGCCGAAACTGTGAATTTCGCATACTAACCATCACGGAAAATGTGAAGTTTTGTGTCCGAAATGAGAAGTACTTTAAACCATTCCACTGTATTATACGATGAGTAAGAGTGCAAATAAAACTGATTTCATCAAAACAGAGGTCCGAAAAGAGGTTATATTGAAAAAATGATAAAATTGGCCGAAACTGAAGAATTTCGCATACTAACCATCACGGAAAATATTGTGAAGCTTTGAGTCCGAAATGAGAAGTACTTTAAACCATTCCACGGTCATATACGATGAGTAAGAGAGCAAATAAAACTGATTTCATAAAAAACAGAGGTCCGAGTCAGGTTATATTGAAAAAATGAGAAAATTGGCCGAAACTGAAGAATTTCGCATAACCATAACAGAAAATGTGAAGTTTTGAGTCCGAAATGAGAAGTACTTTAAACCATTCCACGTTCATATACGGTGAGTAAGAGTGCAAATAAAACTGATTTCATCAAAAACAGAGGTCCGAAAAGAGGTTATATTGAAAAGAATGAGAAAATTGGTCGAAACTGAAGAATTTCGCATACTAACCATCACGGAAAATATTGTGAAGCTTTGAGTCCGAAATGAGAATTACTTTAAACCATTCCACGGTCATATACGATGTGTAAGAGTGCAAATAAAACTGATTTCATAAAATACAGAGGTCCGAGTGAGGTTATATTGAAATAATGAGAAAATTGGCCGAAACTGATAAATTTCACTTACTTACCATCACGGAAGACGTGATGCTTTGATTCCGAAATGAGAAATACTTTGAACCATTACACGGTCATATACGATGAGTGAGACTGCAAATTAAACTGATTTCATAAAAAACAAAGGTCCGAGTGAGGTTATATTAAAAAAATGAGAAAATTGGCCGAAACTGAAGAATTTCGCATACTAACCATCACGGAAAATGTGAAGCTTTTAGTCCGAAATGAAAAGTACTTTAAACCATTCCACGGTCATATACGATTAGTAAGAGTGCAAATAAAACTGATTTCATAAAAAACAGAGGTCCGAGTGAGGTTATATTGAATAAATGAGAAAATTGGCTGAAACTGAAGAATTTCGCATAGTAACCATCACGGAAAATATTGTGAAGCTTTGAGTCCGAAATGAGAAGTACTTTAAACCATTCCACGGTCATATTCGATGAGTAAAAGTGCAAATAAAACTGATTTCATAAAAAACCGAGGTCCGAATGAGGTTATATTGAAAAAATGAGAAAATTGGCCGAAACTGAAGAATTTCGCATACTAACCATCACGGAAAAATTGTGAAGCTTTGAGTCCGAAATGAGAAGTACTTTAAACTATTCCACGGTCATTTTTGATGAGTAAAAGTACAAATAAAACTGATTTCATAAAAAACCGAGGTCCGAGTGAAGTTATATTGAAAAAATGAGAAAATTGGCCGAAACTGAAGAATTTCGCATAGTAACCATCACGGAAAATATTGTGAAGTTTTGAGTCCGAAATGAGAAGTACTTTAAACCATTCCATGGTCATATACAAGGAGTAACAGTGCAAATAAAGTTGATTTCATAAAAAACAGAGGTCCGAGTGAGGTTATATTGAAAAAATGAGAAAATTGGCCGAAACTTAAGAATTTCGCATACTAACCATCACGGAAAATGTGAAGTTTTGTGTCCGAAATGAGAAGTACTTTAAACCATTACACGGTCATATAAGATAAGTAAGAGTGCAAATAAAACTGATTTAATCAAAAACAGAGGTCCGAAAAGAAGTTATAATTAAAAAATGAGAAAATTGGCCGAAACTGAAGAATTTCGCATACTAACCATCACGGAAAATATTGTGAAGCTTTGAGTCCGAAATGAGAAGTACTTTAAACCATTCCACGGTCATATACGATGAGTAAGAGAGCAAATAAAACTGATTTCATAAAAAACAGAGGTCCGAGTCAGGTTATATTGAAAAAATGAGAAAATTGGCCGAAACTGAAGAATTTCGCATAACCATAACAGAAAATGTGAAGTTTTGAGTCCGAAATGAGAAGTACTTTAAACCATTCCACGTTCATATACGGTGAGTAAGAGTGCAAATAAAACTGATTTCATCAAAAACAGAGGTCCGAAAAGAGGTTATATTGAAAAGAATGAGAAAATTGGTCGAAACTGAAGAATTTCGCATACTAACCATCACGGAAAATATTGTGAAGCTTTGAGTCCGAAATGAGAATTACTTTAAACCATTCCACGGTCATATACGATGTGTAAGAGTGCAAATAAAACTGATTTCATAAAATACAGAGGTCCGAGTTTGGTTATATTGAAATAATGAGAAAATTGGCCGAAACTGAAGAATTTCGCATACTAACCATCACGGAAAATATTGTGAAGCTTTGAGTCCGAAATGAGAAGTACTTTAAACCATTCCACGGTCATATACGATGAGTAAGAGAGCAAATAAAACTGATTTCATAAAAAACAGAGGTCCGAGTCAGGTTATATTGAAAAAATGAGAAAATTGGCCGAAACTGAAGAATTTCGCATAACCATAACAGAAAATGTGAAGTTTTGAGTCCGAAATGAGAAGTACTTTAAACCATTCCACGTTCATATACGGTGAGTAAGAGTGCAAATAAAACTGATTTCATCAAAAACAGAGGTCCGAAAAGAGGTTATATTGAAAAGAATGAGAAAATTGGTCGAAACTGAAGAATTTCGCATACTAACCATCACGGAAAATATTGTGAAGCTTTGAGTCCGAAATGAGAATTACTTTAAACCATTCCACGGTCATATACGATGTGTAAGAGTGCAAATAAAACTGATTTCATAAAATACAGAGGTCCGAGTGAGGTTATATTGAAATAATGAGAAAATTGGCCGAAACTGATGAATTTCACTTACTTACCATCACGGAAAATGTGAAGCTTTTAGTCCGAAATGAAAAGTACTTTAAACCATTCCACGGTCATATACGATTAGTAAGAGTGCAAATAAAACTGATTTCATAAAAAACAGAGGTCCGAGTGAGGTTATATTGAATAAATGAGAAAATTGGCTGAAACTGAAGAATTTCGCATAGTAACCATCACGGAAAATATTGTGAAGCTTTGAGTCCGAAATGAGAAGTACTTTAAACCATTCCACGGCCATATACGATGAGTAAGAGTGCAAATAAAACTGATTTCATAAAAAACAAAGGTCCGAGTGAGATTATATTGAAAAAATGAGAAATTTGGCCAAATCTGAAGAATTTCGCATACTAACCATCACGGAAAATGTGAAGTTTTCAGTCTGAAATGAGAAGTAATTTAAACAATTTCACGGTCATATACGATTTGTAAGAGTACAAAGAAAACTGATTTCATAAAAAATATAGGTCCGAGTGAGGTTATATTGAAAAAATGAGAAAATTGGCAAAAACTGAAGAATTTCGCATACTTACCATCACGGAAAACGTTATGCTTTGATTCCGAAATGAGAAATACTTTGAACCATTCCACGGTCATATACGATGAGTAAGAGTGCAAATAAAACTGATTTCATAAAAAACAGAGGTCCGAGTGAGGTTATATTGAAATAATGTTAAAATTGGACGAAACTGAAGAATTTCGCTTACTTACCATCACGGAAGACGTGATGCTTTGATTCCGAAATGAGAAATACTTTGAACCATTCCACGGTCATATACGATGAGTAATAGTGCAAATAAAACTGATTTCATAAAAAACAGAGGTCTGAGTGAGGTTATATTGAAATAATGAGAAAATTGTCGAAACTGAAGAATTTTGCTTACTTACCATCACGGAAAACGTGATGCTTTGATTCCGAAATGAGAAATACTTTAAACCATTCCACGGTCATATACGATGAGTAAGAGTGCAAATAAAACTAATTTCATAAAAAACAAAGGTCCGAGTGAGGTTATTTTGAAAAAATGAGAAAATTGGCCGAAACTGATGAATTTCGCATACTAACCATCACGGAAAATGTGAAGTTTTTAGTCCGAAATGAGAAGTACTTTAAACCATTCCACACTCATATACGATTAGCAAGGGTGCAAATAAAACTGATTTCGTTAAAAACAGTGGTCCGAGTGAGGTTATATTGAAAAAATGAGAAAATTTGCCGAAACATAAGAATTTCGCATAGTAACCATCACAGAAAATATTGTGAAGCTTTGAGTCTGAAATGAGAAGTACTTTAAACCATTCCACAGTCATATACGATGAGTAAGAGTGCAAATAAAACTGATTTCATAAAAAACAAAGGTCCGAGTGAGATTATATTGAAAAAATGAGAAAATTAGCCGAAACTGAAGAATTTCGCATACTAACCATCACGGAAAATGTGAAGTTTTGAGTCCGAAATGAGAAGTACGTCAAACCATTCCACGTTCATATACGATGAGTAAGAGTGCAAATAAAACTGATTTCATTAAAAACAGAGATCCGAAAAGAGGTTATATTGAAAAAAATGAGAAAATTGGCCGAAACTGATGAATTTCGTGTACTAACCATCACGGAAAATATTGTGAAGCTTTGAGTCCGAAATGAGAAGTACTTTAAACCATTCCACGGTCATATACGATGAGTAAGAGTGCAAATAAAACTAATTTCATAAAAAACAAAGGTCCGAGTGAGGTTATATTGAAAAAATGAGAAAATTGGCCGAAACTGATGAATTTCGCATACTAATCATCACGGAAAATGTGAAGTTTTTAGTCTGAAATGAGAAGTACTTTAAACAATTCCACGGTCATATACGATTAGTAAGAGTGCAAATAAAACTGATTTCATAAAAAACAGAGGTCCGAGTGAGGTTATATTGAAAAATGAGAAAATTGGCTGAAACTGAAGAATTTCGCATAGTAACCATCACGGAAAATATTGTGAAGCTTTGAGTCCGAAATGAGAAGTACTTTAAACCATTCCACGGTCATATACGATGAGTAAGAGTGCAAATAAAACTGATTTTATAAAAAACAGAGGTCCGAGTGAGGTTATATTGAAAAAATGAGAAATTTGGCCGAAACTGAAGAATTTCGCACACTAACCATCACGGAAAATGTGAAGTTTTAGGTCCGAAATGAGAATTAATTTAAACCATTCCACGTTCATATACGATGAGTAAGAGTGCAAATAAAACTGATTTCATCAAAAACAGAGGTCCGAAAAGAGGTTATATTGAAAAAAATGAGAAAATTGGCCGAAACTGAAGAATTTCGCATACTAACCATCATGGAAAATATTGTGAAGCTTTGAGTTTGAAATGAGAAGTACTTTAAACCATTCCACGGTCATATAAGATTAGTAAGAGTGCAAATAAAACTGATTTCATAAAAAACAGAGGTCCGAGTGAGGTTATATTGAAAAAATGAGAAAATTGGCCGAAACTGAAGAATTTCGCATAGTAACCATCACGGAAAATATTGTGAAGCTTTGAGTCCGAAATGAGAAGTACTTTAAATCATTCAACGTTCATATACGATGAGTAAGAGTGTAAATAAAACTGATTTCATAAAAAACAGAGGTCCGAGTGAGGTTATATTGAAATAATGAGAAAATTGGCCGAAACTGAAGAATTTTGCTTACTTATCATCACGTAAAACGTGATGCTTTGATTCCGAAATGAGAAATACTTTGAACCATTCAGCGGTCATATACGATGAGTAAGGGACTTTTGAATAAATTATCTAGATAAGATGAAATTGCAGTCTTCTACTTGTGTGCTCTGCATCTGCAAAACCATTTCTCACAATTATAAAGATACTAGGTGCTGACCCCGCGCTACGCGCGGGGTGATGTATATATTGAATGTTGAAATTATTTTGTATAAACATTTATTTTTTATTAACACATACATGTGAATTTAATTTAGCAATATTGTTGTAAATTTGAAAACGCTGAAAAATGTTATTTGTCTATGTTATTTGAAATAGTTTATTCACTACAAATGAAACATTATTACACATTTAAGGTTTATATTAATCTTATGCAATACTATCGTAAAGTGTGTGATTAAATGTTCTACGTATTAGTTAATCTTACACATATGATATTATGTTTTTTTCGTATAACCATGAAAAATAATTAAAATAAATAAATACATACTTACTAAATATCACTGTAATTATATTCTTATAATTTAATTATATAGTTTCTAAAATATCATATATATATATACACGTGATTATTGAAAATATTATGTATGATAATAAAAATCGTTGAGAACCAAGAAGATAACCTTTTTTTTCCAATTCCATAGTTTTTTTTCAATATCTACTTGGCTATATAACTTAGTGATTTGTAAGTTAAAAACTTGTATCAACCAATATAATAGTTTATATTGACAACTAACCAATACAAAAAAACTTTGTGTCAACGCTACATTAAATTTATCCAAATTATATGAGATTACAGAAATAAATATAATATAATATAGCTATAGATATAGATATTATCTTATAAAAATATTTGTGTTTCCTAAATTTTATATTTTTTAAACACGTGAGTTGATTTTTCTTATTCTCGTCATTTTTTCCTATTTTTATAAATTCATGAAACTAAGTATAGTTATGTACTAATTGTATTCGCTAAAAAATATATCAACTACGTTGTATATATTGCATTATTTTGTACTCATTTATTTATAATTTAAATGGTATTGATACAAATTGTTAATATTTGAATATAATCTTATTATTTTGAACATATTTTCTTATGTGTTTAACTTTTTTTTATTTACTTATTTCATATTTTTAGTGGATTATTAATTAATATTTTATTGTAAGGTTCTAAAAAATCATAACTCTTTGAATAATGATTTTAATAAGACATGTAGCGTGTTCACATAGAAAAAAAAAATGTGATTTCATATAGGTAAATGTAACTCATGGTTTAGGAGTACTACTAATTGATTTGCAGATTTTTTTAAAAAAATTATTGTTAATCATCGTTATATAGGCTCTATATAAATTGTATTAGAATATTAGGGAACTGACGCTCACTTTGTGCGAAATAGAAAATGATTCGTTCAAAATATACATTGTAGAAGGAATGATATTTCACAGTGGGCTTCTAAAAAAAAGACTGATTAAGTGTGGCAAAGGCTGAAAAAATACGGCCCAAAAAACAAAGACTTATTAAATGTGGTAAATGCTGAAAAAATAAGGCCCAAATGGCCATTTTAAGCTAAGAATAACTTAAAATGATGAGATGGCACAACCAAAATGAAACCCCTCTCACCTAATCCCTTATTATATATATGATTTCTGCTTTACGTACATTGAACATGGTGCGTGTTTATGTTTCTACAATAAGTCAAATTGTGTGTTATGGTGCACACTACAACTGTGATTGTTTTTGTGATTGTATGTGATTTGAGTTTGGTTCAGCAGCATTGCTTGATTGTGTTATTGGTATGATAATATATACAATGAATATATATGTTGTGTGTTTAATAATCAATTTATTGATTCCACGATTGGTAATTGGTTTTTTTTATGTTGAAGGAGTTGAATAGTATTGGTACTTGCTTTCTTCACTAGCTGATCACCATACGATATTGTGAAATGGCTATATATGACAATTCTGGAGAAATGGAAGAAAAGAAGGAGAATATTATATAACCATTATTGTTATCTAATGTTTCTATCTCCAATTTCTCAAACATTAATTATTAGCCATTTGCTATAGCATTCATGCACTGTAATTTGCAGGGAAGGAAGATCCATGAAGATAAGAAAGCTTTCTTAAGGTATCAGGGATAAACTATGTGAGTTTACAGGAATAACACAATTGATCGAGAGGGTTAAAAAGTTTTTGGGTGTCACATGTTTGACAATTGTTGGTTTTTGGTGTCATATGTTTCTTTTTGTAGACTTTCGATACCATATATTTGCATTTTATAAACTTTTGGTGCATCCGTTAGTCAACCGTCAAGTTTGACGGTTAAATAGTTTTACTTTGTTCAATTTAGTCATTAAATTGATAACATTAACTTTTGATTTGCAATTTTATCCTTAAACAAACTCAACCGCACCCTAACCAACAATTGACCCAGTTAGGGTCTGTCCCATGGCTGGATCAGACCCTAGCTGAGTCAATTTTGGCCTAGGTCGGACACTTAATTACTACTATATACGGATGTAATATAATAATTTGGGTTAAGAACACAATAGGGGCCTGAATGTTTGCCCATATTGCCAAAAGGGGGTTTGAATTGAAAAAACGTATTATTAAGGGCCTGAATTTTGAGTTTTGTATATAAGTGAGGTCTCCGTCTATTTTTTCTATTAAAAATGACGGAAAGTGGTCACATGCTTGGCATGTGACCGAAAATAATTTGAAAACCCGAAAATGCCCTTTGACCAAAGTGTGTCCCTCACATGTTTGACCTAAAAAGACGAAAATACCATTTAAGCCACCACAGCTCCGGCGACCACCACCACCCGGCTCCGGCGACCACCACCACCCGGCTCCGGCGACCACCACCCATCTCCGGCGACCACCACCCCAGCTCCGCGACCACCACCCCAGCTCCGGCGACCACCACCCCCTCCGTTGACCCAAAATTGCTCCGATCAGAGCTTTGGAGCTCCGATCGGAGCTTTGTGGCTCCGATCGGAGCTTTTTTGGGTCGCCGGAGGGGGGTTTTGGTCGCCGGAATTGGAGTGGTGGTCGCCGGAGCTGGGGTGGTGGTCGCCGGAGCTGGAGTGGTGGTCGCCAGAGCTGGGGTGGTGGTCGGTGGCCGTGGCCGTGGTGGCCTTAGGGCATAATTAGTGTGCATGGGTATTTTAGACATTTCACATTTCATTAATTAAACTGATAAATTGTATAATAATTGCAAAAGGGTAATTCTGTCATTTCACGTGTTTCCGTTACATTTAACGGCAAATTTGGACGGAAACTCGATTATCAACAAAACTCAAAATCCAGGCCTTTAATAATACGTTTTTTCAATACATACCCCTTTTGGCAACATGGACAAACATTCAGGCCCTTAGACCGAGGGCAACCCTAATAATTTATATATATTACAATCTAAATATATAATTTCCATCGACACGACATTTTTTTTATTAATAAAACCACTCTCAATCTCTAATCTCTCTCATTTGAGTTTGTTTCGTATCCTCAAGATTCGTTGCTTTTGAGTGTTTGTCAAGCAGAGTTTGCCCAACCCATCTTCTTTCTCTGATTCCAAACACATTTTACTAGCTGCCGTGTTTGCTAGTTTTGGTTTCCGATTCTCCCAAATCTCATCTTAAAAGAAATTGAATTTGCTGGTCTTGACTTTTGAGAGTACGTAAGAAAAACAAATGGACAGTGTTATTGGCAAGGCCATAGATGTGGCCTGCCAGTACACTGTTGAACCGATTGCGCATCAGTTCAAGTATGTATTTTGCTACAAGTCATGTGTCGCGGAGATGAATGATGCCCTCACTAAATTGAAGAATGAGAAGGAAATAGTTGATCATCAGAAGACCGAGGCACAACTTAATATGCGGCTTATCCATAACAAGGCTAGTGATTGGCTTGAAGCAGTAACCAGAACCCAAGGGGAGGTGAGCAGTTTGATGATGTATGAAGATGGAAAAGCAAAGATGAGTTGTTGCGGGGCCACTCAGATTGTGAATCCATGTACTCGCCATAAGTTAGGTATATTATCTCATTTAAGATTGAGTGGATGTATTTATATATAAATATAAGATTAACGGCACGTTTGGTTCAAGATTTGGAATAAGATTTGGGAATGGGTAATCCTATAATGTTGTTTGGTTCTTAAATTATGTGGAATAAGCATTCATAATTCCCAATTTTGAGGGAATACTTAATCCTAGCATAACCACTAGGATTAAGTATTACAAGTTTCCTATAATTAAAATAAACAAGTAAAAATACTATTTTAGCCCTAATTTATTTATATAGCCCTAATTTATTTATTTACAGCATATCATACTTCTAGTTATTTACGTATATAATTTATTTTTATAAATATTTTACAACATGTAGCTTACAATTTGTTTCGTCGTTTACGTACATAATCTGTTTTTTTTACATAATATGTTTGTGTTTTTACATAGTATGTTTTTATTTGTACATAATCTGATTACACAACATGTTTCTTGTGTATTATATATATTATATAATGTATATCATGTAGGTAAATCTAATTAAAATGGATCATATTTCAATTTAATTAAGAATAATAATTTAACATGTTATTTTTTCATTACAATATATTATATTAGTTGTAGTGAATTTTACAATATCTCAAAAAATTATTTTAAAAAATAATTTAAAAAATGATTGTTTTTGTAAAAAGACAATCATTTAAAAAAAATGATTATTTTTGTAAAAAGATAATCATTTGTAAAAAAAAAACAACTTTTCGTTTAATAATATGTGATTTGACTTTTTTTCATGTTTAATACTGTTAATTTAATTAATACAAATATTAAAAAGGTATATATGTCAATTATGACCTATTTTATTCCTTTACGTATAACATTTTATCGACCAAATATTGAATTTGTAATTAGCATTCTCTATTCATCATGTCAACCAAACAACTACATATTAATATTACCTATTCTTTATTCCCTATTACGTATTCCAATTCTTTAAACCAAACTTGCCGTATTATATGAAAAACATTATGTAATAATACGTTAAAAATATATCTATTTCTAATATAGCTTTATTAGAATATATTTTTCTAATATTTTATTCCCTAATATTAGGAAGGAAGGCCATGAAGAAGAAGCAGGCTATTGAAGAACTACGTAGAGAGCGGCCTCGACCTGATGATATATCTTACGCACCGCCGCCACCGGGCATAGTCAATCACGAGGCAACTGCTGATGTCGCTGCTGCCAAACAGAAAAATGATGGTGTCTTTCGGTCGTCTCGATGGAAGGAAATTATGGAGGAAATCATGAAGGATCTCAAAGATGAGCGAACCAATGTCGTCGGATTGTATGGTGCGTTACTCAAACCCCACTTACTACATGTTACTAGCTAGTTAGGACGAAGCCAAGATATATTTTCAGGGTCCATAACAAAGATAAAGCCCCAATTGATTTTTAGGGGAGGATATACAAAGTAGATGTATTTACAAATTGTGTCTTTCATCATAAAAAATAGATAATTGTTACAATTTTAAAACTAGTATAAAACCAAAAACTTTGAAGTTATTATTTTTTAGTTTTTTAGTTTTTTTTTTTTTTTTGCCATAAAAAAGGAATGGGCGTGGCGACACCGCTAGAGAGCAACCAGCGCATGCACTAGCCTCGTCAACGTAGCCCCACCAACAACCTATAGTCAAGAAGCCGGCCCCCCGTGCCGAGTTCTACTCGCCTCCTCATATGCCTGATACGGTGTGTGGGTCCGGACGAGACCTGATATATTTTTTAAACAGGTCACCGCGAGGTGACGCCCCTGAAAAGTTTCGAACCTTGGGAAATCAGAGCCAAACCTCATGGGAGTAAGCGCACTTGACCATTAGACCACCACTGCTGGTGGTAAGATATTAAATTCTAGGTTTGCATTCATACAAGCTTCATGGCGAGTCTTCTTCTCTAGTGCTCTAGTTGGCAACTTATTCAATAGAGAAACACTAAAGTATGAGCTGCATCAATCCAAAAACTCTGTGGGAGTCCCTTATCGTGCATTAGGTATCTAGGCATCTCCATGATGCATGGCCATGTTCTTCCTCTCACTGCCCTATCTTTTTGTGAGGTAAATAAGACACTAAGATGATGATCCATCCCAGCTTCTTTGCAGAACTCATTAAATTTTACTAAGGACCCAAATCTTGCATCCACTTGATTCACAATTCCAAGACTTGAAAGCTCGAAATAAATAAAGGACATCATAATTAAATCATCAATAAAATGTTATGGCCAATATTATTATGGCCAATAATAGTGGCTAGGGTACAACTATGATATTAGGGATAATATTATTAGGTTAAATAATATCTTTATAATATTTATTTATCTTATAATATTTAGAATATCTATCTTTAGTTTCTTGTAATCTATTCTTATTAATGAAATAGCAAGCTTCCAACAATTAATCTTAGTCTCCCAAGAGAGATTAGGGTTGATTAGGATGTAAGCTTTCCTATTTTCAGATATTCTTGTGTTCTTCGTTATCTAAATATCCGGGCACGTATCATGAAAATCACAAAATATCTGCTCCATTGAGTGAAGGAGTTGCTTGAGAGCCACCCACATCTGAACGAATAAGCTACAACTTAGATGTTGCCAGTTAGGCAAGCTCTGCAAATTGATAGCTGTTTCTCCATATTTAGTAACCCAACTACCATCTCATCTTATGCCAAATCTCAGAGCATGAACTTGATTGAAACAGTAGTAATTCCAGATTCAAGTAGATTCAATGAAAAACTCTTGCTTTTTATCTTAACCCTAAAGAGCTAAAGAGTTCTTTACCACTCGGATCTATAATCAGAGACTTCCTATTTTCACACTCTAGCTTAAAGTTTTTTTTTTTTTTTCTAGCAGTTGACTAACACTAAACAAGTTTTGATCTATCTAAGGCACATACAACACTTAATCAACCAATTTTATACATGAATTGCTTTCAAAAGCTACTGTTCCTTTCCTTTGACATATATGAACTCTTCATGACCAATCATTACTTTCGAAAGAACTGACATGTCCAAGTGTTTGAAGAGCCCGACGTCACAAGTCATGTGACTAGTGCAGCAATTATCAACCAACCAACCACAAACAAATCTTCTTCTTTTTCTTCTTCTTCTTGGACAACAGTTTGAGCTTATCTCCTTGGTTGGTTGTACTTGTCAAGTTAGATCATCTCTGCGTCCTCCATCTTTTGCACATCATGTCATGTCTCTTTTAACAATTGCAGTGAGGATCATTCTCATATCCACATTGTTTGTAGGGATGAAAATTTCTTTATGTGGACTCTTGTTTGCAACACTCAATTAACCATCACCGGAATTCTTCTTCCCTTTCCACATATTCTCCTTGTTCTTATAGGTTAAGTGCAGCTTGGCCTACATGATAGAGTATAGATATGTGTTAGTCCTTGTGTTTACGCTATGACATGTGTTTGTCCACTATGTTTGTATGTTTGCATTCTAGTCCTTGAGGATTCCTATATAAAGGAACCTCTCATACTGTTATCATCATCTTGATAGTAGAGCATCAATTATATATGTTTATCATATTGAAAGCTTTGCTATCTTCATATTCTCCATTGTTTACCCTAAATACTTTCGCTTCAATGTTCCTTCGATGACCCCTTCTTCACACATTAACATCCTTTGTTCTTGAGCTTGAAGAGCGCTGCCAGTTTTAGAGTTGACAGATTCTAAGTATTCTCATATGAAGCCATGGTTGCTTCAAATCTCTCAGGTAGAGAGACCAAAATCTTAACCACATTATGTTATCCTTGATCTATGTGCCAAGGATTCTTAGTCTGTGATTCCTACATCTGCTCCTTGAATTCACTGGTCAAATTCAGTGGCTTCATGTCTCTTATCCTCTCATTTTCTATGTATTCATATTCAAAAGTCTCAAATTTCATTGGTTGGCCCCAAAGACCTGATTTTACTAAAAGTTGCATGAGTCACTATAGAATAGAGGCAGGACTTTCCTAATGCCTTCCTCATCTTCTTCTCTCTCTGCACTTTGATTTGAGCCAATGTAGGATTTTTCAAAAGAACTGAAATTTCATAATATCTACTTGCCATAGATCATTACCATCCATGAAAGCTGTCATTTTGACAGCCCAAACTTGATAGTTGGTTTCATTGAACTTGGGTGGAGCTCTTGCTGAAAATGAGTCTTCAAATGATGAGCTTTCTAGCTTGTTTTGGCGGATGATTTCGTATCGTACACAATCACTTAAACTCACATATCCCTTAAGAATTAAAATTATGATAACATTGTTTTCTGGAGAGAAAAACGAAAAAGTCACAAATATTGAAGAGGACTGTCAATCGTAGCAATCACTAACTCAATCTTAGCTAATAAACTTAATATAACCCCTTACTCGCCTCTAGAGAATCAGCTAATACTTTATTTCCCTATCTACTAATATACAATGGATTTTAATTAACAAATCTACACATATAAATATGAAGAAAATAACTTCTCCCCTTCCCTTCACTTGAATTAATTATTGCATGGTGATAACCTATTAATTACTTATTGACCACCCGTACATTCTACACTTCTCGCGTGAGAGTTATACTGGATAATTAAACTCATACTACAGGCATGGGCGGCGTGGGAAAATCCACAATGATAAGAGAAGTTTATGATCAAGTTAAGAAGCATGGCATGTTCGATGAGGTGGCAACGGTAGAGGTTAAAGTTAAACCAGAAATAAGGCGAATACAAGAGGAAGTTGCATTTGCTTTGGGTTTAAAGTTCGAGAGCGAATCGCCAACTATAAGAGCCGCACAGCTGAGTAAAAGATTGTTAAGGGAGAAGGATGAAAATAATGATAAAGATCAGAAAAAGAAGAAGACTGTTCTTATAATTCTAGATGATCTGTGGGAAAAACTTGATCTTAAGGAAGTTGGCATCCCCTCAGGTGGCAGCGATCAAGTCTACATCAAGTTGTTTCTCACTTCTAGACGTGAAGATGTACTTTCAGACAAAATGGGGGCTTACAAACCTATTCATTTAGATGTCTTGAATGTTGAAGACGCTTTGAGAATGTTCAAGTTTTTTGTGGGTGTTGGAGCTGAGAATGTTGGAGCAGATAAAGTAACTGAAATAGTAACAAAGTGCAGTGGTCTTCCCATTATTATTGAAGCTACTGCCAAAGCCTTGAAGAATAAGACTCCGGATGAATGGCAGAAAATTCTAAAACGTCTTGACAATTATGACGTGATAGAAAAATTAAAGGTGAGTTTTGACTATCTACCAAGTAAAGAAAGCAAGGAGTTGTTCTTGATATGTGGAATTGTTCGGGGACCACTCATTCAAGTAAGGGATTTGCTCAATTACACATTCGGGCTGCGACTGTATAATCAAGAAGATAGCTCCACCTTGGTAGCTGCTGCAGCTAAATTGGAGAAATTGTTGTTAGACCTTGAAGCTGCATCGATGTTGCTAAAAAGTGATGATAGTCGGTACGTCAAAATTCATGATCGCATGCGGGAACTTGCTGTCAGGATTGTAGGCAAAGATCACCCTGAATGGGCATATGATGTCACTTTAAGCGATAATAGTTGTGAGCTTCTTAATGCTTCGGAGTTGAAGCTACTTCTTAGATACAACGAAGGAGATGCGCATGATGTGGAACTTGGAGTTTCATTTCTAAAAGACATGGAGAAACTCAACGTCCTACAGTTTACAAATTTGCGCGTCGCCTTGTCATTGCCATCATTGACAACTCTACTTGATCAATTGAGGAATCTCAGAACATTGTGCTTTCATAATTGTTGTTTGGATGATATATCAATGATAGGGAGATTGAAGGGACTACAAATTCTTAGTTTCCGAGGCTCTGATGTCTGTAAGCTACCGACAGAATTACGAGAGCTAACTGTACTCAAGATGTTAGATTTGAGCGACTGCGAGAAATTAACGGAGATCGAGGCGAATGTGTTGGGAAGTTTAACAAGATTGGAAGAACTCAACATGGAAAACAGTTTTAAGGATTGGGAGATTGATCAAGTAGAAGATGCACCACCAAGGAATGCAAGGCTTGCTGAGTTAAAGAGTATGTCTCGCTTAAGCAACGTGAGGATACACATTCCTAAAACCTCCATGCTCCCAAAAGATGGTCAGTTGTTTTCAAGTAAATTGAGTATGTATCAGATTAAGTATGGAGTGGCATGGAAATATGATTATTGGGGAAAAATTGTTGAAGATAAAGATATTTACTCACAGTTCAGTGATGAACACAAGAAGTTTTCAAGAGTTGTAATACTCACGTTTGATTCTCCGGATATAATTTGGCAGGATTGGGTTCAGAGGGCTTTGCAAACAGCTGAAGTTTTATACTTGAGTGGACATCTACATGAAAAATGGGAAAGCATAGGTGAGATATGCATCAAAGGATTTGAGTGTTTAAAACACCTAAGAATGAGAAATTGTCCTTCGTTTCGGTTTATCATTTCTTCAAATGACACCTCTTGTACAAATTTGGAGTCGTTATTTGTTGATACATTGGATAATTTAGAGAAGTTATGTGGTGGGTTGCCTAGACAGAAGGAGTCGTTGAGCAAACTAAGAGTTATAAAGGTTTATGACTGCATCAAGCTCACGCATCTATTTGATTTCTCTTTACTCAAAAGTCATCTTTCTTCACAACTTGAAGAAATCGCCATTCATAAGTGCGCTACGATACAATATATTGTTGTCGGTGAAGGTGAAGGTGAAGGAGAATGTGATAATAACTATGATGTTGTGACATTGTCCAACTTACATAAATTGATCTTGGTAGGCTTACCCAAGTTCTCAAGCTTTTGGGCTGGTCCATCATCAAATGTGTTATTTACTGGAAAAAAGGTATGCATCTATTTACATTTTCCTATTTTGCATGCATTCATGCCTTATATGGGTCTAATATTTTTCAACTTAACATGATCTCATATTTATTACTCCGATTATTTAATGACATGACACCCACATTTGATACGTTTTAAACAATTTGAAAACCAAATCGAACCTCGAACCGGCTAGATTGTCGAATTCCGGTTGACCAATATGACCGGGTTCAGACCAGTTCGACCATCGGTTTAGCTCAGTAGGATTTATTATTTTAGGATTTTTTTTTTTTTTTCGTGTAACAACCAAATCCGGGCCAGTTTTCTGAAAATTGGCCCGTCCGACCGCCGTTCACTCAATGGACCGGCCAATTCATCTTGCATGGATCGATGGTTGTCCGGTTTTGCTCAGACAGGAGTCAGGACCGATGGTATTGTCGGGTTCATCATGCTCCAACCCATAGAAACATTACATACCTGTTGACTTCTTTACATGTTATATGAATTAGGTGGCATTTCCATGTTTGGAATATCTAGAGATTGCTAGACTTGCTGTGGAGGATATATGGGATCCCACTGATCCTCCAGTTGGAATAGGAAAACTCCGAGTGTTGGATGTGTTTGGTTGTCATGAGCTTGTGCGTGTTATTAATTCCAGTGTGTTGCTGAGGCTGCAACAGCACTTGGAGTCCTTACTTATCAAGAGATGTGGATTACTGAAAGAAGTGTTTGATTTGGATGATGGAATTATTACTAGTTACTGCAAAGGTGATGATGATCCACATCTGGTTCTCTTCTCTCGACTCAAACAATTAGAGCTATCCTACAACGATAGTTTGAAATGCATATATAATCTCAGCGGCAGCAGAGAGATGACGACGACATTTCCAAACATCGAGAAGCTCTCTGTGACGTATTGTGAGGTTCTGTTATATGTGTTGTCGCTGGCACCTACAGCTGGAGCTGGTTTTGTACATTTGAGGGAAATAACAGTTGAGGGAAATAAACGAATGGAGGCAATAGTCATGATGTCGGGGAGGATGGTTGATCAAGAAACACAACCAGCTGCTGCTGATGCTCAGAAGAACTATGATAATGTCTTATCATTTTCATATTCTTCCTTAAAAGAAATGCGGATCGATCATTGCCACCAATTGAGGACATTCTGTCAATACCTGCGTTCTTCTAAACATTACACTGCTGCTAATGATGACTTGCCATTCTTTAGCCAAAAGGTATGTACATTATTTTATGGGTTAAAGGTACTTTTCATACCACATGTTTGACCGAATGTGACTTTTAGTACTGGATGTTTAGTTTTGTATACTTTTGGTACCAGACGTTTGAAAAAATGTGGCTTTTGGTACATCCGTTGGTTGGCCGTTAGTTTTGGCCGCTAAATAACATGTGCAAGTCACGTGATCGACTCTAAACTTTTAATTTTGTTCAATTTAGTCCCTCAAATATATTCATAACTTTTATTTTGTTTAATTTAGTCCTAAAGATTCAAAATCAAACCAAATTGGGACCTATCTCCAATTGGGTAAATTTGACCCAAATGGGGCTATGTCAATTGAATTCAATTGGTTTAATTGGGTCCGATTTTGAAGTGTTATGACTAAGTTAAACAAAATAAAAGTTAGAAATATATTTGAGGGACTAAACTGAACAAAATTAAAAGTTTAGAATCGATCACGTGACTTGCACATGTCATTTAACGGCCAAAACTAACGGTCAATTAACGGATGTACCAAAAACCACATTTTTTCAAACGTTTGGTACCAAAAATATACAAAATTAAACATCCAGTACTAAAATCCACATTCGGACAAACATCTGGTATCAAAAGTATTTTAACCCTTATTTTATACATGATGAGTGAGAATACATTAATTCACGTATATATTAACATATTCGAATCAAATTAATTTGTGTTGGCTGTTGTTCTATTGGAAATTAAAACTACATGCCTCAACTATGAGCTCTAACTTTTAGGCGACTCTACGTTTTTTATTATTTTATTTGGAGTCACAACTATCTAAAATATAACTTATCAGTCAATCTTTGTATATGGATTGATCTAGTTTTGATGGTTCACTTTGGCTCGAACATGTGCCAGACCTGATCACCTGGTCTAAGACACCATGTATGGGACGAGCCTGGACCTGGGCCAGCCCCATGATTCACCCTAGTCGATAAAATTCTCTAAATCGGCCATGCTCAATAAGATGAGTTTTGGGGATTTTACGACCCAAACTCATGCTAAACATGGTCTCCCACATCATGTGACTAAGTCTGACACGTGCTCGGACTAGGGAGATCCCCTAGTTAATGAGAAATTATACTCTACCACCGATGCAACACATGGATCCACGTGTTGCCCCTCTAGCCAACCAGAAGCTGCCATGTGTCCCAAATTGACTGACATATAGAAACATGTCAATTTTTGGTTGGCTGGAGGGGCCGGGCAACACGTGGGATCTACGTGTTGCTTCCAATGTACCAAGTCGTTGTTTAATCATTAACAAACAATGTTGAAGGCAAAGGTCAAATTCTAAATATAAATGTGTATTAATAGAATGATAGTTTCTTATAGATATGTACGTCTTTGCTAGTTAAGCACTCAAAGTAACGTAGAATTGTGAAGATTGCACACTCGAGCTGCATGCATTACTAGCGTGAGTTAACTAGGTTTACTTAGTTCTTGCAGTAGCTAATTATGTTAAGTGTACATGTGATTGAGTTGTACGTACCACATCGGTTAGATTGAAGAGTTGGAACACTATATAAAGTTAGTGGGCTTGGGCTCGGTCCGGGAACTCGGGGAAGGCCCAAATTTTGTGAGTCCCGGTGTAAGGGCGGCGACACGTGGTACATGCTGTTTTCAGTTTGTGCTCGCTCTGCAGTTTTAATCTCCCAACAAATTATTCATTGCTAATTAATATTTACTATAACTAATAGGGTTTATAGGTCTTTTTGTACCCTATATTTGCACACTTTTGGCTTTTGGTACCACATGTTTGGTTTTGCCTATTTTTGGTACCATGCGTTTGTCAATTGTATACTTTTGGTCCGACCGTTAGTTGACCTTTAGAGTTGACCGTTAAATAGTCACGCGACTTGCACATGCCTAGCCCCAAATTTTGATTTTGTTCAATTTAGTCCTCAAATTTTGTGTCCTAACTTTTTATTTTTACAATTTAGCCCTTAAAAACTTTCAACCGTACCCTAGGACTAAATTGACCTAGCCATAATCCGACCCATGGCTAGGTAGGACCATGGCTAGGGTCTCCGGACCCGGGCGACACTAACCATGGTCCTACCTAGCCATGGTCGGATCATAGCTAAGTCAATTTAGCAATTGGGTCCAATTGACCCAAATACTAAATTGACCTAACCATGGTCCGACCCATGGCTAGGTCGAACCATGGTTAGGTTCGCCCGGGTCCGGCGACTATAGCCATGGTATGACCTAGCCATGGGTCGGACCATGGCTAGGTCAATTTAGTCATAAGGTATGGTTGAAAATGTTTAAGGGCTAAATTGAAAAAATAAAAAGTTAGGACAAAAAATTTGAGGACTAAACTGAACAAAATCAAAATTTGGGGCTAATCATGTGCTAGTCACGTGACTATTTAACGGTCAACTAACGGTCGGATCAAAAGTATACAATTGGCAAACGTATGGTACCAAAAATAGGCAAAACCAAACATGTGGTAACCAAAACAAAAATGGACAAACATAGGATACCAAAAGACTTATAGACCCTAACTAATATATATTCATCGTGTAGGAGATATTTCCGTGTTTGGAGTCTCTTCATTTGAAAAACTTAAGTAAGTTGGGAGAGATATGGCCTCATGAAGTTCCTCCTCAAAGCTCATTCAAGATGCTCAACAAACTTACAATTGAGAATTGTGCGGAACTATTTGTGGTGTTTCCCTTAATACTGATTCCACGCCTGGAGAACTTAACATGTCTGGAAGTGTTGCGTTGTGATGAGATGACGCAAATAGTATATGGTGGTTTTAGTGGCGGTGGAAGCTCAAACAATACAGTTGATGATGATGAATCGATGAAGATGATGTTTACTTTCCCTTGCTTAAGAAATTTGTCTCTCGAGAGTCTCCCTCACTTAGACAGGTTTTACGCATCATCATCAGCATGTGGTTTCGAATTCCCTTCATTGACAGTTCTAAATATTAAGTACTGCAGAAGAGTGAAAACAATATTCGGTCATGATTGGAGTACGTATAAGGGTGGAGCTTTGTTTAGATCTTGTGCAAGCCAGCTGGTAATTATACTTAAAATTGAATGTGTATATCCTATTTATTGTGCTCTTTGTTTATAATTACGTACGTCTTTATGTGAACTTAAGTATAAGCACATTACAACTTACACTAATTGTAAACTGCATGCAATTGCAGGCTACACCAAATCTGGATACCATTGACTTACGTGGTTTAGAAAAGTTAACCAAAATTTGGAAGGGAGAAAAACCTCAAGGCCTTTTTCTAAAGATGGAGTATTTAGATTTGAAGTGGTGGTATGGTACGAATTTTGAGAGTTTGCTTTCAGTTGGTGTACCACCCTCTCTTTCATGCTGGAACGTATTGAAGGTATACTGTAATACCCCATAAATTTGTACCACGTCGGTTAGAATAAGAAGATTTGAAGCCTTAATAAGCACGAGTTGCAAGTACAACATGAATTCCTCATTTTCTAGGCCTAAGTGAGTACAACGGCCTTAGTTAGGCTGGGTTGGGCTAAGTGGGGACAGTCACTCGGGCTTGGGGGCGTGACAGAATGGTATCAGAGCCGACCCGGGACCGTGATCGGGCTCGCGGACCCAAGGCTATTGACCCCCGGAGTTCCGATCACCTACCGGGGCAAATGATTCTGGTCTGGACCGCGACGTCCTCGTCGCGCGCATTAAGGGGTAGATTGTAATACCCCATAAGTTTGTACCACATCGGTTAGAATTAGAAGATTTGAAGCCTTAATAAGCATGAGTTGTACTACTCAAGTTTAACGGAAATTCCTCATTTTCTAGGCCCAAGTGAGGACAACAGGCTTAGTTAGGTTGGGTTGGGCTAAGTGGGGACAGTCACTCGGGCTTTTAGAGCCGACCCGGGACCGTGATCGGGCTGGAGTTTCGATCACCTACCGGGGGCAAACGATTCTGGTCTGGGTCGCGACGAGGACGTCGGTTAGAATTAGAAGATTTGAAGCCTTAATAAGCACGAGTTGTACTACTCAAGTCCAACAGGAATTCCTCATTTTCTATAACCAAATGAGGACAGTCACTCAGGCTTGCGGGCGACAATAACTTTGCTTGTTTCCTAGTTTAGCTTATTGTATTCGCTATATATTCATGCAATATTGAGTATACTGAATTTAACAATTATTTCAGCTACTAGCCCTGCAGCATTGTAATGGATTACAGTATCTGTTCACTCCTACTGGAGCCACAAGTTTGGTGAACCTTGTTATTTTGTTTATTGGAAGTTGCAACAATATAAAGGAAGTATTTGTGCCTGTTAAGGAAGCTGCGGCTACAATCAATGAAAACGAACAAGGAATAATTACTGTCGGAGATCATATTCCTGACATGATCACTTTTCGCCACCTAAGAGAGTTGGCACTTTGGAACTTGCCCAACATTAGGAAATTCTCTTCCGTAGATAACATGGTCCTGAACTTCCCATCTTTGGAAAGATTGGACATCGGAAAGTGTCCTGACATGACGACTTTTTCCAGTGGCATCGCGACAGCATCAACACATAATTTTGGAGACCTAAACTCCTACTGTTCACTATATCTAAAAAGATATTGACAGGTGCGTTCGTGCGTATTATAAGTTTTACTTTTCATACCACATGTTTGACCGAATGTGGCTTTTAGTACGTATATTGTTTAGTTTTGTATACTTTTGGTACCAAACGTTTGAAAAAATGTGGCTTTTGGTACATCTGTTAGTTGGCCGTTAGTTTTGGCCGTTAAATGACATGTGCAAGTCACGTGATCGACTCTAAACTTTTTTAATTTTATTCAATTTAGTCCCTCAAATATATTCATAACTTTTATTTTTTTTAATTTAGTCCTAAAGCTTCAAAATCGAACTCAATTGGGACTTATACCAATTGGGTAAATTTGACCCAAATGGGGCTATGTCAATTGAATTCGATTGGTGTAATTGGGTCCGATTTTGAAGTGTTATGACTAAGTTAAACAAAATAAAAGTTAGAAATATATTTGAGGGACTAAATTGAACAAAATTGAATGTTTAGAGTCGATCACGTGACTTGCACATGTCATTTAACGGCCAACTAACCGATGTACCAAAAACCACATTTTTTCAAACGTTTGGTACCAAAAGTATACAAAACTAAACATACAGTACTAAAAGTCACATTTAGTCAAACATCTGGTATGAAAAGTACCGTTAACCCGTTCTTATATTAAATTGAATTATCTATAGTTTCCTCATCTGCAAGGCCTTGCCAATAGGACAGATCATTTCAGTAGTTCTCCTCAAATTTTAATTTATTGTTCTAAATAAATAATCATCTATGTCCTATATTACTCATTTTATTGACCAAGGAGAGAATTTGCAGTATCCACTGTGCGTATGAGAGATGATACACCTTCCGAAACTTGTGTTTTGATAACATTCCGACCAGACACAATGGCAGAGGAGGTAATATTAGACCACTTTTATGGCATTTTCACTCTCTCTCAGTCGGAACGTAGATCATTTTCCGTGTACATATAGCTAGCTTGTTGAATTCTGCAAACAATTTAGTAATTAATTAGCTTCATCACCTAAAGATTAAAATGGATTAAGTGCAAAACATGGATGCATTAGGCGAACTTGTTATTTTTCCAGAAAATTCTTACACTTTTTAAGACTCATTGGTTCTCTCCATCAATAGTGCAAAATATTCATTTTAACGTTATTTGTTTAGAGATGTGATTTTATAATATGCATTTTCAAGTACTCAAACATTTATTTATTAGTTTAATTTCCTCCATGACATTCAGGGATCCTTCAAGGTATGGAAGTTAAGCTAGCAACCAGGGACAATGAACTAAGGGACTTTGAATAAATCATCTGGAGAGAAGATGAAACTCCGGTTTTAAATATCGTGCGTTCTAAAACAATATTTCTCACAATAAAGAGCAATTTTGCTCTACGTACGTTGAACATGGTGTGTGTTTGCATTTGTGTTTCTACAATAAGTCAATTTATGTGCTATGATGCACACTACAGCTGTGATATTTGTGATTGCATGTAGAGTTTGAGTTTGGTTTAGCAGGATTGCTTGATTGTGTTATTGATTTGATAATATATATATATATAATGAATATGTTGTGTGAAATGATCACTTTATTGTTTCGGTAATTGGTTTGGTTTATGTTGAATGAGTTGATTATTGCATGATGTCTTTTTGTACAATGCAGATCTTTCTTTTCATCTCATGTTTGAAAATAAAAGGATCAATTTTTTAAGAAATAAGAGCAAAAAATACAAACATATGTAAGGACTTTAAATGTTGTTTGATTAAGTTAAAAAATGTTATATATGATGAAACCGGTGAATTTAGGGTTAAGGGTCATTTTGGTACCACATGTTTGCAAAAAATACATTGTTCATTCCATTAGTATTTTTTTTTGTACCAAGTCGGTACCACATGTTTCCAATTTGTACTGTTTTAGTACTTCCGTTACTATTCTCTTAAAATCGGCCGTTGCCAATTTCCAATGGTCATTTAACGGCCGATTTTAACATAATGGTAACGGAAGTACTAAAACAGTACAAATTGGAAACATGTGGTACCAACTTGGTACAAAAAATACTAATGATATGAACAATGTATTTTTTGCAAACATGTGGTACCAAAAGGACCATTAACCCGTGAATTTAACATTTAAAGTGCAATATAATCCACGAGGGTACAAGAGTGTTATGCCAGTTTTTATATTACTAAATAATTTTTATAATTTTAATTTATATACAAGGGATATATTTATTTTGTTTATTCTACTATATTTACTCATTAATATTGTAATCAAAAGTCATAATTTTTTCTACCGTACTTTAATTTACAAATAAATTTCTTGATACGAAAGTAGGGAAGAAAACTTTTTGAATGACATAAAATTATATTATTATTAAATTACGTATATATCACACCATTGTAACAAATTAATCGATAATAAGATAAATTTTTTAATATATAGATATATATATTAATTTAAAATTGAATTTACAAAGTTAATAATTAATATATATAATTTAAGTTTTTACATATGTAGAATCGCTGGGAAAATAGGGAAGGTAAATGTGGACAGCTATCATTGATTGCTTCTTCGGTGTTGACAATAATACCAGAGTTTCTATCTCAAGAAAGCCACAAAATTAGTTTTCACCCACAAAATTTTGACTATTACCCGAAAAAATAATAATAATAATAATCTGCGTCAAATTTCCGATATTCCAATAGCGCTTCTTTTCTTTAAAAATCTCAGATCATTTAAAAAGTCCCATGAAATGATGGCTCAACTTTTGATAGAGTTGAAGATAGTTTCCTTTTTTTCCTACCTCCATCACATGGCAACTACAGTTCCTAAAGTGTGCACTCATCAGTAAAAGAAAAGTTGTTATCAGTCCATTATTGTATTCATCTCTTCATCTTCTTTCTGGTCAAGTGTGTGTTGAAGAGAACACAGAAATGGTTTGGCCTTTTATCCATTTTGAAGAAAGCTGAAGAACCTCATTAATGGCAGAGTAGAGATGTCACCACTTCAACTAACCAACCAATCAGTTATTTCTTTCCTCCACTGGAAGGGTATTTCTTGCATTTCACATTTAGGCCATGCAAACAAGAACAAGGAACAAGGAACAAGAGGGTCTATTTATAAGCATCAATGAGAAGGAAAAAAAACATCTACTGAGGTTTAATGCAATGAAGGGACCCTGTTATTATCAAGAAGCTACACAACAAGACCACAACCTAATCATTCACAATCCCAACTTTTATAAGCTAGAAAAATATGTTCTAGATAGAGAGACAGAAATGAATAAAGTTACACGGCGGGGCCCACATTTCAAGAACCGCTCCGATTCATATGCACGATCCAAGGGGGTACGGGTCGAACCCCAAGTCTCCATCCATTATTATCGATGTGTTCGGTTCCTGCATCAAAAGATGACATTTTTTTTCTTAAACTCATCAAAGAACAAAAAGAAAACAAGAACAGGAACAGGAACAAGAACAAGAACAACATTCTTGCAGATGTTTGAGCATACCCGTTTGATCATCACGTTGAAAAGTTCATCAAAGGGCTCGAACCCGCCATTGAAGAAATTATCATGCAACCCTGTTTGGTTTTGGTTCGATAGATAGTTGATGTTATCCAACGAAGGAATGTCGGCTCTTGTCTGAGGAACACCAGACGGAACATTGGAACCCAACTGTCCAACCGGAGAGATGTCTGGACTGACAAAACTGTTTGTTGCAGGGATCATGGGGTTGACACCATTGAAGCTTTGGCTCTGGTTGTTCGGTTTGAAACTCTGGTTAGTGTCCACCCACCTCTGTCCATGGCTGCCATATTGAACATTATTCTGGACAGAGTTTCCAACAAAACCCACCTGACATTGGATATTGTCTTGTCTGGAATTATCTAAAGACCCCGAAACTGTGATTGGAGATGAGAAATCGATGTGGCTGCCACGAACATTAGAAGTAGCAGTGGCGGGATAATTCCCGTTTGTTGGCAGCTGAATGTTACTGAGAGGATCGGCCATTGGTAAGGGATTCATTGAACCAAAGTTAGAACTTTGAACAGCACCTTGCCAATTGTCGTTGACTCGGGTATGATCCATCAAACCGAGACCACTTGAACCAATGTCAATTGGGTCCGAATGCATAGAACCGACCCTGACCGAGGAATTAACTCCAATATCTCCACGAACCTGTGGCTGCTGTTGGGTTCCCTGAAAGTAGCAACAATTTTGTTAGAATTGACCAAAAAAATTAACCTTTCATTGGCCAAAGAACCAATCTTTCATTTAAAAATCCCAACTTTAAAGCCATAAGCAACACCGAAAAACTTCACATCTAGCTAAGTTTAAAACCCGACATTAATCATGATGATTAAGAATTGCTGAATGAATTATATGCGATGCTATCAGTTTAACTCAAGTATTTGGAATGGGCTAGAATGGTTAACCAGATGGATTTGAAAAAATAATGATTGTTCTCAATTTTACTGTCAAACTTGATGGGTCTTTTTCAAAACCCAATCGCTTAAACACTCAACTTCATAAAAACTCTGCTTAATTTTGGCTAAAACCTTCAGCATAATCATAAACCTAATCCATCTCAAACTTTAACTGGAGAGGGTGAGGGCAAAATGGGGTTTTTTTGAGAAAAATCTTGATCTTTTCATACAAATAGAGAGGATAAGCACATTAGCTTATCCACTTGGGTCAATAGATATATCTAGCCTTACCTGCAAGAAGAGATGGTTGTTTCCAACACCTTGCACAGAATTACTCGAGCAGCTAGCATCGATATTGAGCTCTCCAACATGACGAACAAGCTTGTTTTGCTGCAACTGGTTCAGCTCCAATGGAGTTGGAATTCCTTGGAACAAATTAGAACTTGGGTTCGAGGCCATTGTTGTTCCTTGTTGGAGCTTCCCCATGGAATTGACCGAGCCACTCAAGGGTTGGTTATGAGATGGCTGAATTATCCCAGAAGAGGGAATACCTCGAAACCCTAGACTCGCAGGAGAATTCAATCTACCAAGCATTCCACTTTGAGGGTACGAGGATAGAGGTGAGGTGGCGAGCCTTCCGGGACCCGCCAGGGACCGGAAATCTCCGAACCCGTCATAGGAACCGATTCGCATGAAGGAAGGGTCTTTGCTTCCTAATGCAGCAACTATGTTGGCTTGTTGGTTGGCCACATTGCTGATTCTTTTCAGGTAAAGCCTGTATTTCTGAAACACAACATACCAAATAAAAATCAGTTTTTTTTGCAAAGATAGCAACTCACATGACCATATGTTCTTGGAGGAAGCGATTTTTTGCCGAAGGAAAGGAAGGAGAAGCTTTACTTGTAAGTGGCTTGCCACGTTTTCCCTTGTGAGGCCTTCAACATTCATCATGTCAAGGATTTTCTTAGGCACAGCCTCTGCATTGACATTAAAAGGAGAATATTAAGAGTCAATACAAACAATACTTGAAACTTCGAGTGAAACTCTTAAGTGTGTAAATGGAATACTTTCCATTTCAAAAAGGGCATAACTAAAATAGTATCGAATGAAATCCCGGTCGATTGTTCAGCCATTAGATCTGAATCGACATATGCATGTCTACCAGGTAAAAAATAAATGAAATTTGTGTAGGCACATTTTCGTTTATTTTTAACCAGGTAGACATTGTATGTCAACTAAAATCTAATGGCTGAGAAATCGACCGGAATTTCAATGACACTATTTTAGCCAAACCTTTCAAGAAAACCGTTCAGTCTCACTCAATCACTTTAAAGGTGACTCGTTCCAGTTTTCACACTCTAAATTTCACTTTGAGTTTCATATTTCATGGAAATTTTCATATTATATCAAAAAAATTAAACTTGGAGTCAAACTCACTTTCAAGTCCAAGTTGATTCACAGCAGCAACAAACTTCCGGTGCAGCTCAACAGACCAAACAACCCTAGGCTTCTTTTGAGAAGACGGGTCATCACTATCACGGCCATTATCATCCCCATCTTCGTCCTCTTCTTCATCTTGGTCCTTCCTCTTTCGGTTGAGCTTCCCATTGGGGTCAGCATTACCAGATAATGCAGGCCCTTGTCCACTTTCCGCAGTTCCACTGTAAGCCTTGTCAGCATTGGATGACCTGGTTTGGTCCCGGGGATCGAGCTTCTTTTTCCTTACCACGTGCTGCCATATGTTCTTGAGCTCCTCGATTCTTACAGGCTTCAATAAATAGTCAACCGCCCCGTGGCTGATCCCCTTCATCACAAGTTTCGGGTCGCTATGAGCCGATAACACTGACCAGTAAACACGCAAATAGCAACAGTAGTTAGATTCCTGCACAAAATTCTTCACACCTAGTAGAAACTAAATGCACTAGTTGTGTTAAGGGCTGTTTGCTATGTAGGAATTAATTTTCACCAAATATTTGGACTATGGACTATGGAGTATATATAGGAGTCTGCAACGAATGTCGGTGTTTGGTATCTACATAAATCTTGGAGAAGTAATGTGGTAAACAAAAAGGTATGGCTAAAATTGTGGTCAGTCGATTTTTGAGCCATTAGATCTAAGTTCACTTCTGTTTATTTCTAGGCAAGTAGACGCCCGAGAATCTACCCGGATAGATGCCCGAGAATCTACCCGGATAGATGACCGAGCATCTACCCAAATTTCAGTCTAAACAAAAAAAAAAAGTGAGCAACGATTACAAGTTCTAAACCATCTAAAGATTAGATTTTGGAACTTGGCTTTCTTTGCAAATTTTATACATTTACTATGATAAATGTTGAATCTTAACATTTTCATGAGAATGAATAAAACCCAGAAGAGAACTAAATACTTACTGATGACTGGTAAATCCATTTCGAGACCTACAAGCTCAAGGAGCTTAAAACCATCAATGTCAGGCATGTTTACATCGCTGATAACCAGATCATACTTGTCCCTGTTCTCCCTCAGCATTTTCAGTGCCATAACCGCCTGATTGGTCGTCGTCACTGCATAATTACATGTAAAGACAACCTAAGATGCAAAATCCAAACAAAGCTCGGAAAAAAATCTACTCAAATGCTGGAATGAGTGAAGCTAAATACATCATGCACATCAATTTTGATTTTTCAGTCAAATTAGTACTAAACTAACAATTACAGAAGTTTATCCGTTAAAAGTGGAGGTCTACAGTAGAAATTGAATCCATTTGTTAAAATCAATTACCCCCAATTTTTCTATACTAATTAGTAATTAGCTAGCAGCGTTGGTTTGCAATTACAGCACCATAAATCGGACCTAATTTTTTTCCAGAAATCTTCAGACTTTCAAGTCAAATCAAGATTGAATCTTCGCAGACCCCCAAATCTAAATCGAAACAACCAAAACCGGTAAAGAGAAAGAATCAGACCGTGATATTTGCAGCTCCTGAGCAGATTCTCCAGAACCTTGAGACACGTCGGATCGTCGTCGACAGCTAAGACCCTCATGCCGATCGGAAAGCAGTCTCTGGCGCCGTCGTCGCCGGAAAAACCGCCCCTTTTGTCCTCCACAGTCATCTTCCACTCACAAACTCGAAAACCCAATTGAGAACAGCCGCAACGAGACTAAATTGGAGAGTCAAAGGAGAGAGGAACCGAAAGTTCGGAAATTTGGATGTGGGAGAGGCAAGGGAGGGATGAATTGAAGGAAAGGCACCCGTAAAGTGGCTCAAAAGAGATAGAGACAGCCACGGAGAGGGAAAATGGCTCAGGGCTAGAGAGAGAGAATGCTGTACAAACGGAGGAACAATGATGGCGATGGAGAGCACAGAGAGGGTAAGGCGTTGCAGAACCAATAACAATAACAGAGGGTGTTACAAATTATATTTCTTTTTGTTTTGTCTTTAGCTTTTTCATGTTCTTATTATTATTCTTATTATTACTTTGCAAATTATTTGGCTGGCTACTATATTTTGCTACTCTGCTGTCCTTGTTCTTTGTCTGTACCAAAAAAAACTCATTCTTTTTCTTTTTAGAGGAATTTTGAATTGTAATGGGTTTGGTTTGGTCTTCGCTGCAACTAGTATTTTAGGGTTTATTACTTTCTGCATTAATGTTGTCTCCTAATGTTTTTTTTGGCAAATCCATTAACTAATAACTATTACATTGGGGTGTTGCTAAAAACTGTGAAATTTCCTGTGAAATTTCTATAGAAAGTGATATAGGGTACCATCAAACACGAATACATTTGTTCCTTTACTTTCTCTTTCTTACTTTCTATTAAAATTTCACAAGAAATTTCACACTTTAAAGATTTACTCTTTTCATTACTAAAAAGAAATTCTTGTTTAGAACGGAGCCAACGGGTGGCTGGCTCAGAACTGATGACCATTCACCCAATTAATGTTTGACACGTGACAGTTTGTCAGCCAATTTGTGCAACATGTCACATTTTAGTTGGGTAAAGGGTCATCAGCTCTAAGTCACATGTTGGCTCCGTTTCTAGCAAGAATTTCTTATTACTGTGGGGCTAGAAAATAAGGAATTCATGTTAGATTTGAGTAATACATTTCACGCTTATTAAAGCTTCAAGTCTCTTATTTTCAACTAATATAATACACATATACAGTATTACAATTATAGTCGGTTACTATTCCACTTATTGGGAGAGGAAGAGAAGAAAAAAATGAAATTTATCCATGCATAATTTGTTCATCCAGGTTTAGAGACCTAAACTAAACGTGCCGATTATCTGTTAAGTTTAACTTTATTCGAATGAAAACTACCAAATTCAAATATTTAAGTTCAAACTCTTAACTCATAATTTAATATAATAAGTTAGAATTTCTTATGAATACAAAAATCAAGCTCGTTTCAACTAGACTCCTAATTTCATTATATATTATGATAAGTTAGCATTTCTTATAATGACTACACAAATCGAGCACCATTTCTTATCATGACTACACAAATCGAGCTCGCCTAAAAAACGGTGGACATATGTCTATTATAAAGCTCGAACGGGCTCGTGAGCATTTCGAGTTGAATTTTATCAACTTCGAATTCGACTCATCAAACCAAAAACTTTTAGGTGAATTTGAGTTTATTTCAAGTAGATTGACACAATTACATACCTATTCATTGAATACAATGTATTTTTTTTACACTTTGTTACCATAAAAATTTACACGTATATATGAAATTTTAGACTCTACATATATGTGTTACCTATTTATGGAAAACCCATTTTTTAAAATTGATTTGTCAATATGGTAACTGCATTTTTACTATATATTTTTTTACATTGATTTATATTATATAAATAATAATAATAATAATATTGTTAATTGTCTTCATGGCCTAAATAAAAGTATACCTTACAGAAAATTGGTAACATTCTCAAGTGTTTTTTTGCCAAAACATCCAAGTATGAGGTCTATTTCTTGCTCAATTCAAAGCATACTACTTGATTTTGAATTCAAAATTTTCAAATAACGAGTTTAGTAGCTATTACCCCTTAAAATGTCCCTAGTGTACCGTTATATAAGTTTTTGTTTGTAACTTAAACTCTATATTCTGGTCAAAAGAATTAAGGATCAATTAAAATACAGTCAACTGTAAATATACATTTCAATTTGATTAAATTTTAAAAAAGAGAAATCTAATCGGATCTCAGTTATTACAATCTGCATGTATTTTTATGTATTTGATTTAACGACTATAAATTCGATGCACTTACAATCGATTGCAATTTATTTATTTCCATAGAATTCTTATTAACATAATGAAAAAAAAATGATCTTTTTTAATCTAATTACTACAAATTTAACTAAAAAAAATTTGTTATGATACATTTTTTTTCTGGATCTTTTTTTATTTTAATGATATATATTCACACAAAGACACATCCTACATAATTCGATTCAATCGTTGTTCACACAAAATATTGGTAATTCACTTTTTCAGTTGATCTAATTAATTTTAATAATTTATTATCATTTTATGGAAATACTCTTTTTAGCTACATTTCAATTTTTCAAGAACCCTAATTCTCAATTATAGCTATATATTAAATGTGTCCATTTTCAGATTTTGGTGCTTTATTTATTACAGTAGTTTCCTTTTTTGGTACTTGCCCTAATATATCCTAACAAATAATTGCATGATATAACAAACAATATGTCACCATTTATGCAAAAGCGTGTTACGGCATTCGAGCTAGCATAAAACGGTGTATATACCTGATATCTTTACTACTTATATGTATATGTCTTGAGTTTTGGAATTTATATAAGTTTTTAACGATAAAAAATTCGCTATTTGAATTTTCAATTGCAAACCAAATTATTATTATTATCTCTGTTATAATTTTCGTCAAATCAAACAAAAAAAAATATGTATCGGACACGTGAATTATTCTTCGCAGTTAGTGATATTAAATTGGACTTTGAAATAACAAAATATTTTTAGTTAGACGTTCAATTCTAATTTATCAATTACTGCACAAATTAAGCATCTGATTGAAGTTATTTCATTGTATTAATGTGTCCAATTTAATTTCATTAATCGTGGAAAAGAGATCACATAGACAAAATATACATTTTTTCTAATTTAATTTATTTAAAATGAACCTACTATAATTCAGATAACAATTTATATAGCCATCAAAGATCAATAGAGGTTTAGTCATTTAATTATACATAATAATTGTTATTGTATATGCTATCGAAGTATAATGCTTGCTTATTATCCCAGGTATTATATAGGGACTTACATCACTAGGTCTTGCCCCATTGTTGATAGGTGAGAAGCTAATATTAAATGTGGGGTGCATTATTAATTTATTATTCTGTTAAATAATAGACACCCATAAAAACATCCGAAATGAACTTTTTGTATTTATTTTCCTATGTATGAATTTATTAATGTAGGTGCATTATTGTTTCATATAGTATTTATTATTATTATTATTAATTAATAAATGTGTTTTCAAGACGAATCAGAATCAAATATTTTAAAACATTTTCTTTCATGTGGACTCACTTTGTACACATAGTACACAAACAAAATTAGCTATTTATGATGTCGTCAGCTGCTTTTCTTTATTTATTTTTATACAAAATATGATCATAAAATATAGTATGCTACTAATTTGCCTCTGTGGCTGCAAATAATTCTCTATATATGATGCTGCCCAAACACACAATAAAAATATTTTCTATTTTTCATTTATTTATAATCATAAGGTTATACTAATTTCAAATATAACCAAGCAAACATAAGATTAGAAGGTGCCTTATAGATGAGTATATATTATTGAAAGAAAAACTATATATATACATACATATGCATTAAAAATGATTAATTAGTCGATATATATTAGTAATAATCGTCATCAACTAATTCCCAATGCATGATATAACTAAATATATAATCACGTGCTAAGTTATTTCATTTGTAATTAATTAATCGTTTAATATATAATTAAGACTCGACAAATAGGAGAAGGCCAGCTCAGTACAGCCACACAGAACTGCAAATCTCCAGCTTGTGGCACCAAAGATTAAGCTTCATGATACATTGCTTGCTAATTAATCCGGAAATAAAATCGTATTTTGTGGAAGTGCCTGCATTGTGCTAATTAAGTTTTGGGAATATTAGTTTTTTTTTTTAAAGTGAGAGCTATATATATATATTAGGAGTTATAATTTAAAAAAAAATGATTATACATTGTTTATGACTAACCCTAAATCTAAAAGAAAAAAAAATTAGTGACCAACACTTAATTATGCGAGTGAAATTTATTCTAAAAGCTAAAATATAAGACCAGTGTTATTAGAATCGGATCGTTCCGACGGTCCGACCAGGTTTGAATCGGAACCGGTGCCCCCAACTGTCCAGTTTGAATAAAACAGAGGATGTAAGCGAATTTGAGTTTCGGTGAACCAGTCGATTTTGAGCGGACTGGCTGGTTCGCCGGTTCGGACTTCGTAACAAAAAAAAATCAATTAGGTTGTATTTTTTTTGTGATTTTATTGAAATTTATTACGTTGAAAACTCATCTTATGAATCATGTTGTATTTTCTGTGATTTTATTAAAGTTTACTAACGTTGCACTATAACCAATTGAACAGGCCGAAACGGAAACCAGTGGCCTATCTAGTTCGACTTACGCTTCGGTTCTGATTACATTGTATAAGACAACTAATGAAAAAAAAAAAAAAAAAACTCATTGGGGTTAGTGGGGCCATTAAATCATTTTGTTTGATTGGATAAGATTTCTTTTTTTTTTTTAATGAGGTGATTCAAAATTGGACTTTTACATTATTTTTTAAGGTGTGTGTAGATGTAAAATGTGGGTCCATGCCATATGGGTTGCACTAGTTATAGCTATCATTATACTTTACTCGAAAACCATACAAGGATTTTAATTAGTGGAATTATTAATCACCTTTCCTAAGTGTGCAAAAGGAGCAAATGATTGGCCATGGAAAAGGAGAGATGGTGAGAGAGAGGTCCGATCAATACCAAATCATCTTGCACTTGAATGCCAACGACAAAACAAAAAAAAACTAAAATTATATACTACACGTAATATTGTATGTATTCATGGGTTTTGTAGTTTGTACGTAAGGTAGATTACGTCTCACATTATGTTGTTTAGTTTGTCAAAAAATATAATGTGGATGTAATGTGAGATATAATCTCACATTACGTTATTTTGTTTTATAAATGACGTAATATGCATTGTAACGTAATGTCCATTTTAAACTGAGATTACGTCCAAACTCTATTCAACGCAATATGATCTATTCAACGTAATATGAGATTATATATAATGTTTAAATTAATAGAATTTTAGTAGTTGTGCGTATTGAGTTAACCAATAAATTTTAGTAGTTGAGCGTATTGATCATTTAGGAGTTTAATATACGTAATGGGTTTAGGTGCGTATTGAGTTTAACAAAGATTGGATATGCCTCGATCCACGACTCCTAAAATAGTTTAGGTGCATATTGAGTTTAATAAAGATAGTGGTCTTTAGAATTCATAAATGACTATAGTATTAACCACACACATAATATTTAAGAAGTTAGTTGTTGTCAAAATATATATTCTTTTGAACCTTATCAAATTAAGATATAATGTATTATCATATAGATTAATACAATAATAATAAAGTCATATAATTACAACACATATCAAACATTGTAATCTAACATTGCATTCTACATTACAGCACAACCAAACACTGCAATCTAACATTACATTACATTACATAGTTCACATTATGTGTAATTTCACATTTCAGTAATATCACGTTACGTCTATCCAAACACCCATTCAATACATTATAAATATATGTACCAACTAGTCAGCCTTAATTGAGTGGTAAGCTTGTAATTTTTAGATTATGGGTAGTTTGAACACAATGGGTGACAGTTTGAACTGTTCAAATATGTTAAAGAGGAGTATAGGTGGATTCGAACTTAAGCGCTGTGATAGCATTATATTATGAATAAACCACATGTCGTTATTTTTTATTTTTTTTTTTATGTTTGAACTTATGAATAAAATGTTCGAGACGCTCTTAAACATATTTCAACATAATCTTCATTATTTAACTTATGTGTATGATTTTTCTTTATACTGAACTTTACACTTGGAAAAAATATAAATTGAAATATGCTACTGAGACCAGGTTTATGTGTATAGTTCCCAACTTTTTGTCCACCTTTGAGAAGTACTCTCTAACTTTAATATTTATTGTCACGCCTCCAAACTCGAGCGATTGTCCCTATTTAGCCGAACTCAGTCTAATAGAATCCGTTGTCCTCACTTGCGCTCCAAAAATAATAAATTATTGTTAGTTTTGAGTAGTAACTCTCTTTATTAAGGCTCCAAATCTCTTATTTTCAACCAATATGGTACACAAACATTTGAGGTATTACAATCTACCCCGTTAATACGCGACGTCCTCGTCGCGATCCAGACCAGAATCGTTTGCCCTCGGTAGGTGATCGGAACTCCAGGGGTCAATAGCCCTTAATTACTCAGCATTCTCGATCGTGGTCCCGGATCGGCTCTAATACCATTTTGTCACACCCCCAAACTCGAGCGGTTGTCCCCAACTAGACCAACACAACCTAACAGAGCATGTTGTCCTTACTTAGGTCCTGAAAATAAAAAATTTCTTTTAGATTTGAGTAGTACATATCTTGCTTATTAAGTAAGACTTTAAATCTCTTATTTCCGCCAATATGTTAACAGCTAAAGTTTTGTGATGTAATAATTTTAACTTTGTTTAGGTTGCATGTGTAATATATAAGAATGTTTGGGTGATAGTGGACTTAGAGCATATATTTATGCTTTACAGGCAATAATAATGTAATATAAGTAGGGGTGGGCACTGAACCGGTTCAGGCCGAACCGGTTCCGGACCGGACCGGAACTGTTTTAAACGGTCCGGTCCAGTAATAACTAGGGTTTTTTTTTGCTTAGGTTGGTCTAAAAAAACTGGACTGGTTTGAACCGGTCCAGAACCGGTTTTGGACTGTTTTTTAAAAAAACAAGTCCTGGACCGGTTTTATATGTCAGACCGGTTTTATCAATAAAAATCGGTCCAAAACCAGTCAAAACCAGTCAGAAACCGGTCAGAAACCGGTCAAAAACCGATTTTTTTTTTTAAAAAAAAAAAATAGTCTCGGTCAAAACGTTTTTTTTTTTTTACTAAAAAGCGGTTCAAAACCAGTCCGGTCCGGACTGGTTTATTGGACTGGTTTGGTATGCCCCTTGGACTGGTTCCAATTTAGGGGTTACAAACCAGTCCAATTTGGACCGGTCCACTCCGGACCGGTTCCAAACGGTCCGATTCCAGACCAGTTCCGAACCAGTCCGGCCGGACCGGTTTTTATGCCCAAGCCTAAATATAAGCACGCATGTATATCTAATATATGACGTACAAATGTCACTTTTACTTTCCTTATGAAAATAATAATATAATAATTTTGGGGAAGCGCATGGTTAGTTGGTTACAAATGTCTGTGATTTATGGTAATTTCTTTATGTGGAGGTGACCACTACATACTAGATAACGAACATATTCTTTTAACTAAAACTCATCAAACACTACCTCTTGAAATAATGTAGTACATAGTAAAAGGAATATTGTATTAATACAAAGATATGGTATATATGGATAGTCACGAAGGAAACATATCAGAATAATATTAACTTTTCGAAAGGGATAAATGGTCCGTCGTGTATGTTAAAAAGTTGATTTGAACTAATATTGTTAGGACATGTTATAATTATAATTAGAGTAGATAGATAAAAGATAACTCTATTTGAGTATTTTAAATTTAAACTAGATGATGGATTATTGATTAATTTGGCTCCACCCATTTTCCTGTTGTGTACTTTTGGCCGTAAAAGTATAACTATTCTCAATTTAATTTCTTAAAGTCTTACATTTGTCCTTCCTGAATTTGTTAATAACCAAATCGCTACATGATAAATTCGTACGAAAATGGAAAGGATTGTAGTGAAATACTTTCAATTGAACATCCACCTGATTCTCACATCGTCTTTTAATTGAGTGTCTAATTGAATGTATTTCATTTTAATCATTTTAATTTACTGTTGAATCCATCTTAGCTAATTGATATACGTCCAATAACAAGACTCAGTAACAGAACGCCTTATCCACGTGTTAAAAAGGTAATGGAATTGGGTCAAGCCCTATTTTATTATTCACCGCTAATAGCCTTAATCTGGCCAAGGCTCGGACTCCGCCTTGAGGTGGAGTCCGGCCTAGGTCCAAATCGGATTCCACCTTAAGGTGGAGTCCAGCCAAGATTTGGCCGAACCGAGCAAGCACCATCCTAACATGGTGTTCGGTCCCATTATAGCCATGTGCGGCACCCCACGCGCACGGGCCTAAGTTTAAGGGTCGGCCTTATTCGAGCTACCCTACTTCTCTTCATGGGGGAGGACCTCACCCGGTTACCTACCACGCTTTACATACATGCATCCTCCTACTAATTAGGATAGAGCTCTGTAGGAAAATGCACCATACGGGGTGCTCATGTAAGTCGCGGTAAGAGCGGGGACCGAAATGTAATGTCTCGGAAGTGTGAAACCGCTCGTGGTAACCGCTCGACTATATCTTGTGCCTATATATAGATGGTGGGTAGAGAACCCACGGTACCAAGTATCCATACTCCCTATATCATATGTTGCTCTATAGTTTAGTCTAAGGGTTATCAACTGTGGAGACCGAGGTGTGATCCGATCAAGTGACGCACCTCTCTGACCGGCATCCCGCCACGCAGCCGTGATTCCGAACCGCCACCGACGATCTACGCTTCCGCAACCGCACGCCCGTCACACAGAACAAGTAAGTGTCGTTTCTATGGTTACGATCTCATGTCTTACTAACGTGTGTATTTTAGCGTGCATGTAGTTCGAATTCCTACAAGCTCTCTACATGGTTACTTAGGAAGCGCGCTCCTAGATGTCTCCCCCTCTAGATTACCACCGTCATATCCCTGAATGGTAAGTTTACGATCCCTGAATAAGATAACCATATCCCAGGTTAATATTTATCTGAGGTTAAATGTCACACGTCCCTATAAATATCTCCACATATCTCCAACATATGAAGGTTAATCACTTCTACTCAACTCTACTTGCTATTACTCTACTTCTCTTACTCGGTCACTGACTTGAGCGTCGATAGGGTTCGCCGGGCCACCCCCGGCTACCTCTTATGCATGTCACGTTTGAAGAGCTTGGCGAGACAGAGTGAATGAAGCTGACTAACAGAGTTCGAGCTAAACAAGCTATATTATCATTAGGTATACATAAAAATACCTCACGTGGGCGGAATATACTCTTTTTATGTCCAGTGAATGAAAATTATAACAAAATTAGTAATTTGGTATGCAAATGAAAATTCATGTAGCCAGTTTTAAAAATTAAAGTTCGGAACGAACTTACACAAGTAATAATTGATTATTAATTCCTTTTAATCTCGTTTCTTTACGAAAATTTCGACTATATGGAGTAAATTTGACTCCAGAATCCTGATCCATCACTGTTGGATACAATATTGCGCAATCGATGTGATAACATCAAGAGTTTTACAATTGACTAAATCATGTAGTAATTGATTAGGTACGTAACATACATTGACTAGCAAAAAGTCGATGTTTGTGTGCGACATAAGAATTGGGAACAAGAGCCGTACTTAACGGAATTATTAATTAGAAACGTATGTTAATTGTTTTTAGTGATATTACATTTAATTGGCATTTTCACACAGCTGGCTAGTTTTCCACTTTCTTCACTAGCTGGCTTTTCGTTCACGTCCCATGAAACACTTCAGATTCTCTGTCTTTGTTCGTGTTTGTGAGAGTCTCTTTCGTATTTGCTGTCTTGTCCCTTAATCCATGTAGATTTTAGGTTTTCTTAATGTTTAGCCAAATAGGTGGGATAAAATTCTGTCTCTATCTATTTGGCCATTAAAAATAAACTGAAAATATCACATGTGTTTTACGTGCCTATTTCTAATTCAAACAATAAAAAAATGGAAATTCTATTTGCAATAAATGTTCAAAATAACATTGCCAGAGGATATAATACATTTGTGGGAAGATTTATTAACCTGGGGTAAGGTTAGTTATAACCACGAGTAAATTCACTAGTTCAATAGTTGGTTTAAGGTAAATGGGATGATTCGAGGCAACTAATCCAGAAGCCAATAAATACACATCTTCAAAATCTTTTATACATACAATTATATTCATTTTACAATTCAATTTTGGTTTCCTCTGTTAAATACATACCACGTAAGTCTGGAGTACCACGCTGGTTGGTGTGTATAGTAGAGTATTATATAAGCAAGTGAGTCGCATTCTCCTATCACTAACTGGTTTTATGATGGAACCTCACTTACATATATGGTTGTTATCTGCTGGTCCGTTGGGTTTGACACGGCCCAATGTGAAATCTAACATGGTATCATAGTCTGGGTCGGAGCTGGGCCTGGGAGAGGGTATATGTTGAAATCAGAGAGCCCTCACGGTGATAGGGAATGTTGAAATAGACATACACCGCGAGTTTGGAGTACCACGCCGATTGGTGTGTGTACGATAGAACAATATATAAGCAAGTGAGCCACCTTCTCCTATTAGCAATTGATTTTATGACGGAACCTCACTTACATATATGGTTGTTTTTTGCTGGTCTGTTGGGTTTGGCTCGGCCCAATATGGAATCTAACATGGTATTCAGAGTCTGGATCGGACCTGGAACTGGGAGAGGGTATGTTGAAATCAGAGAGCCCTCACGGTGATGGGGAATGTTGAAATAGACATACACCGTGAGTCTGGAGTACCACGTCGGTTAGTGTGTGTACAATAGAGCAGTATATAAGCAAGTGAGTCGCCTCCTCCTATCACCAATTGGTTTTAGGATGGAACCTCACTTACATATATGGTTGCTCTCTGTTGGTCCGTTGAGTTTGACTCGGCCCAACGTGGAATCTAACATGGTATCAGAATCTATGTCAGTCATGGGCCTGAGAGTCTGAGACAGTGTTTGTTGAAATCAGAGAGCCCTCACGGTGATGGAGAGTGTTGAAATAGACATACACCGTGAGTCCGGAGTACCACGTCGGTTCGTGTGCGTACAATAGAGCAGTATATTAGCAAGTGGACCACATACTCCTATCACCAATTTGGTTTTAGAATAGAACATCACCTACATATATGGTGATAGTTTCTGACTTAAGTTTTGGAGGGAATTGCCTGGGCCTATCTAGACTCATTCTTTTGTGTAGGTATCATGCGCGGTAGTGAAGCTCAAACTCGAACTTGGGACACCAAGATCCAAAACACCCCATTGATAATACAATATAAGTAATATCAACAATCAACTAGACAAACATTACGTACTAATGCTATATTTGCGACAACTAACTGTTTATAATATGATCGATCAACCATTCATTTAGAGTAATGTCGGATCAACTTGGAATTATATTTGTTGGAACTATATTTGTGAGATCTAAGAGTGCGTTGGCAAAGGGTATATGCTAATAATCTAGTTCCAATTGGTCAACTGGGAATAATTAAACTTACATTAAGAAGCAATTAGGGTAAATTTTATTCAAGAATTTCATTAGTTTAAGAGACTTCATTCGAACCAAAGCAAAGGAAGTACAATTGCATCACAAAGAACTTGGTAAGAAGGGAAAGCTTAGTTAACAACTATACATAATGGTCGGTGAATTTAATATTTTTTACTGAATTGAATTGTCGTCTACGGCAAAGATTGATTATTTTACAAGAGGTAAGTCTACTCCATCATCATTATTTCATAAAATAATGTTAAATAGATGATGCACGGTTTTTTGATTATTTTACAGGAGGTAAGTCTACTCCATCATCATTATTTCATAAAATAATGTTAAATAGATGATGCACGGTTTTTTGATTCCGCAGAATATTTAGAATTCGACGTGGTATTGAGAAAAAATTTGATTTTCTTTTTTGTAATTCAATGAATAATTGAACGTTAAATATAGCTTAAATACTAAAAAAAAATTTAATCCTAGAATAAATTCGAGAAAAAAAAAACTTACAAAAAAAACCGACAAATTGCAAACACGGCCTTAGGAAACATAAATTGTGACTTTGACCATGTAAACGAAACAATTTGGCCGAAAAACATCGCATTTCATGGCAAAGCAATGAATATTGCTCAGAACGCCGTTTCTGCATGAAAAATTATAATCGACACCAAAATTCGACACTTCAAAATCAGACATTGAAAATCGCAGAATTGACAATTTCGCCCGTATCTATAAATTAGCCACATTTTAGGGTTTAATCGAATATATATAGATAGGTTAACTAAGGGGTGGACCCCTAGGAAAGGAGACTTATTTATAACTTGTATATTAAGGTTGTCAACAACAAGAATATTCCTCACATGTCCATCCTATCTGCCCATTAATCACATCACTTTTTTATAATAAAAAAATTATCAATTGAAGTTTATATATTTCCATATATAAGGTCTTAGATGCTAGTTCCTAAAATAATATGATCGCACTGAGTTAGTCTGTAAATGAATAAAGTACTAGTTAATTTTTTTTTTTTTTTTTTTTTTTTTATTTTCAAGGCCCGAACCTGAGACTTGGTGATGAATGAATGAAACACAAGGCCGGTCTAAGGAAATTTGAGACCTAAATCTATATTTTAACTCAGGACCTTTTTATTAAAATATTTTTTTTTCTTCTAAACATTAAATTGACAATTGTACATATATTTTTTTTTATTAAAATACGTTTTAATTCTGTTTTTTTCATGATTATGACCTTAATTGTATAAGGCATTCAACCTGAAACCAAAAAACGCAAAAGACCACTACTACATATGAGGCCTCTTAAAAATTAGGACGTAAAACCCTTATTTTAGTGGTTTTATCCTTGGACCGGCTCTTATGAAACACTAAACCACTATATCATAATAATATTATATTTGACAGCTAACTGTTTTTAACCAATGAAAATTCATATAATTATAAATCTTATTTGCAACCAAAAATCATTATAAATTGTGCTCAAAGAAAATGTTTATTTATATGAACTGGACTAGGAAAAGACTAGGAAAAGAAACTGCCAACATGAATTGGGCTAGAAATTGGCTTGGTCCATTGTAAATTGGGCTCAACGAAAAGGTTTACTATACATGGACTGGACTAGGAATGGGCTTGGTCCATTGTAAAGATCACATGTTCATATGAATATTCTTGAATGCATAACAATTGAATAAAAAATGCCTGAAGAGTCTCTTAAGTTCATCGCGGGGAAAAAAAAATGCATGAATCTATGCAACGAATATCGGCCCGTGGCCCGGCCCGTGGCCCGGCCCGTGGCCCGGCCCTCTTTTTACTAACCGTGGTTCTCCACTCCTTGAGCAAGAGCCCGAAATCCGTCATTTGATTCGGGCTCTCGAGGGACTCTCCCAGTCAAGATCCAGCCCGTTAAACCTGAACTTTTTCGCCACCTCTATTTATAGACGAGTCGATGAAGGCCTTACGGTTGACCACGGTCGATGCCATGTCCGCATATAAAGTCGGGCCGTCCGAAGCACCACCGATAGAGATTAGGGTTTTGACCTGCGGTTTCTTCCCTCAGAGGCCCGAAACGAAGCCCGAAAGTAGTGCCACGTCAGATTCGGAGAGTTCGAAAACTTGTAAGTGGTGTTGCTTGGTGAAAGAAACGCGGATTCAGATCTCCTGTCCCACTCTTTGTGCCCCAGATCATGCCTTACTGTTAAGATTTTGACACATATTTTTAAAATTAATATTTTCCTTCTAAGGTTCACCAATTCCAAAAGTGTTTAGAAAAAAACCACAAAATTAATTACACTCATGACACGTGTCAATATCTTAATGGTTAGAAACGATCTGGGAAACGAAGAGTGGGGTAGGAGATTTGTATCCAAGAAACACATAGTAGATGTGTGCGAAGAGGGAGGTATCTATGGCCGACGAAGGTAAAGGTTTCTGCAAAGCCTGACGGCCAGTAAGCACCCTTGACGGCCGGAGCTCCGGCGAGAGCTGCGGTGGTTGGAGAAACTTGGTAATCTTGACATTTTGACTGAGGACCACCATGATTAGGACATCAAAGTTTTATGTTTTTTTGACTCCCCATACATCATGGAACTTGCCTAGAGAAGATAAATTTGTGAGTTTAATTAATTAATGGGGGTTTCTTAATGTTCTAGATGTTTATATTTTATCATGGAATAACTAGGAAATATAATTGAAACTTCCATATATATAACATATATTCATCTTTTAATTTGTTCTTAATTATAAGTAAATGATTTACCAAACCGATATTTTATTGCCTTTGGAAAATAAATTTTGTATTCTTTATTTCATTCAATAATTAAAGCTTTATGGTTTGAAGTACACTCTCTTCGATAAGAAGTATAATAGAATCTACATATTACTTATTATTATTATATAATGATTGGCTTGAAATATTATACTTTAGAGCATGGATTGATCTCTAGGAATTGATATATATATATACATAATACATGACATATAATAATCACAATGATGATGAAAATGAGAGTTTATTCAGAATGGAAGTTACAATCGTTAGCTAGTTGAATCCAGCACAATAATAACAATAAAGTTCCTCAAGTTGATGCCTCGACCTTTAGTAATGGTTAAGAATCCAAGCTCTAGATGCTGCACATTAGAAAGTCATCAAAATAATTAGATCCATACAATCCAATACTAAGTTATAATGTTTTTTTTTTTTTTCGCCAATAATACTAAGTTATAATGTTTTTTTTTACGTCGTCGACTTATAAAACAACAGTTGGTTAAGTAGTTAGTCTAACATTAGACGATCCAAAATGAAGAGATTAATGAGGGAAGTGACTGTTACCGTGAGTCGAGATTTTCCAATCGCTGTCATAACTGAGAGCCCAAAAGAAATACCCTCGAAGCCCGAGACCTTGTGCGAGCCCGATCTTTACCGTCGTGGATAAAACATCATCGTATCCGACCCACGATGTTCCCGAGTAAGAATAAGTCGAGACGGTCGTCTTATCGTACACAACCGTAGCATTGTTCTTCTTGTTAAATTCCTCGACTTGGTAATACAATAAAATCCCGGTATCCCCCGGCCCGAGCCCGACTGCAGGGGCCCCGATCCCGTTAACTTTCGGGTCCTTCAACTCCCAACTCTTGCCATACAATGGCAAGCCCATGATAACCTTATTACTCGGCATACCCGCCTTGATCCACGATCGAAGCCCGTAATCCGAGCTGATGTTGCTGTTCGGGTCGAAGAACGCTGCGTGGGCCCCAGTAGCTGACGTGTCCCAAGCACCATGATAGTCGTAGTTCATCGCGTTGATCCAATCGAGGTTCCGGGCCATGATACGGGCCGGGAAGGCCCGATAGACCGAAGCAAGGAAGAAATCCGAGGCGAAGTAAACCGCGGCGGTTAATAGCAACGGAGCCCGGCGCGTGGCCCGGGCCTCTTTAGTCACCGCAACCCGCCACTCCTGAAGCAAAAGCCCGAAGTCCTCCATTTGCTTCGGGTTCTCGGGGAACTCCCAATCCAAGTCGAGCCCGTCAAACCCGAACTTTCTCGCCACTTCTATGGAGGAGTCGATGAAGGCTTTACGGTTGGGCCCGGTCGAGGCCATGTTAGCGTATAAAGTCGGGCCGGCCGACCCGCCGCCGATAGAGATTAGGGTTTTGACACGCGGGCGCTTCGCTCGGAGGCCCGAACTGAAGTTCGACAAAAGTGCCACGTCAGCTTCGGAGACTTCGAATGTGTATGTGGCACTGCTCGGAGAAAGGAAGGCGTAGTAGATGTGTGTAAAGAGGGAGGTTTCTATGGCGGAGGAAGGGAAAGTTTCGGCGAACCATGAGGGCCAATATGCACCCTTCACGGCGGCAGCTGTGGCGGCTGCGGTGGTGGTCGGAGAGTTTAGGATCATGGAGAAGAGGAAGATGAATGTTAGTGACGTGGACATTGATGGCATTTTGGTTGAAATATTTTGTAATTGGTGATGAAGGATACTATGTGGGTGGATTATATATATAGACAATTAATTGTTGGATGGTGCATTTAAATTTTTGGGACCGCCACTTTTGTAACATTTGTATTTTGTGGTTGGTTTTATACTTTATAATATTATTATTCTTATTATGTTTGACTCCACCGCATCGTTTTTGTGTTATAGAATCTTGAATCATTTTGCTTTGAATTTTCCGGTCAGTGCGTTTACTTTTTTATTATTGTTTATTTATATGTTGTAATGAGTATTCCATCTTGAATAGTTCAAAGAATAATAAAATACTAAGTAAACTTATCTAATTTAAGTTATATATATAAACTGTCCGAAATTTCACTAGTGTTGATATTTAGTGTCTGACGTTAAAATGGAGTGTTTCAGGTTTTATTTGTGTTGAAATTTGGTATGTCGGTATGATTACTTTAAAGAAGTCAGTCCCGACGAAGCTGACTGTCAAACTCGACATCACATACACGCTCTCTACTTGTCACTTTGCCGGGACCGTTACTTAAGAAGTCGGTCACATCCGTGCAAATAAATCCCACTCTGTTGTTGCTGGAAATTGCTCCACACAAATATGTTAGAAACATTTTAATTGAATGTTCAAGTTTTGAGGGAAATTTGACGACTTTGTGAAAGTAAAGAGTGATGGATTATGAGTGAGTAAGTTGGTTGATTAAAATGATTGAATGAATGTAAAATATGTGCGGAGACGCCAAATTTAAAAAATGAAACCTGGAAAATTTCAGACGGTTATAGAGGTTTTTAAGTTTTATCCCTAAAGACTACTATAATTAAAAACTTCATGTTTAATTAAAATTACATAGTCAAAGTGGTATCTGTTTCTCTACACTCGAATAAAAAGGACAAAACCGGCTTAGCGAGTCAATCCCACTCTAAACTAAATATTATCATTATTTTTATTTTGCTTAACTAATGTCTCGTGTTTAAAATTTGTTAAAGACTTAGGATTAGAAAGTTATTTAAGGTAATATTTTTTTCATTATAAACGGATGATTCAAGTATGAGTATGATGGGAGATTATGATATGAAGTAATTATGCTACATCGGCCGATATATTCTCAAGGCCTAGTGGACACCCTAAACTAAAACAATAAAACATTATAAATATTCTAACAATATGATATCTTAAGATATGGTATATATAATAAATAATAGATAATTATTGAGTGCATATATATCCAACGTGTTATAGAAAAAGTCAAACACCAATAACGTATCTTTATAGGAATTGCTCAACTTGTATATCAACAATTCTTCTAAGCTCATACTATATAGGGAGCAAATGTTCTATTAATTGTTATATTCTATATATTTTTATCTTAAATATAAGATTTTTAATTTAGAAGTGAGTTTAAATAAAGTTGAATTTGTTGTAACTCGATTTTTCAATTATTAAAGTTACACATTGAGATCTATATAAGAAAAAAAGTTAAATTTATTTTAACTCAAATTGTTATATCCTATGTTTTTTTTTTTTTTCTCATCTTTCATATTTTCCGAGTTTATATTTTGTACTTACTAAATATATGAACTAGTCAACCATTTTTTTCTGCCAAACACAGAAACTTCCTCAGATAAACTATTGGTTCCATAATATCAAAGTGGGTAAGTGGGGAAAATTTATGGATTTGATTGAAATGAACTTAAATTTAAGTCAATTTTTTAATTATACGAATAGATATATCCAAATTTATTTAATAAATAATAATTATATATATATATCATTTTTAAAATATTTAATGTATTCTATTTTTAAATTTTTTAGTTGAAAAATCGATTTGAATTTAAGTTAATTTCATTTAATCCAAATTAAAAATTTATGGAAGCAATGAAAGGGGAGGATCATGGGCTGCTGCATGAAAGTGGAATTTTTTTTTTTTTTTTTTTTTTTTTTTTTTCAATAAAAGTGGAGATTAACAATGTCTTGATTCAGTTATGAAAGGCAATATCCACCAAAGTAGTGGCACATAATTTTATTGAGAAATTTATTAATATAAAACATAAACTAAACACAATTATATGTATACAATAATAGTAATAATAAAATATTAGTTTATAGTATAAATTATTTCGGTGCATTTTATAGTTTTAAATTTGAATATTGTGTCTGATTTGATTAAGTCAAACATCTTGATTGTATTTTTATTTTTTCCAAGAATAATATTTGAACTTCTTTTTGTATTAATTAATTAAACTATCATTATTGTTTTTATAAATATTCAGGAATTTTTTATTATATTGGAGATTTCTCTTACTGACCAAATAATCAAATATATATATTTATCTAAGCTTGTGAGCATTTAAGTAATTAGATAGGTTTCTAGAGAAACCTGCTTTTGTTGACCTATTCTTGAAGTAAACCCCAATTTACCAAGTCATATTTGCAGTGGCCCTATATAACCTTGTCTTTATGGATTTACTGTTAAATTTGACTTTTTTATGAGGTCAATGTCAAAATTTATGTGTTATTTATGGGAATTTAGAGGTAACTTTTAGTAAAGAATTCGCACTTTTAAGTTGATTCTTACAAGCCAAACCCTTTAAAAGTTTATTTCACTAATTATTCGGTAAATTGTCAGTTTTATTATTGAAAAATTTGCGAAGTCAAATTCTGTTGACAAATTTTCACACCAAACTCTCACCATTTAAGCCCCAAACCTCTTCTCTTTTGCTAAAACAGGACACAAACCCTAAAATAACAACTCAATCTCAATACCATTTTTTCAACCAAACTTAAATTAAAATCAGTTAAAAATCCATCAGAATTCAAAAAAAAAAAAAACGATGAATTCGGAATCAACATAACTCGAGAAAAGCTCCATCTCAAGAACACCTACAAAGAACTAAAACGAACAAAATACATATATTAGCTATAACCTAAAAACTCCATCAACGAGGAGCACCATACACCTGTTGTTGCTGGGTCGAGTCGTACTGAGGAGCACTCACCGGCGGCACAGCACCATAACCACCCGATTGGTCATAAACCGGCTGAGCTGGCGCAGCCCCGTAAGCCGCACCCGGTGCAGCACCATACCCACCATCTTGTTGACCCACAGGCTGCTGCTGCTGTTGTTGCTCGGGGTAGCCTTGTTGTGGAGCCGGGTATGAACCGTAACTGCCCGAGACAGGACCAGGAGCAGGTTGAAAATGATGTTGATGCTGAGGTGGCGGACCCTGTCCGTGGCCCCCACCTGATGTATCAGCAGTCGGTGCAGAACCGCCATACATTGGATAACTCGGCTGCTGCTGTTGCGTGTGAACCGGTTCGGTTGATGGGTAGGGGTAGGGTTGCTGCTGTGGTTGAGGGTTGTAGCCCGAATAGCCTGAATCGGGCCTAGGGTTTCCATACGGTTGTGGCTGCTGCGGGCCATATGGCATCGGTGGCTTACCGTAGTTTTGACCATAACCTTGTTGTGGGCCCGCTTGGGGATACACTGGCTGGGAAGTCGGGTACTGGGGTGTGGGCCCGTGGCTATTGTCATACTTGGGCGGTTCGAACCCCTGGCCATGGCTATAACCCTGTTGTGGAGGCCCGCTCTGAGGGTACGGCCCGTAATTGTAGTTTTGTGGTGGCTGCTGTGGCCCGACACCAGGACCGGGATGTGGGCCCGGGCCTTGAGCGTGGCCCCCGCCATAGAAATCGTAACCCCCACCTTGGTGAGGTGGAGGATTCGGGTTCCTTTGGTCCCAGCCCGGCCCGAAACCTCCCCTGGGAGGCATCTGCTGTTGGGGATAGTTGTTGTAAGATGGCGGGGGAGGCCCGTAATGGTTATTCTGTGGACCTGGGTAGGGCCCGCGCTGCTGATAATCGTATGGCATTGGTTGGGCGGGGTAAGGAGGGCGCGGGCCCCACTGAGGGGGGCCGCTTGGTCCACGCGGGCGATACGGCGGTTGAGGATAGCCACCACCAGAGAGATTAGATGGCTTTTGCTGCCACAGAAAATCAAGAATGAGCACAGTCAGCAATTGCATAATCATCACTACATGAGCAAATCTAATGCAAATGATTAAAAAAAAGTTGCACACTTTTTACAAAACCCACAAAGATTTATGCAATTAGACAAATAAGGAGTTAGCAAACATAATCAAGATACTGCAAACATAAAGATCTACCAAGAAAAGAAAATAGACCATAAAAGTAAAAAGAAATGCAGATTATGTGCTTCAGCCAAACGAACAGAGCAATACTGTTATAATGTATAGCTAACTTCAACATTCCGCAAGAAGGTCTTCCATCATCACGAGATACAAAACCCGACGAAGCATTTCATAGACTACAAGGAGAAGAATATAGAGACCAGATGTGGGCATGATTGTCATTTGCTTCTATGTAGCAAGTTTCACATACTTATAGTCATGCATAACTAACCACTGGAGCTCACACACCATTTGTGACTTATAGCAGAGACTGATTTTTCATTGGGCTATCTATATAACCTTGTTCCAACATGCCTCAAGCAGATAGTGTTACTAAGCATCATGGGAGTGGCTAAAGGAATGAGAGAATTAAGTCTTATTGCATGGATCTTCGCTTCAAGTCTCAAAAGCAATCTTACCAACTATCATCAACCTCGTGCCAATGTGAGGTCTAAAGCTTGAAATACCTCCTCTGCAGGGGTGAAAGAAATGTGTGGTTGCTTATGGCTACACCGACAGACCAATGCGGACACCATGGGAGAGATGGAATAGCCAAATCTGCATTTTATAAGCCAACCAATTCGAAATCGAAATCTTCAAGACAGAAACATTGTTATGTCAAGTGGCAAACTACCTAGATCAATTAGTTTAAGCATAATCTTCTTTTTCCAATATTCAAGTATCCCTTTGTCATTGGTCACTATTCATTCTTTAACATGGTACAACTCATTTCCACTAAAAGAGCACTCACTTCCTTAAGAAGTATATTTGCAAGAGCATTCAACCATGATGACTGACAATAGAAAAACTAATAAAAAAATAAATGCAGTTATTGCATAGCTAAGGCAGTTTGAATGATGTAGATCTCTTTAGTATTAGAGAGTTCCGGCATGTAAAATCTATATAGAGCTGAGAATACGAGAACTAATACCAAGATGTACTTGTTTCTAATAATACGAGAACTAATACGCACATGCAATGCATAATTTCATAGTGATTGACAATAGACAAACTAATAAAAAATAAATGTAAGAACCAGCGAATGGTGTAGATCTATTTAGTACTAGTAAGCTTCTGTATGTACAATCTATTTAGAGTTAAACTCAAAATCTAGAGCAAGTTACCAAGCTGTACTTGTTACCAGAACTAATAACTTATACAACACAATTTCATAGTGGAGTTAGTTCTAGAAGCTACACATCATTTAAGCAGCTCCTAAAGAAATGCTAATAGTTCTTAGCTAAAGAACACTATAGAAGTGAGCAAATATGAGAGCTAATTCGATGCAATGCATTATTTCATAGGAAAGTTAGTTCTAGAAGCTAACTTTCATTTAAGCCGCTTCTAACGAAAGGATGATAATTCTTAGCTAAACTCCCCTATAGTAGGGAGCAAGCAAACTCGCAGTCTAGCCATATAACAAGAGCACATAAAACTACAATGTCCAACCTAACTGACTAGCTATTAGGCAATCTTGCAAACTTGCAGAACTTGAATGAGAGCTCAGTAAAATACATATGAATAAGAATAAGCAAAACAAACAAAATTAAAGGAACAGACCTGAAAAATATGCAAGTGAAGTAGCAGAGTAACGTACAACAGAGTTATACACAGTGCAATTGCAACTTAGTTAATATATGTCTCTGAAAGAGTCAAGGGAAAAGTGCCAACCTGTCTCATAGCATCTTTAATCATCTCCCGTGCCACATCAATTTGCCTCTTATCTCCAGTTACTCGAACAATTCTTTCTTTGGATTCAGCTCCTTCAGGAGGATGCTGGGGTATCAACTATAGAGAGAGAGGATGTTTAATATTTGCAACATAGTGACACTAACACTTCCAATTTACATGTATCTAAATCATTTTAACTAGAGAAGCAAGTGTATGACATTAATAACCTGGATTCGTGCCCCGGATTTCGTCTGCAAACTTTTGATTGTTTCTCCGCCTTTGCCTATGATTAAACCCACCTGAACTCAAGCTTTTCAATGAAATGCGCAATTTTATCAAAGAAAAGAGAACATCATATACCGATAAGCATACAACCTTATCATTAGGAACTTTTATCTCAATTTGTTCAGTAGATCCCGTAACAGGGGCAATCGCAACTCCTCTAGCTATGAGAGCAGGGGAGCCTCCAGCTTCAGCCTCTGCTATGACATCTTTAATAAGCTTCTCAGCTTTGTTAATGCTCTCCAGACTCCCCACTAATTCCACTGGTCTCAGTAGTGACTCCAAATCAGCCTCAGCATCCCTCACAATCTGAATTTTTGCCCCCGAGTTATACTGTAAATATCGTATGGTTTCTCCACCCTTGCCAATAAGAACACCAACCTACAAAAGCAATAAAATGCTGTCACAAGTCACAACTACTTCAAAAAGGTGCATGCAAATAACCAAATGTTTGGGGCTAGTGAAGTTAAAAAGGTACCTTATTGTTAGGGACTTGGATTTTGCGCGATGTTTCACTTTCGCTGTCACCAGATGGTTGCTGCTGCTGATCCGCGACGTTTCCTTGTTGAGTAGCATCCTTAGAAATTTGGTCAGCTTCTTCATTAGATTGTACTTGAACATTCTCCAATTCAGAATTCTCAACAGCAGCAGGTGGAGCATCTCCATCACCATTACTGAGGAGAGTATCTTGATTATCCGCAGCACCGTCAGTGTCCTTGGCCTGAGGTTCAGCATCTTCAACCTGCGGTTTCTCCTCTGTTACTAGTTCATTCACCCCATCCTTAGGCTCTTCAGTAGTTGTTGCTTCTTCATTCCCAAGATCCTGAGGCTCGTCCAGCTTCTTTTCTTGATAGCCATTACCATTAGCTACACAAATCAAAGATGCAAGTTTTAAGCCATGAGATGCAACTTTCTCACACTTCCCTTCATAACGACGTCACAATCAGATCTGCCATCGCTACAAAGATGCTGAAATTGAAGCATGCAGTGGTAATGGGGAGTGAATCGTAAACAATCAATCACCTGAGATGTCAACCGTGTCGTCAAGACGGGGCCGCTTGCTATCCGGTGATTCAGAAGCAGCAGCAGCCAGTTCGTGATCCCCTTCGTCAACCGCAGGGGTGGTTTCCGGCGCTTCGGGCTCCAGATCTTGAATCTTTCTCTTGTGATCGGGGCTAGCAGCGGGAGCTACCAAAACCTCGTCCGTGACTCCAGCCATTGGCTGGCGGTTCGACGACGGCGAGAAGGCGACGGTTGAAACTGTGGCGGGAGAAAGAGCTACAGAGGAAGAAACGGCGATCGTGAACGATAATTGAGAAATTTGTGGCTCGGATTAGAAGAATTTAGGGTTCACTTGGTGAGCCAAACGGTGGCGTTTAGCCAAAATATCCGTATTAGGCTGTAAACAAACCGAGTATTTGGCAAGTTTGACTCGACTCAGTTTACTTGAACTCGATTTTAAATTCAACCGAGCCTTAATTTTTAATATTGAGCTCGACTCGGTGTTATACTCGATGAGTTCGAGCTCAACTCGACCGGCTTGATAAGGTTAAAAAAATTCAATTGAATTATAAATTGTACACCTTAGCTCGAGTTCAAACTTGACTCGATTAGGTTTTGATTCGAACTCGACTTGAACTCAATATATACATATATAATATTATTACGTAAAGTTCGAAAAAATCGAACTCGACTCGGTATCAGTAAAAGTTCAACTTGAGTTCAATCCGACTCGAAATTTAGTGAGTCGAATTTGAATATCAACCGAGCCGATTTTGAGTAAAAGTTACATCCCTAATTAAACCGCTCATCAAGCACTCTTGAGTTAAAATTATATGATTGTTAAATTAGTAATGGGCCTTTTTGAGGCAGCTTATTTTTTGGCCCATAACTATTACTAATTTTGGGCCAAATATTAGTAATGGGCCAAAACAATAAGCTGCCTCAAAAAAGCCCGGGTAAACATTTCTCCGTTAAATCGTAAGTATAAATTGCAGACATCGTCTTCTAGGGTTTTCTCCAAAGTTAGTGCCCGCCTCTGCAACTTCTGCCGCATCCAAGCTCCACAGCGAAGATGGTACTGTCTCTCTTTCTCCATCGCCATCTAACTGCAAATTCTTTGAATCAACTGTTCTTCATCTCATGTGGTTTGCTTACATTTAGTTTTTATTATTCGAATTGCAGCCGTCGCACAAGACTTTCATTATCAAGAAAAAGCTCGCGAAGAAGATGAGGCAGAACAGGCCGATCCCTCACTGGATCCGCATGAGGACCGACAACACTATCAGGTACGTTCATCTCTCCTCAGAAGTTTGAATTTTTTCCTAAGTCGAATCCTTTTGTTGCAATCAATTTGAAATCAGAGCAAACTGTAGAATAGTGTTTGCAGATTCTGAATTTAATGTTGTAGATCCTCAGCTTACTCCTGAGCACCTTAGTTGGTGGCGGTGTCTCAAGTTAGATTGCCTTGTGTAGCTGCGTTTGCCATTTGTGACTAGCCGTGAGACGCACATATTAATCTTTTTTATGATTTCAATCAAAGAACAGCTCAATTCAGTATTAAGAACAGTTTTTTTTTTGTTTTGTTCTGTTTTTGTGGTTCCAATCTCTATATCACATTGGATTCTAAATCAAGACAGTTCTAATTTGATATCAACTATCAATCTCGAATAATTCTGCTAAATTTCCCGTTGTGTCCAAGCTGTTAATCACATTGTATTCTAATTCAGGCTATACTCTTTGTGCAAAGATTTCTGATTTTTTTGTTACCACATTGGAATTTTAATCAAGAACAGCTCAAAGAGTACATACATATTAATCTTTTTATTATTGCATCCAAAGAACAGCTCAATTCAGTATTAAGAACAGCTTAAAATTTGTTTGATATGTTTATGGTTTTGTGGTTCAAGCTCAATGTCGCATTGGATTTTAAATCAAGACTGTTTTGATTTGATGTCAACGATCAATCTCGAATAATTCTGCTAAATTTCTGGTTGTGTCCAAGCTGTTAATCACATTGTATTCTAATTCAAGCTATACTCTTTTTGCAAAGATTTCTGATTTTTTTGTTACCACATTGGAATTTTAATCAAGAACAGCTCAAAGAGTACATACATATTAATCTTTTTATTATTGCATCCAAAGAACAGCTCAATTCAGTATTAAGAACAGCTTAAAATTTGTTTGATATGTTTATGGTTTTGTGGTTCAAGCTTAATATCGCATTGGATTTTAAATCTAGACTGTTTTGATTTGATGTCAACGATCAATCTCGAATAATTCTGCTAAATTTCTGGTTGTGTCCAAGCTGTTAATCACATTGTATTCTAATTCAAGCTATACTCTTTGTGCAAAGATTTCTGATTTTTTTGTTACCGCATTGGAATTTTAATCAAGAACAGCTCAAAGAGTACATACATATTAATCTTTTTATGATTACATCAAAATAACAGTTCAATTCAGTATTAAGAACAACTTAAATTTGTTCGATATGTTTATGGTTTTGTGGTTCCAGCTCAATATCGCATTGGATTTAAATCTAGACTGTTTTGATTTGATGTCAACGATCAATCTCAAATCATTCTGCTAAATTTATGGTTTTGTAGTTCAAGCTGTTTAATTTATCACATTGTATTCTAATTTAAGCTATTCTCTTTGTGCAAAGGTATCTGATTTTTTTGTTACCACATTTGAATTTTAATCAGGAACAGCTCTATTTTGATGTCAAGCTCAAATGTTTGTGCTGAATCATGTCATTTGGTGGTTTAAGCTCTCTATATGATATGATTCTAAATCAAACTGCTTTTCGTTTTGCTGAATTCTGTGATGTGGTTTATAGGTACAATGCCAAGCGCAGGCACTGGCGCCGTACCAAGCTCGGGTTCTAATCTGGATGTGATCAGACTCACCTTTGATCTTGCTATCAAAGTTATATTTCGCCTTTTTCGAGATTTTGGTATTCATAACTTTTCATTATTAGGATGGAATGTAATGACTTTTAGATTGTAGTATTTGCAATTGTAGTTTTACTATCAATGTTACAGTGAACATCTGTTTTGATTCAACTTATAATGATTATCATGTTCTTTTGCATTTATGATTATGATGATACTGATGTTTTTAAACCAATTAGAAAAATGCAATTTGGATATTGAATGAAAAGAAATTAAAGGAATATGATTTTGGAACAACATTGACATTTATAAATAGGGTTAATAACCAAATTGATATCTAAGTTTGGAACAACTAGCTACTTAAACTTTATTTTTTTTAAACCGCTCTATAATATCTTTAAATTGATTGATACATCTGATATAGCCAGGCTTCTTATGTGTTGTAGTGAAATATTTTCAATTGTGTTGTATTTTTTTAAACCGCTCTATAATATCTTTAAATTGATTGATACATCTGATATAGCCAGGCTTCTTATGTGTTGTAGTGAAATATTTTCAATTGTGTTGTATTGAATGACGGAGGTCTAAGTGGACATGTAATTGAACATATTTTGATAGAGTCCTTTTAATTTATATTTAATGCATCTTGAACTCTTGGTTCAAATTAAATTATCTCAAGTGCTCGTCATATGTTCATTTTATGATCAGTTTGAATGAAATTAATGGTAGTAATTTTAAGTTAATTTTACGATCCGAATCAGGATTCTAACAATTTTAATTTTGATTGCCAATACTATTAGATAGGAATTAAGAAGAAGTTTGAACATATTCTAAAATCTTATTTACAAGTCTTGTATGCTACAGTACATCGATGAATAACATACATAATTAATTGTTATTATTTCTATCAAAACATGCATTATGCACAAAAGTTGAAACTTCATACAACGTCATAACAGAAAATCAATAGTGTGTTATTTTTTTTTGTACAAATTGTAGAAGTAAGGTCTTTTCATGTTATATCATTTTGAACAATATTATTGGAATAAAAGTATGCTTGTGTCATCAAATGGAATAGTGCTTGCACTTTCATATTGAATTAAAATATAGTATGCTTGATTATTATTCGATAATGCCCTCAACAATAAAATGTGACTAAACATTTTCAGATGTGTCATTCAACCCATTAGAAACTAAAATAATAACAAATTATCAAGGACTTCGGTATACATAGAAGATTGCTTATAAAACCTCAAATGGAAGAGAACTCAACCTAAGGGAGGCTAAGCTCATATTATAGAACACATTTATGTAAACTGCATTTTAGGTGAAAATTCTTGTCCCGTTAACATGTCAAAACATTCCTTATGATCCTCCCACACAGAAAATGCATTAGATGAATATATAATTCTACTGTTCAATTCCTTAAACAATGAATTGATGATACATGTAAAGACAATAACATTGCAGCGCATAGACAAAGCAGGGAACTATCAATAGACTCCTCAGTACAGCTTCCATCAATAAAACCTAGTTTATTGTCAAATCAGTTTTTTTTCACCTAAGAATGAGAGCTCATCCGAGCACGCATTTCGATGAAGCGGCCATCCTTTCCTACTTGAACGAACATTTCTTTAAATTGGGTTCAAGTGATTCGCCCATCTTATATAATACTTTTTCCCACACCTTGTTCTATTTTGAATAGTGTTTTAATTTATTCACCTCTTAATTTAAAAGGAGATCGACCATTCCACTCCCTCCCGCTCCCGATATTTCCCATACTAAAATATATGATCCATCTTGATAATTTTTACTTATTTATTTGTCATTTGATTGCTGGTGGAATTTATGCATGTGTAAAGATTGGTTACAGTTATATCATATATTTTACTTTTCTTACAGTTATATTGTATATTTTTACTTTTCTCCTCTATCCTTTCAATCTCTATTATGGTTTCTATTTATATTTCACACATTTTTTTTTTTTGTAATATTATTAGTTTCATATTAACAAGACAAGCAGTGTAGACTACAAGATAAATTGTAATTTAAAGGGAAGAAATTACACAAATAAGTTTTATGCCAAATTCACAGATTTATTGTCACTTTTTTTTTTAAATCTTGTTGAATTTAGTGGTTGATGTCCGAATTATTGTAACAGGACATGTCAACCACTTTTGCTACAAAGAATTGATGTTTATTTGGACACTAAATGGTTGTGGACGAAAGAGAGTGAGTGCACAATCCCATATTCATTTATGTAGTTTCAATAGCCATGACCCTCATCGAAATCCATAATAAGAATGTTAGTTAATAGATGTTCATATCAAAACATCTTTTCTATTGTTATCATATACTCTTTGTAGTGCATATTCTCTGTGACTCTACATATTCACACATCACATACCACTTTAAAAGGATGCAAAACAACATCACATATAAGTTTTCTTATGAATCATGATTCTTTAATATCGTTTTAGATTCTTCACAATTCTACTTCACCCTCCCGATCTTTCCACTACCTCAAATTATGATATATCTTGATGATCGTAGTGCATATTGTTTGTTCATTATGTTGCTGGTGGTGATATCTATCTTAATAGATCATAAGAAAAAAAAGATAGTCAATTCAAAACTTTAAATTCTCCATAACCAATAGGATGTCATATCAATGTAAAATCATTAAAAATGAAATTCTACCCTAAAAATGCTCCTCAAAGATATCGAGAGTTCTTGAACCTTGTAAGTTATTGGATTCGTAATTCGAATATTTACTCAGAGCCGTACAATGATCAACTCTTGATGCTAAGCTATAGATTTTATCCCGATAATTATTCTTAAAAATAACTTTCTCAACTTTAAAATACATTTTTGGAAGATTTAGGTGTTATGAATTGAGAGTTCTTTTATGTTAATTTAGTTGTATTTATGCAAAACCACAGTTGATCAGTGTGTTCATTCTCTAGCAAACTTAGCACAGAGAGCATTATGCTTACCCCATCATCCTCTTAAGGTTGAGAAACTTGGTCCCATTTAATGATTTGGATTTTTCTCCTCTCATCGAGTAAAGAGAAAATTCACGTCAATCTTATCCAAATTGCTGCAAGTAGACGTAGGAAGAGCATTCCATTACATATAACATGTAGGGTGTGCAGTCATGACAAAATTAATAAGATCAGTACAACCAGTCAGAGAAGATTTTTCCTCTCCAACCTGAAAGCTTATTCCTAACCTTGTGAGTTGTGAACAATGAAGTTAAATTATTGTTCATAGTTGGCATGAGCATATTCACGAATTTTAAAAACTAAGCTTTTGGCTTGATATCGAACAAAGCAAGTTCAAAAAATGAAGTATGCTAGAACAGTTATCTGAGAAATTCCCCAATTAAAATGATATCATGTGCAAAGAAAACGTGGGAGATGCAATGTGAGTTCCTACTACTAACTTTCTAGTTTCTAACCTAGTTTCCTGATCAATAAGGTAAGTGAAATATTACTTGCAAATGAGGAAAAGGTAAAGAGAAACTGGGGCAATGCATAAAAGAGCTGAGTCTCCCCATTAAAAAAAAATAGAAATAGAGCTGGAAAAAGTACAATTCATAATTTCATCAATTAGGTACATATGAAAACCAAAAAAGATGAGAGTTTGGAAGAAAAAAACTCCACTCAATTCGATTATACGTCTTTTCAAGTCCATCTTGATAGCCATGAAACATTTCTTACTTTCTTTTTTACGAAGTTATTGGACAACTCCTCTATGAACCCCCAACATTATTTGAAGCCTGTCTACCGGGATAAAACTAGCTCATAAAGGATATACAAGTTTTTTCATCAATCATCTGATTCTATTAACAATAATTTTAGAAGCAATAATCTTATACATGGTATTACATAAGCTAATTGTTTGACCGTTTTAAGGCTCTAACACTTAGCAAATAAGAGTTTCATTTAAGCTATTAGGGACCAGCTTGGTACAAAAAATGGTTTGAACATTAAAAAAAATGGACTTTCATGTGATGTGCCAATTTTTTTTTTAAAGAAATCTTAATGACCTGGGATTTAAACTGTTTCAAATCCCACAGTTTTTTTTTAATCTCCATAGCTGAGATAGGTCTCTTCAGCATATCAAACTTCTTTTAGAGAACAAGTTTCTAAAAGTAGTGTTATTTTATAGTCTAGTTTTACTAGGAAGAGTAGTCGACGCAGTAAAAGAGTTGTTATAAGTTCAAAAGAAGGATGATCAAACCAGATAGGTTCCATTTTACATGGCCTATTTCTTTCGCCATCAATATCTACATTTGTTTCCAAAAGGACAAGACAATGATTAAACTGCATTTTTGTAGATTAGTTACCCTAACATTTGGAAACATGAATCTTCATGAAGCATTGACAATAAAATATATGTAAGTGCTCTTATCAAATATCCAATTCTTTTCGAATCAATAGCGGAAGTGCTAAGTACTAAAAGTGTAGTATTCTAAAAAATAAGTATGTATTACTTGATAAAATAAGTAAACTATTTCTCTATATTGTATTACATATTGTTATTATAGTCATATTCAAATTTTTAATATTTAAATAAAGTTTCAATGCTAAAATCAGTCTAAAGCCATTGCCTTGTCTTATTTTTTTTTTTTTTACTAAATAACAAACTTTCTATCAAGTAAGGTGTAGTTAGTTCTTTTCTTTTTATTTTCTCTACAAAACAGCTCAATACAAAAGTGACACCACATACATCTCCAACTTCATCCTCCCAAATCGACGGCGTCTTTATCTTCCACAAACGATCAGCTAAATTCCATTATATAAGTACATTCCAAATCACCATCTTTCAATTTCGTGCTTAATTACTTTTTCTCAGAGTAACACCACAAAAAATCTCCAGCAAACTTAAATACCGTCGGATCTTTACCGGTACGAGAGACATCATCATCGTACATAATTGTGATAAGATCAATTTATAATTTTTCTAATATACACTGTTGCTCACTTAGCTTCAGCTGCATTTAAATATATCTTAAATTGTTATATACGTCTCGTGAGACTTATGCGTCCACAAACTTGATAAAACATAAATATATACGTACATACCGAATTAATTAGAAAGCAAACTATGTGCATCTTCAAACAAATACATTTTCCCCTCATGCCCTACTTACCATTGAAATGTCTAAAATTCGTTAGGTCAATCTTACTTAGAATCAATAATCTTAACTCTGTATTGGTTATATATTTCATGTATCTCCGACACTGATAATTTCACAAAAAAATTAATTGTTACCAATCATAAGAAGTAAAGTATTTTGCCACCTCTTTGACTATTGTTTCTTTTGACATCTCCGACATTGATAACTTCAACTATCAGTACGTACTGGTCATAAGAAGTAAAAGTATTTTATTACATCTTCGACTATTGTTTCAAGAACAATAAGATTGAAAATGAGCAACTAGAGGATTTGTGAATGGTTCTTGCATGTGTCTATTAGAAGTTTGAAAGGTAAATTTATTGGTGAAAGAAAAAGTGTTTAATATGTTATAACTTTTAGATCCGAATATCGTATATGAGGTGAAATCACACGAATAATTTCATAAAGAGTTGAAATCACACAAATAGTTCCTAAATAAGCTCATCGACAAGAATCTCATCAAGGTGTTCGTCAAAGATGTGGACAAGGAATGACTCTTTTTGTTAGCTGCGAGAGCATCTAGAGTCGAGAATCAAGATGCTATTGATGCATGTATTGTCGGAATGTTGGCCGATCCGAGGAGGCAAGGGTGGGGATCACTGAGGTGCATTTCCCCCCATTCAATCTGAATGACAAATGTACCGCAATCACGTATATTGACAGTAGCGGTGAATGACATCGATCTAGTAAGGGTGCGCCGGAGCAAATCATTGATCCCTGTGGATTGAAGGTAGAATTTAAGAAGAAATTCCATGGAATTATTGACAAATTCGCTGAACGTGGCCTTCGTTCGTTGGCTGTTTGTCGACAGGTTACTTGTGCCACAAGTTATTAATTTCTTTTACAACTTCTTTGAATTTCTAGATGACTTAATGTGCTACCAAGGAGAGCGTGGGAGGTCCATGGGAGTTTGTAGGTCTCTTGTCTCTTTTCGACCCTCCAAGACACGACAGTGCTGAGACGATTCGCCGTGCACTTGATCTCGGTGTCAATGTAAAAATGATTACCGGTGATCAACTCGCTATTGGCAAATAAACAGGTCGTCGGCTCGGAATGGGTGTGAACATTTATCCTTCGTCGTCTCTTCTATGCGAGAGCAAGGACGAGTCGATTGCTTCGATTCCCGTCGACGAGCTTATCGAGAAGGCTGATGGTTTTGCGGGTGTCTTCCCCGGTAAGATTAGTTCCTTGGTACACAAGTAACTAAAAGCTCACTTGAATGATCAATTAAGATTGATAAAAATATATTGCACTGCAGAGTACAAGTACGAGATTGTCCGAAAGTTACAAGAACGGAAGCACACTTGTGGAATGACCGGAGACGGTGTGAACGACGCCCCGATCCTCAAGAAAACTGATATTGGAATTGCTGATGCGACAGATGCCGCTAGGAATGCGTCATACATTGTCTTAACCGAGGCGGGGCTAAGTGTGAACATCAATGCGGTCCTGACCTCCCGAGCCATCTTCCAGAGGATGAATAACTACACAATTTATGCAATGTCCATCACGATCCGTATTGTGCTAGGGTTTTTGCTCGTGGCCTTTATTTGAAAGTTTTTTTCTTTCATGGTCCTTATTATCGCAATCTTGATTGATGGCACGATCATGACAATTTCCAAGGATCGAGTGAAGCCGTCTCCTAGTCCCGACTCATGTTACATGTGGAATGAAAGTTCAAATTATTTTTTTTATGAAAAAGAGTTTGGTTTGATTTTTACAAAACACTCAAATTACTTTTTTTTTTAATCAGTAACGAATGCATTAGTCATCTATATAGTTTCACTCATAATTGGCTAATTGTGTGTTCAGATTCTCCTGGTCATGTTCTTGAGATTTTCTAACCAGACTTAAATGAATAACCATCATATGCACTTGCTAAACATAATACTAATAATAAGTATTTTTTTTGCCCCTATAATAAAAACTAATTGCATAAATTAATTTAGGCAAAATGCTTAAAGATTGGGAAATTTGTACAAATAATGGTGATATCACGCAAATATTGCATTTTGTTGTGATTATATCTAGCAGGACGTCGGTTACATGGCTAAGTATGTAAAAATATTAGAAAAATTATTTTTTTAGTATTCAACTATTAGTTATTGATTTTTTTAGCATCTCTTTTTTTTTTAAATTTTTTTTTAGATATCTTAATTATCCGAAATGTGATTATTCAATTGTGTCTAGCTCGATTCACCTAGTTAGTAGCTCACATAGGCCCGAACCCATACTTGACTTGATCACCTAGTAAGAGAACGATGTTTAGCACGAGTTCGAGCCAGGTCGATCCCCCTATCTCGTTTTGACCGATTAAAACTTTAGATCGGTCATGAATCAATTAGCCGAGCTAGAGAGCTCGTCTTTACCTGACCTCGTGTTATAGATGGGCTTCCTAACTAGGGGATCGGGTCTAGTATGGGCTCAGGTCAAGACAAGCCCCTTACTAGGTGAATTGAGACGTGCATCATATAATAATCACACTTATAATAGTTGAGACACCCAAATGTAATAAAAATAAAAACTGAAATACTATAAAGTCACTAAACTATAACAAAAGTACTAAAAAGTTAGTATTCCTAAAAATATTTCATGTATTACTTGATATGTATTCTTTAATATTGTTGGAAAGAAAATGTATTTTACTCCTATTAAAAAATTTAACATTTAAATACCAATGCCATATAATGGAATTAGTCTAAATCATTGTTTTGTCTTATTTCTACTAAATAAGAAACTTTCCGTCAAGTAAGGTGTAGTTAGTTTTTTTTTCCTTCATTTTCTTTTATTCCATAACAACTCTACAAAGCAACTTAATACAAAAGTGACACCACATACATCTCTAACTTCATCCTCCCAAATCGACGGCGTCTCTGTCTGTCACAAATTATAAGCTAAATTCCATTATATATGGACTTTCCAAATCACATTGCTCAGTTTCGTGGATAATTACTTTTTCTCAGGGTAGCAGCACAACATATCTCCTACAAACTTAAACACTGTCTAATCTCTACCGCTATGAGAGACATCATCATCTTACAGAAACCGCTCTGAGAAATACAAAAGTTGTCTTCCTTTAATCCTTTCCTTCGTTTCCCGTCTCCCAAATAGGATCCCCACCAAGGCTTCTGGTACCGGAGATGATACCATCGAAGGAATTCGGAACGAGAATGTTGATCTCGTAAGAATCCTCCATTTTTCTTGGTCAATCTTATATGTTCTTAGTTTCTTGTACGTCAAGAAATTGATTGAATATGAGTCTTGCAGGCCAAGGTTCCTCTTGAGGAAGTGTTTCGGCAGCTGAATTGCACGAGGGAGGGTTTGAGTACGGCCGAAGGCGAGAAGAGATTCGCAAATTTTGGCCCGAACAAGCTCGAGGAAAAGAAGGTAATCTGTATTGTTTGTCATCAAACTTTCTAGTACAAATGAGTTGTTTTGATCTAAATACTTAAAAATTGACTTTATTTTTTTTATGTGTTCTTGAATGGAAATACAGGCAAGTTCCTCAAGTTCTTAGGGTTTATGGGGAATCCTCTTTCATGGGTTATGGAGTGTGCAGCCATCATGACAATTGCTTTCGCCAATAGAGGGGTAAAACTTAAAACCCTAATTTGTTGGAGTTCTGCTAGCTAGGTTTTTTTTTTTTTTTTTTTTTTTTTTACATTTTACCTAATTATTTTTTTGGATGTTTTTTTTTTCTCAGGAAAGCCTCCAGATTTCCTTTACATCATAAGAAGTAAAAGTATTTTATATCAAATCTTCAACTATTGTTTCAAGAACAACAAGACTGAAAATGAGCAACTAGAAGATTTGTGAATGGTTCTTGCAAGGTTCTGTTAGAAGTTTGAAAGGTAATTTATTAGAGAAAGAAGAAGTGTTTGATATGTTATAACTTTTAGATCAGAATATCTTATATAAGGTGAAATCACACAAATAGTGTCAAAAAGAGTTGTTGAAATCACACAAATAGTGTCAATAAGAGTTGTTGAAATCACACAAATAGTGTCCGTCTCGAAATTGAACTCATTAGTTTGTCATATCTTGAGAAATGAATCTGTCCATTAAACATGAAGAATAATATGGTCTAAGTCAGGCCTTGATATGTCGATACATAGCAACATTAGATTTGTACTCATTGAGCGCAATTATATTGTGACAAGATGTAGAAGATTTTTCATTCATATTGAGTTCTTACAATGTTAATCAACCCGAATAGATAATATCGAAAATTAAAAATATCGACAAGATCAGATTATTGGATTAATTCTCCATACTTACTAATCATATGTATTAATAAATCATATCCTTTTAACAGATTACGAATTTGCTTGCGATTCGGTGATCATGTCCTTAAACCTCAAAATACTTGGCCGATTTGGGCTTTACACGATTTAGCCTTACGGTATTCATTCAATTCAGCTTCTTCTTTTGCCTCTATCAGAATAGCAAGATCAACAACTATGCTCGTGACGTACCCGAGTACCAAGACCGATCACGTTCCTCGCTACTGATGATGATCCAATGTCCATAGTAATCTGAGAAGATATTAACATGAAATCGACATCAATATAATAATTCAAGTTGAGTTGCTATATATATTGGATAAACTATCAAATAAACGAACTAAACTCTAAGCACCGAATAAACTGAGTCATCAACCGCTTCGTAAGTTGAAAACTATTAATTAAACGTGAACGAAACCGCAACATTGTGTACATGATGCATTTTACCGTGACACGTACAAATCAAGCTTTCGTTAAAATAAGTCATGCGCATGTTATCATGTGGAATGAAAGTTCAATTTATATTTTGTCATGAAAAAAAAAGTTTGGTTTGATTTTTAAGAAACACTCAAATTACTATTTTTTTTAATCAGTAACGAATGCAATAGTCATCTATATATCACGCTCACTGAATATTGTCTGATTCAACGAAAGTGGCATGAAAGTAGCAAAAACATCACATCTCCAAGAAATTGAGTTGCTATAGATATTGTATAAATTAACAAAACACGAACTAAACTCTAAGCACCAAACAAATTGAATTTTCAACCGCTTCGTAAGTTACTTATTAATTAAACATGAACCAAACAGTAACACTGTGTACATGATGCATTTTACCGTGACACGTACAAATCAAGCTTTCCGTTACGCGCATATTACCATGTGGAATGAAAGTTCAATTTATTTTTTGTCATGAAAAAAAAAGTTTGGTTTGATTTTTATAAAACACTCAAATTACTATTTTTTTTAATCAGTAACGAATGCAATAGTCATCTATATATCATGCTCACTGAATATTGTCTGATTCCAACGAAAGTGGCATGAAAGTAGCAAAAACATCACATCTCCAAGAAATTGTCTTGTCGAAGATATTTACAGCTTTCGCCAACAAGCAAGCTTTGGTTCATATGGCTCGCTTTAAATATATATCCCATTTTCTTTTAGATTTCTACATTAAAATACTACTAGTATAATTGGCTAATTATTGTTCAGATTCTCCTACTCACGTTCTAGATTTTTTCTAATAGGACTTAAATGAATAAACTGGTTGTATGCGCTTGATAAACATAGTACTAATAATAAGTACTTTTTTTTCCCTCTAATAAAAACTAAATGCATTAATACATTTAGGCAAAAATATGTAAATATCGGGAAATTGATACAAATAAAGGCGATATCACACAAATATTGCATTTTGTTGTGATTTTTTTTATCTACCAGGACATCGGTTACATGGTTAAGTATGTTAAAATATTAGAAAATTTACTTCTTTTTTTAGTATCTCAATCATCAGTTATTGATTTTTTAGCACTTTATTTTTTTTAACTTTTGGATATCTTAACTATCCGAAATATTGCCTTTGAGTGTGATTTTTTTTTTTATCTAGTGTCAGTTACATGGTTAAGTATGTAAAACTATTAGGAAAATTACTTTTTTAGTACCTCAACACTATTGAATTTTAGCACCCCCATATTTGACTTGATCACCTAGTAAGTAAACTATGTTTAATTAGCACGAGTTCGAGCCAGATCGAGCCCCCTATTTCACTTTGACCAATCAAAACTTTAAATCGGTCATGACTCAATTAGCCAAGCTAGAGAGCTCGCTTTTATCTAAGCTTGTGCTATAAATGATCTTCCTAACTAGGGGAACATGTCTAGTATGAGCTTGGGTCAACACAAACCCTAACTAGATGAATCGAGATGTGCGTCGTGTAATAATCACACTTATAATAGACACCTGTAATAGTTGAGACAATAAATAAAAAAATTGAAGTACTAAAAAGTTAATACTTCAAAAAATATTTCATGCATTACTTGATATTATTGTCGAAAATAAATTGTATTTTACTCATATTCAAAATTTTAATTTTTAAGTACAGTTTTACTGTCATATAATGGAATCGGTCTAAATCATTGCCTTGTCTTATTCTTACTAAATAACAAACTTTCCGTCGAGCAAGGGTAGTTAGTTTGTTTTTTTCTCCATTATCTTTTATTTCATAACAACTTCACCTAGCAGCTCAATAGAAAAGTCACACCACATACATTTTCAACTTCATCCTCCCAAATCGGCGGCGTATTTGTTTGCCACAAAATTATCGATTAAATTTTATTATATAAGGACTTTCCATATCACATTGCTCAATTTCGTGCTTAATTATTTTTTCTCAGAGTAGCACCACAACAGATCTCCTACAAACTTAAACATTGTCTGATCTCTACCGCTATTAGAGGCATCATCATCTTACAGAAACCATTCTGAGAGATACAAAAGTTGTCCGCCTTTAATCATTTCCTTCGTTTACCGACTCTCAACTAGTATCCCGACCATGGCTTCTGGTACCGGAGATGACACCCTCGAAGGAATTCGGAACGAGAATGTCGATCTCGTAAGAATCCAACGGTTGTCTTGGTCCATCGTATATGTTCTTAGTTTCTTGTACGCCAAGAAAGTGATTGAGTGTGAGTCTTGCAGGCCAAGGTTCCTATTGATGAAGTGTTTCAACAGCTAAATTGCTCGAGGGAGGGTTTGAGTACGGCTGAAGGCGATAAGAGGTTCGCGTATTTTGGCCCGAACAAGCTCGAGGAAAAGAAGGTAATGTGCATTATTTCTCATCAAACATTCTAGTACAAATGTGTTTTGATCCTAAATAGATAAAAACTGAGTTTTTATTTATTTATTTGTTTGTGTTCTTGAATGGAAATGCAGGAAAGTAAGTTCCTCAAGTTCTTAGGGTTTATGTGGAATCCTCTTTCATGGGTTATGGAGTGTGCAGCCATCATGGCAATTGCTTTGGCCAATGGAGGGGTAAAACTAAAAACCCTAATTTTTTGGACTTACGTTAGCTAGGTTTTTTTTTTTTTTTTTTTTACATCTTACCTTATTACATTTTTTGATGAATTTTCTTTACAGGGAAAGCCTCCAGATTGGCAAGATTTCGTAGGTATCGTCACCTTGCTCATCATTAACTCAACCATCAGCTTCATTGAAGAGAACAATGCGGGAAATGCCGCGGCTGCTCTTATGGCGGGTCTTGCCCCCAAAACCAAAGTACGATTATGTTCTTCCGGTTTCTTTCGATCTCATAAACATCAATAACGATTTACTAACAACGACATTTGTTACGTACCTTAAATGTAGGTTCTTAGGGATGGAAAATGGTCGGAGCAAGATGCGGCGATCCTTGTCCCGGGAGACATCATTAGCATCAAGTTGGGTGACATTGTCCCAGCCGATGCTCGTCTCTTAGAAGGCGACCCTTTAAAGATTGATCAGGCTGCACTTACCGGTGAGTCCTTGCCCGTCACGAAGCACCCTGGAGACGAGGTCTTCTCGGGTTCCACTTGCAAGCAAGGTGAGATCGAAGCTGTGGTTATTGCAACCGGGGTCCATACTTTCTTCGGCAAGGCTGCCCACCTTGTTGATAGCACCAACCAAGTTGGTCACTTCCAAAAGGTAGGGTTTTACTTCTCTAGTGTTTCATTTCACATGCTAGGGGTTTTGGTTACATAGTATTTGTTGTATTGTCTAGGTTTTGACGGCGATAGGTAACTTCTGCATTTGCTCGATTGCGGTTGGGATTGTGATTGAGATAGTGGTCATGTACCCGATCCAGCACCGGAGATACCGAGATGGCATTGACAATTTGCTGGTGCTTCTCATCGGAGGTATTCCGATTGCTATGCCAACTGTATTGTCAGTCACCATGGCGATCGGGTCACACCGACTTTCCGAGCAAGGTGCCATCACGAAGAGGATGACCGCCATCGAAGAAATGGCAGGTATGGATGTTCTTTGCAGCGATAAGACCGGAACCCTAACCCTAAACAAGCTCACTGTCGACAAGAACCTCATCGAAGTGTTCGTCAAAGATGTGGACAAGGAAGGGCTACTTTTATTAGCTGCGAGAGCATCGAGAGTCGAGAATCAAGATGCTATTGATGCGTGTATTGTCGGAATGTTGTCCGATCCAAAGGAGGCAAGGGCGGGGATCACTGAGGTGCATTTCCTCCCATTCAATCCGAATGACAAACGAACCGCAATCACCTATATTGACAGCAACGACAACTGGCATCGTACTAGTAAGGGTGCGCCGGAGCAAATCATTGATCTTTGTGGATTGAAGGGAGAATTTAAGAAGAAAGTCCATGGAATTATTGACAAGTTCGCTGAACGTGGCCTTCGTTCCTTGGCTGTTTGTCGACAGGTTACTTGTGCAACAAGTTATCAATTTTTTTTTCTATCCTATGAGTTCCTAGATGTCTTAATGTGTTTCTTTGGTTCTAAAGACTGTCCCGGAGAAGACCAAGGAGAGTGTCGGAGGTCCATGGGAGTTTGTAGGTCTCTTGTCTCTTTTCGACCCTCCAAGACACGACAGTGCTGAGACGATTCGCCGTGCACTTGATCTTGGTGTGAATGTCAAAATGATTACTGGCGATCAGCTTGCTATTGGAAAAGAAACGGGTCGTCGGCTTGGAATGGGCGTGAACATGTATCCTTCGTCGTCTCTTTTAGGTGAGAGCAAGGATGAGTCGATTGCTTCGATTCCCGTCGACGAGCTTATCGAGAAGGCTGATGGTTTTGCGGGTGTCTTCCCTGGTAAGATTAGTTTCTTGGTACACAAGTAATTAAAGGTTCACGTGAATGAACAACTAAGATTGAGACAAATGTATTGCAGAGCACAAATACGAGATTGTCCGAAAGTTACAAGAACGGAAGCACATTTGTGGAATGAACGGAGACGGTGTGAACGACGCGCCGGCCCTCAAGAAAGCTGATATTGGAATTGCTGTTGCTGATGCGACGGATGCCGCTAGGAGCGCGTCAGACATTGTCTTAACCGAGCCGGGGCTCAGTGTGATCATCAGCGCAGTCCTGACCTCCCGAGCCATCTTCCAGAGGATGAAGAACTACACGATTTATGCAGTCTCCATCACGATCCGTATTGTGCTAGGGTTTATGCTCGTGGCCCTTATCTGGAAGTTTGATTTTTCTCCATTCATGGTCCTTATTATCGCGATCTTGAATGACGGCACGATCATGACTATATCCAAGGACCGAGTTAAGCCTTCTCCTAGTCCCGACTCATGGAAGCTCAATGAGATTTTCGCCACAGGAGTCGTCATCGGGACATATTTGGCTCTCATGACGGTTCTCTTCTTCTGGCTTGCACATGCCACCGACTTCTTTTCTAGGACATTTGGTGTGAGGTCGATCAATGGTAACGAAGATGAGCTCACTGCAGCTGTCTATCTTCAAGTGAGCATAATAAGTCAAGCCCTCATCTTCGTCACTCGCTCAAGAAGTTGGTCATTCGTCGAGAGGCCGGGTCTTCTCCTCCTCGGTGCCTTCATCATCGCACAACTTGTAAGCATTTTTATTATTGTAAAAACATAAACTTCTACCAAAACCTAGAACTTTACTATGTATACTTAGCTGCATAAAATTACTCGTGAAGGTGGCAACCGTTATAGCAGTCTACGCACATTGGGAATTCGCACGGATCAAAGGAATCGGGTGGGGATGGGCTGGTGTAATCTGGCTTTTCAGCATCATCACCTACTTCCCTCTCGACATCGTCAAGTTCATCATCCGCTACGCGTTGAGCGGAAAGGCTTGGAACAACCTCTTACAAAACAAGGTTTTTCATAAACGCTAAAATACCCTTAAAAATGGTTTGCTTTCCTTCCATATGAAACTAACTTTTACATTATGATGTAGACTGCTTTCACCACCAAGAAGGATTACGGTCGAGGTGAGCGCGAGGCTCAGTGGGCCCATTCACAACGTACACTCCACGGCCTTCAGCCTCCCGAGGCTCAAGCCCTATTTGAAGACAAGAACAGTTACCGAGAGCTGTCGGAAATCGCGGAGCAAGCGAAGAGACGTGCTGAGGTTGCGAGGCTTCGGGAGCTACACACCTTGAAAGGGCATGTGGAATCTGTGGTGAAGTTGAAGGGCCTAGACATTGAGACTATGCAACAACACTATACTGTATAACAGTAGGCATCATGAATCTTTGTACATGTATACGATGCAATCCCATAAGACGGCAGCATATGTGATGTCCAAGAGCAATGACATTTATAAGAGATCGGGTGTTCAACTACATTAAGGAGTCTGCTGTATTAACTCTGAGATGCACAAGAGAGATAGACAATGTAGATCAGATTATCCTTAAACTTGTGCAATATTATAACATCAATTAGTAACTCCTCTAATACACATCATTATTTTACCATGCTTCTATATATCTTGAATTGCTATATGAGTATCCTGAGTTCATAGACAAGCTAGATGAAATAGAAATATATACGAACGGACTCTAATTAATTGAAAAAAAAACTAAGAAATTTATCATCTAAATAACGATTTTGTGATAGCCAGATACGAAAACATCGAATTTTTACTTTTATTAACTAAAATACCAGATAGACAAATCTCACTCGCATACCGAATTCTTGATCTCCCTGCTCTGTATATGTAAAGTTCCTCACACATGCAGTTCTTTCTTCACTCCACTGTATTCATCTCCTTCACAAGTGAGTTTTGTTGCAGGAAGCAAGCGAAAAATTAGAAACTCCTTTGACTTCATTGATTTCTTGCAGACCAGGTAACAAACTTTCCACCTTTTTATTATTCTATCTATTGTTTGTTTGCGTTTGGTGCAGCTTCTAGTTCTTTAGCTGAATTGGTTAGTTTGTTTGCAGAAGAGAGGGTACGCGCATTTGCGTGTAATATTTTTTAAATTAAGTCAACCTCGATTATTAGTCATCATAAATCGAATACATAACGCGAATAAAAGTCACGTAGAACTCGGTACGCTAATGAGAGTCGTGTATCTGAAATATTTTGGTTAACAAAAGAAAAAATTCGGTATTTTCGTATTTAGCTATCACAAAACCGTTATTTAAGTGAAAATTTCTAAATTATGGCATCTTCAAACTAATACATTTAACCCTTCTACTTTATCATTTGAAATTCAAAGACCTAAATTTTTTTAGGTCAATCTCCCTTAGAAAATCAATAATTTCGACTATGTATTGTCTATAAATTTCGGATCTCATTTGTCATGTCAAACACCCAAAAATTCTTTCGCAAAATCGGTCATTACCATCAAAAGAAGTAAATTTGTAAAATATTTCATCACCTCTTCAACTATTGTTTAAAGAATGAGATTGAAAATGAGCAATTTGTGAACAGTTCTTGTAAGGTAACTGTTAGTAGTTTGAAATGTGATTTATTGCTGTTAGATATAATGTCAAATAAGAGCTGAAATCACATAAATAGTGTCAGTCTCGAAAATGAATAAAATAGTTCAGACCTAATGTGTTGATACACAACGTTAGAACAATACGCAATTATTTTGTGACAAAATGTAGAAGATTTTTCTTTCATATTAAGTTCTTACAATGTTTTTCAATCAACCAAATTGACAATACCAAAAATTCAAAAATATAGACAAGATCAGACTATTGGATTTACAAATCTCTCAGTATTTACCATTGACGGAGTTAAATATATGTATTCAACATTCATATCCTCAGATTGATAATTCACTTGCCATTCGGTGACGATGTCTTCAAACCTCAAAATGCTTGGCCGATTCAGGCTTAACACGATTTAGCCTTACGGTTCCGAGTAGGTATTCCGGCAACTCAGCTTCTTCTTTTGCCTCTATCAGAATAGCGAGATCAACAACTATGCTTGTGACGTACCCAAGTACAAGACCGATCACGCTCCTCGCTACTGATGATGATCCAATGTCCACATCAATCTGAGAAAATATAACATGAAATCGACATCAACATAATATTTCAAGTTCAGTTGCTATATATATTGGGTAAATTAACAAAAAAATGAACTAAACTCTAAGCACCGAACATACTGAATTTTCAACCGCTTTGTAAGTTGCAAACTATTAAAACGTGAACGAAACCGCAACATTTTATGTGATGCATTTTACCGTGACACAGTAGGAACTAATCAAACTTCCGTTAAAATAAGTTATGTGCATGTTACATGTTCAATGAGAGTTCAATTTACATTTTCTCATGAAAAAAGTTTGCAAATTACCATTTTTTTTGTTAATCAACCCATAACATAACGAATGCAATAGTTATCTAAATATGATTATCATGATCATTGAATATTTTTCGACTCAACGAATAAGGCATAAAAGTTGCAAAAACATCGTACCTCTAAGAAATTGTCTTGTCGAAGATATCTGCAGGTTACAGCTTTCCCCAACAAGCAAGCTTTGGTTCCTACGGCTCTCTTCACCATCCAATATCCCTATAAATATATTTATCCATAATTTTTAAGATTTCTACTTTAAAATACAACTCGAATGACTATTTTTATGTGATAAAGTGAACATCATACCTCCACAATACTAGGAATTAGTTTAAATCTCGAATCGCGAAACGTGTCAGTTCCGTCTGCAAATTTAGCCAGCAAGGAGTCCTTCTTTGGAGGCCTATCCGTAGCATAGTAGCATACCAAACTATAGTTCGGTTTTGCAGGAATCTGTATTATATAAGCAAACATTGAAGAGAGAATCTCATGTAACTAGAAACCCCATAAATTCAGTTCCCTAATTTGATACATCAATAAAAATATTGTTTAACTACATGTAGTTTATTTTCATCAAAGACAAGTAAAAGACTAATTATTATACCTGAAGGTTGACAATAAGAATGAACGGCAGCTTCTTACCAGCTTCGGACTGAGAAAAATTGAGAAATTTAGTATCCAACATCAAAGGATTTTGCATCAATGTGGTACGATAAATAATAATTAAGACATCAAAGCAAACCATCTTTCATGACCTATCACTAGAAAATTTTCTTGATTAACAAGTTATAGACATTACCTGAACAAGACATTTTGAATTTAGTGCAATGTTATCAATCTTCCCATCCACCTTTAACCAGTCCACCGCGATAAGTTTGAGAAGAGGGTCACCTCCAATAACCTGGAACAGATCGAATTTTCTTTAAATCGCATAACAACAATGTAAATAATGGTTTTTTACATCAGCATAACAGAACCAATAGAAAAGCGTCCATTTGCAGTTACAAATTCGTCCGAAGACTTATATGCACAGATTTATCGAAGAAGATTCGGTTGTTCCATTTGGGTTTTGTGTCAAAATCATAATTTTTGTTAAATATCATATGAAAAGCTTAGCATTAAATGCACACCTTAGAGTTATCTTTCAAGTAGTTCTTTCCTCTGATCATGAATCCGTTACCACTAGTAGATGACCAACAGTTTGAGTCTGCATCATTTTTCTCCATGGCAAAAGAACCATGGAAGTTGCTTGGTTCGATGTTGATTGAAGGTACATTTGAATCTAATTCCCTATGAACATCAGTTGCTGCATCCACATACCAAGAAAATAAAAACAAATAATCACATTTATGGTTAAACCGAGTGAATTCCGTAAACTTGGACTGGATTAAAAAAAAACCTGCAATTTTCTTTTTAGAGAAGCCTGCAATAGCCCATGATACGTTCTTCAGCTTGACCTTCCCCTGCTAAAAATTTATTACTCGATTAATTTCACGAGTAACTTTTTCACATAATGTTACCTATAGAAAATAGTAATAATTGGATACCTCCTGCGGTTCACTGTTGCTATCTTCATCTGAAGATGATGAGTCCCCATCAGTTGCATCGTAAAACTCATCGTGTAAATTGTCGAGTTCACCATTGGGACTGGATAAACCAGACACTTTCATTTGCGAAACCGCAATAGAAGATTCAGCCTTTAGTGATGGATTTGCTTCTATATACTCCTTAAGGCCTAAAACCAATCATGAACCAGAAATTAATTCCCAACAGAACCATACTGTCACTAAAAAGGAAAAATTGTATTGTGATTCTACTCTAATCCATTTTCATGATTTATTGCAGTTTAAACTTTTTTAATTAATTGCTACTTCATAATTCAAACCCGAGAATGTGCCAAAAAGAGTATATATACTAACCTGAGACTTGGCACAACAAGGCAAATGGTACGCTTTTTTCGAACTTGGAAGAATGACGGTTTTTCCAATTATCAGCAGGTATCTCCAACATTAGGGTCACCAGAGATTTCGCAGTATTTAAACCCGTTGGTACATTTATTCCTCTAACCTCCCAAGTTGATGCTGCGAATGCAAAATTCATCATTTTCAATAAAGTACTAGTTGATTTTAAAGATTTTTCAATACCCATATGTAAAATTTATATTGAAGAAGATGTGACTCTCACGATTAAGAGTTATGCGACGATATCCAGATTTTGAAGGCTTCTTCTTGTGTGTTGCTGGGCGTTGCAATATAGCTGCGGGGGAGATATGCTGAGTTAGTATATGCTGGTTCAGAGATATACATATACCAAAACCTAACCTAATACAGGACAGTAACACAAAACCCAGATATATATATATATATAAGCTCTCATATTATATTAGTAGACAATAACTTACTATATGTCCCATCTTGTGCCCGAAACCATTGCCTAGAAAAGACAAAATCTCTTTTCGAATGCCACCTGCAAGGAGATATCATCAAGCATTTTAAGTATGTGAAAGGAAGTGCTTTGAAAGAGTATAGCATACTGAAGATGATTGAAGAAAACTATGAGTTTACATTAAAAAAAAGGTGCGATTAAAAGGTACCTGGTGAGATACTTTGGATCAAATGTACCATAGACAACATCATAGTGTCCGTCGTATGAATCTATGAGTTCCAGGTCACCAGTGAATGTATCCCATCTGCAGAAATATAGTCAAGCCATTAATACGACACACATATATAATCGGGGAAAAAATTGAGGGGCATCAAAAGACATCCTTACTCATATCTCTGGTGTCTATCGAGGTTCAAGAGCACTTCAAAAACGGTATCTGCACTAGCCTCGACAACTGCAACTGACTTCACCAGCACACCCTTTGCATTCTGAAAAGAATAGCCCGTCAATATTTCCATAATTAAAAACCAACCAACTCTGAAGTACAAAAGCATGAACTTGTGAAGACCTTTATATTCGTGACATCCTCAAATATTCTGATTCCTGAGACCATGGAGAATAAATATTACAAGGGAGCCAAAACATTTGTTGTGTTCCACCTAACCAGTCTTAGAATAACTGGAAATGTCATTCAGTGTTAATTTTATTTGAGAGTGAGGAGATAGATGACAGTGGCCAGTCATAGTGTCAAACCAGGTAACAGCAGAATGATAACACGTTCTACACGAATGTGAAATTTCATTCTGGCAACAAGTTTGATTACATTAGGGATGAAGTAGACTTTTCCCACAATATTATTGCTTTATTATCTAACATAGTTAAGAAAATATACCATTTATAGTACGGACGCATCTCCAATCATAAGCTTCGATTGCATCTCCTGCATCCCCTCCTACATATCTACCACTTTGTCCATCACCTAAGTTTGAGGATTGCTTCAGAAGTGTTTCTGGACCTGTAAGTAATTAAGAAAACTAATTTATGTGACTATGCTGCAGGGTAATTAAGAAACAACGTAAAATAAACAACAGCATTCTTCAAACGTTCCAGCATTAAGTGAAGCCTCACCATGCCCAATTTTAATGAGTTTTTGCGCAATGCGCCTCACTCTATGTCGATGTGGATGTGCATCTAGATTAATCCTTTAAAATAATAATCAAGAAAAGAACAAGAATGAGTTAGGAAAATAGGAAAAATGAGACCAAAAAAAAACTACCATGACAAGGTTCTTGGACAATACTTCAATTTTTTTTTCTTTCTCTTTTTCATGTTTATGAACAGTAATGTTGTGTACAACATGTAGGAGAAAAAGTACATTTGTCTCCAAATTTTATTACCACTATCCAATAAAAAAAAGCTAAATCCTATATTTCATCATACAGCTCAGACTAAGCTATTATTAATGGTTACTAATTGGCATTTCGATCGATGCATCACATAAATTTATTCAATCGATAGTAGAGTTAACAAAACAAGAAGCATACTCCTCCTCAAAGTTCAACTTTTCTCTGGCACTAGCACCTCTTGAAAGATCATATTCAGCCTGAAAGAGAGAAAAAATAAGTACAAATCTACGACAAATTTGAATTGTGAACTGAAATAGACTGAGATTTCAAACCTGCTGCTTGGCTTGGTCAAATGCCTCCATCCATTTTCGGGCTTCTCCAACGGAACCACATGCAATCTTGGAGAAAATAAAGGAATGATCTGTTAATCTTTAGGGAAGATTAACATATGTAAATGAAGCTTAGAAGACAGGACATAGAGTCTCTTAATATTCGGTTGAATTAAAGATATATAAAACCAAGAGTTTGATTGTGCTTTTGACACTATGAATTTTTTTGATGAATTTTGTTTTCAATCTGTTAATATTCAGTTGAAGATATATAAAACAACTGAATAGTGGAAAAGATAACTCACTTCTCCTTTCTTAGTCTCATCCAGCCGATTGTAAATCCGGAGAACATAAAGATCCTACCAAGACGAGAAAAATGCTTCAGAAGAAGCTTTTGGAAAAAATTACTCCGATTAACCGAAGTTTTCAGAGAGAGATAGAGTTACCCCTTTATTGACCCTCCTACGCCCCGACTCCTCCACCATTAGTGAAGGCCCTATGACACCTCTTCTGATCGGTTTCTGCACCGAAGAAACCAACTCGATAAACAAAGCCATGATAAATCAATTTAGAAAAGAATTTGCAATCAGAAAAAAAGTTGCAGCTCTACTACTGATAAAAGGTAACAATATGAGATAAACTAAGCAGCCATAGTCATCTCGAAATAAAGAATAACGATACAAAAGCACTTCGACATACGACAACCAAGAAAACAGTGTTTATGCACCTGGAGGAAGAAAATGAACACCTACTGAAATTCCTTGACCTCAAGATATTAGATATATTTGTTAGGCAATTTCTAATTTTCTTAAAAAGTAAATAGAAGATGCAACTTGTGGCAGTATAGCTACATCGAATTTGCAGATGGCCTGTATCTCACAGCTTTTGGAACACTAAAGATGAAAACTTTAACATTTAGAACTAATATCTGTCTGTACGTTAAACAAATGAATATTAGCTGAAGGACATAAGTAGCTTTGAGTATTTGACAGCTCAATTTCAGCTCCCAGACGATTCAAAACAGCAGAATTCAAAGAACCAAATTATTTCATTTTCATTCCTCCAACAAATGTAAAAGCATAACCTAGAATTAAACAATGGAAACAATCGCAGCTGAAGGGATCGAGCATGGAAATCATAGAAAAGCAGATGGGGAACATCAATTTCAAAACCAACGGATTTCTAATTCCAAATGAAAAAAGATGCACATTGCAGACTAATTCAGCTGAGAGAATCTTACAATGCCGGGATTCTCGTGAGGATCGCGCTTGTACATCTCGATGTACTTGCCACGAATGAACAAGAACCGGAGGTGACAAAACTCGTGTCCGATTGAATTGGCGCCCAGGTGAAAGACCCATCCGAAGAACTGGAAGACCTCTCTCTTGCTACCTCCTCCGTCGCTGCTGCTGAAAGAGTCGTCCCTGCCGTGCTGCGGCGACGGCGCATCCGATGCCATCGATTCCGATCAGAGGTTTCTGACCGGAATCAACAATGCATGAACCGTGGAGAGAGACGATGGATTGAGAACTAATGGAGAGAAAGAGAGACGCTTTCTTCTGCGGGAGCTTTGGGGAAATTTGTTTGCGATGTCCATGGTGGTGGTGTACTTGTGGCTGCGCCGCGTTCATGGTACACCGTACACGGTCTATACAGCGGCATTGAATCAATTGACCTTTTGACACGTGTCGTGTCACTTTAATATATTTTTTTTTTTCTTTTCTGAAATGAAATTTCTTCAATATATGTATTATTACGTTTTATTATGGATTGATTGATATTGACATATATTCTTATCTAATGTGGTGATTTTTTATTTATGATATATTATATATATTGTCATGCACATTTATTAAAGTTATAAACTATGTTATCTGTTCTTGATTATTTTTGTAATTAATTAAGAGATAAAATGTGAATGTTGGATGTTTTATAAGGCTATGTCTTTAACACGAGATATAAACTATCATTCTCTAAAGATAGAAAACTATTTTACTAATTTGTCAAATAAATCATGCATGAATAAGTTATTGTTGAAATATTTTTAAGAACATGATGAAAACATTCACTAATTGATTAACATATCTATTATATTTCTAACAATAACATTAGCGCTCAAAACCGAATATAAGAATGCGATTTACATTTCTTCTTTTTATTATAAAAATTGAAACTTCGCATTTAAAATGACGCGCTTAAATTAAAAAAAAAAAAAATATATGAATTATTTATCTCAATATCAACACCACAGTACCACAGCCATTATATAGTGTCAACGTTATATCAATTATCACGTCTTTAGATAGAGTGTGACAGAGCAGTACAGGCCGGGAAGTTTCTAGTATTTGGAGGCGCAATTTTAATTGACGATTGTGGCAGAATCGTGACAACCTCAGTAGTATCGGCTTTCGGTGATGACCCTCTTTTGGCGGAAGGATTAGATGTTCGGGCAGGTTTTCTGTTAGCTCGGTCACATCCACATGACCCCCACATCCTGTTCACGGACTCGACCAAATTGCTGAATCAGATAGAATCCTCTTCGACAGGTTGCAACCCTTCCATATTTGGTGTCATCCAGGATATCCAGTGCTTACTTATTTCTATTTCGGCTAATATTTATGTTGTTCCTAGACATTATATTTCTAAAACGCACAAACTCTAGCGCTGCTAACTTGTCTGTAACTGGATTTTGGTTAACTCAGGTATTCAATGCGGCTGTCCTAAATTGCCTTCTATATATCTACCTTGTTTTAAGACCAAAAAAAAAATACACGCTTAATCTATTTGTTATTAATTTTTTTCATTTTTCTAAAAAAATATAAATCTTGCCCAAAAAAGAACAAATTCAAGGGAAGGGAGTATAGTGCACCGGGTGTGGGTAACGTTTTGCGGCTGTGGTCGAAGCATCTGACTTAAAAAATATACTAATAATAATAATAATTAATAATAGAAAAGTTGTAAACGTAAGTTGACGGGTCCCACTCCCGCGTCAACAAATTTATACTTCTTTATTGGTCAAGATTTTAGTTGAACGTGTCAGAACTGGCTTTAATGTAGATGGGTCCACATCAGAATCTGGCCGACAATTTTTTTGACAGCTAAAAAACGAAATTACAGTACATTCTTTTCGATCTGTCTTGTTTAAAAGGTGTTAGCAATTTAGGAAATTAGGTATCTTTTACTGCAACTTTTTGAAAGTTAGTTTGTTCCACTGATCCCATTATGAATGATATGATGATGTATTTATTGTAGGGGTGGCAAACAGGTCGTGTCGTGTCGATTCGTGTCGTGTCATTAGTGACATACGTGTCAACAGATCTCTCGTGTCTAAACAGATCACTTTAAATATGACACAGACAGTTCTCGTGTCACACGGGAGTTGGCAGATATCGTGTCACACGGAACACAGACACGAGACACGGAATTTTGTTTTTACACAAAAAAATATTACACTTTTTAGCCCAAAAACTTTTACAAATGTTACAAAATCATCCTAAATAAAGCACCGTCATATTTTGAGAAATAATTGAATCTTCTCATTATACAAATAATAAGTTCATAAAGAAAAATTACTTAAATATAAAAAATCGAACATTACAAACAAAATAAGCCGATATCTAAATTTCAAGTTATCTTGAAGCTAGCACATGAAATCATATTATAAGTTTTTTTTGCCAATAGAAGTTTTTATTATTACAGACAATCATATTATAAGTTTTTTTTAAATAGATTAATGTACTAAATAGTTGCAATATTTTTAAAATTATTATTGATCATTATATATTTTTTTTGGCAAAATTATTGGGCTTTATATAAATATTAAGTTTCAAATAAGTCGTGTCGATGCGTGTCTATCGTGTGGACCTACAGATCAGATCTACACGGACTTGCCTAAAAACGTGTCTAGTCGTGTCACAGATCTATCAGACACGGTCAGATTTTCGTGTAGATCAGGACACGAAAAAAAGCAGGTCCGTGTCAGATCGTGTCGTCGTGTCGTGTCAGCAATTGCCACCCAATTATATGTTCTACTTTTTTGTCTGGGTTTACTTTGCATGAAGTAAAAGAAAAATTACTAAATTAGTCCTGAAAATAGTAATTTTCTTTTGTAACTAAAATAGTCAAATTAAGCAATCAATTTTTCTTTTTGCCATAGCAATCAATTTATTGATTGAAGTACTAAGAAGTTGCAATGTAAAGCCATGGTGGGCCTGCTTCTTTAGGTTGATTAATGTCAGCTAGCAAATTCTTTCTTCTGCTTTCAAGATAATGTATCAAAATCAAACTAAATGCCATTAACCACTCCACCTAAAAATCCATTATATATAATTATGTAACATGACGTAGCGGTTTATCATTTCATTAATTAATCAGATGTAAATATAATGTTCAAACTTTGCAAGATAATGACTATGAATATGAAAATATATTCATGACGCACGTTATTCTTTATGTCCCGATGTGAGTGGAGAATTAGTCTATATATAAGAGTAAGTGTGCTACGAATGCTATCATTCTGATGATGATACCTCATAAAACCCGCGAAAAAAAAATACATTTTATATTATAATATACTGCATTAATATTGACAATAACATTTAAAAAAAAGTGTAATAACATAATTACCTTTTATGGCCATTATGAACATTTTTATTTATTGATTTTTTTTAACGTTTATATATTTATAGATTGAAAATGTAATTTTTTTAAATTATTATAATACTATATAATTTTTTTTTACATCATCAGCAGAGTTTATTTATAACTAGGTGCTTTCCCCGCGCGCCGCGCGGGGTGATTGTTAAATTATAAGTCCTAATATTTAGTTATAATAATGAAAGTAAAAAAATACAAAGTAATAAAAAATATTTTTTTTTTCATTAGCAAAAAGAAAATTATTGCTTAAGTTTGAACTTTATGTATACAGATTTTTCTTGAGTAGATTGACAATTTACATGCTAGTGGTGATTAAAAAGAGTATTTATATGTGAGAGTGTATATTTTTTTTTTGATGAAATAATCATTTGTGTAGTCATCTAAAAATTCAAAATATTTAATAGAGGTAATATATAAGAAAATGTCAATTACCATTATACAAAAAATTAATTCAAATATTTTTTTGGGTAGAATAATTCAAATCAAAATATACATTTATTAAATAAAGTTATATAAACCTAATAAGTTGTTATAATATACATTTGTTTATCATGTATCTAATCTAGCCTAGCACAATTAGCCCAACTGATTTAATTAATATACAATGGCTATTATTTTGTACTAAAATAGTTTTTAAGCCCAACCCAATCTAACCTAATTATTATATATTCTAACGATTAAAACCCTAGCTATCTAACTGCCGCCTCCACCCACCTCTATAGGGATGTTGAATCTCAAATCTCATAGTTCCATTGTAGCTCTCATAGGCTGTCACCGAAGCAGTCTCAAATCCGGCCTCATCTCCGCCCAACGCTCGCCACTGCTCCGCCCCACCGTCGCTATTGCTCCGTCTATCTCTCTGCCTCTATTCGCCGCTCCGTAGCTCGGGGTCAACTTTTAAGTAAAAAGATCAGTCAGGTTTAGGATCAGTGGCTCAATTATTCCAATCTCAACTATATGTTTCTCTTTGTTCGCAGCCAGCAACCACTTCGGCAACGGACCGTCGAAAGCTCGCCACCACTCTACCGCTACGTCCGCTCGGGCCAATATTTTCCATTAGGAATATCCGCCAGTACAATGTGGCTTAATTTGTAATTCGGCCCAGACAACGAATTGATCAGGTAAGACTAATTCTGCATCTACTGGATGATGCCCATCAATATGCAGCATATGCCTATTTATAGAACTGCTGCAGCCTCATCTCCTCTTCTGTTGAAAATGTAACGGTGTCTATGACACTTCATCTTCTTAGTAGAAACTTTAATTTTTGAATTAATTGTCGGTTAGCTATTCAGCTCCTGTGTATAAATTTAATATTTGAACTTATTGCATGTTGGCTATTCATCTCCTGCATAGAAACTTGATTTCTGAATTAATTGTCATGGATATTCAATGCAGCAAATTAAAATCTGCAGGTCGCGCGTGGGTTGATGCCTGACGGGAAATGAAATTGTCGCGTGAAATAGTCCTGACGTAGCAGTACGTTATTGGCCATTTATTGCCTTGTTATGATGATGTGTCAAGCAGGGAATATTCCTTTTAGATATGCGATCAGACTCAATAGATATTTAGAATTAGATAGTTAAATTAAAACCCTAATTTAATTAGTTCATCACTTATGTAATGTGTAATGGTTCTGCAGTGACTTTCTTATTCTGTATATATAGAGATTTTGTGGTGGACTACCGCAAAATTGATTATGGATTCATCTCTGTCGATTCATCTCATGTTGGATAATAATTGTAATTATTGTGTATATTAATTGAGTTTGCATATTAATTTATTATTTTGGGTAAATGTTGTTGAGTTGAATTGGAGAGAGTTTTTTTTTCTAGGTTAGGTGATGTGTCAAGCTGAGATTTATCGACCATCTGCTTTAGTATATAGTAGAGATAGAGATAGAGATTAAGATTTGTAACTGACCTTGGGAGGAGAGATACTAACATAATGAAGAGTAAGAAATAGGGATTGATGATGTGTCTTTGGGTGATTGGATACGATTGCGTATGTGTCAAGCTGAGAATCACCCGACATCAGAATTAGTATAATACTAGGTGCTAAACCCGCGCGCAGCGCGGGTGTTAGAAAAATTAAAATAAAATTTAAAAGAAAAAAAATTGAACAAAAAAGTGACACTTATATGAAAGAATACAATGCTCATAAGTATATATTTATTTAGACAACATAGAAATATAGAAAAAAAATCATAGCAATCGATTTGTTATTTATATACTTTTGACATTATTATACTATAAAAATCATTATATTGAAAGTTGTATACATTTTTTATAAAATAAATGAAAAATCTAAACACAATAATTGTTTAATCTAATACGTATAAATATTCTCGGTCTCCACATGAGGTAACTTTAAATGCATTTGTGTAAATAAATATAATAATATTTTGATCAAATTATATTGACCAAACTGTTAAGTCAACTATAATATACTTCATATAATTTTTATAATCAAATAAGATCAACCAATGATAATTTAAAAAAAGATATTTAACACACACAGTATAAACAAAATTGTGAGCGACCCTCAATGCCAGTGACGTCACTTTGCTCTTCTAAAATGAAACTTGTTATTACTCCTCTAAGTTACTTTTTTTTTTCTTTCCTAAACCTTCATGTTACTCATTCCTCTCTTCATCTCCAACCTCTCGAAACCCTAATCACCTTTGTCCGGTGTGGGTTAGTTCCTAATAATTATAGATCTAAGAGGTGAACACACGGAAGAAGAACGGCGGGCGAACGACAGACAATCGATTGAGGGGCTGACGAACGATCTTCCGGCAAAGATTCTGATCGCACTCCGATCTAGATCGCCACTTTAAGGTGGAGTAACGACGGGCGATGACTGACTGGTGGTGAACGAACGGCTAAGTGGTAGCAGACGAACTTTCGTTAATAGTTCTCCTTGAACTGTGATCCAGATCGCTGTTAGTTTTATGTGAACCTGACTCGATTTCTTCGAAACCCAGCAACCAGTACCCATGTTGTATCTATTCCGAAATAAATTTACTTCCTTACTGATGTAATTCCTGTTTTTTTGACAACTGCGGGAACTAATTCAGCTCTGCTATATATATATATATATATATATTATATATATATATTATGCAGATTTTACAACACAGACCAATTAATGGAGAGAAAACCCTATGTATGCTGAGACGTTTGGTTTCATAGTAGTTTTAATTGTAGAATTCAATTATTGAAGAAGCTGATTTAATTGTTTTAAATCCCGATTGTAACTTCTAGTAAAGCTTTTTGTAACTGAAGGTAGCTTTTAATGCTTTAATTACGTTTTTGGCTTTTGATCTTTCGTGTATATAATGGTTGTAGTTTAATCCTTATTAATTGCTGAGTTTTAATATTTAATGTTTAGGCTGATGTGGCAGCCTTACAATGAAGCTAAACAATCCGGATTAGTATATATATATATATATATATATATATATATATATATATATATATATATATATATATAATGGCTGCATTTTAATATTATGTTTAATCCTTATTAATTGCTGAGTTTTAATATTTAATGTTTAGGCTGATGTGGCAGCCTTACAATGAAGCTAAACAATACGGATTAGTATATATATATATATATATATATATATATATATATATATATATAATGGCTGCATTTTAATATTATTAATTGTTGTGTTTTCTTACATTAAGCCATGATCAGGATATATAGAGATGATGTGGCGCCCTCACATTAAGCCATGATCAGGATTAGTATAATATTTATATTTAGATTAGATTAGATTTAGATTAGATATTTAGATTTAGATTTAGATTAGATTTAGATTTTTTTTGGGTGTCGTATTGGAGGTAAATAAATGTAGTAAAATTTATTTATGACATAAATAAGAAATATTTGTATATATACATATATAATTTATTTACCAAATATATATATTATATATACATGGCCGACCTAAAAAATAACCGACTTACACTCAGTATATATATTACTATCTCCTCGTATTAACCCTTTTGGTGCAAAAGTAACAAACTTCCTAAACCTCCGCCGCGAAGACTCTTGCCGCCGGAGATCTTCGATCGTCACCTCCGCGGCCACTCTAAATGGGTTCATCCATCCTTCCCCGAAGGCCCAACCCCAATCGAGGTTCGAACCGCTCTCGCCGGCGAAACGGAAGCCCTCCACGCGGGAACAGCCCAGACGGATCCGAGGAAGCTAGGGTTCCGGCGAACAAGCTCGTCACTGGCCAGGTCAAGATCCTCAAGCGCGGAGAACCACTGACGGTATTCCTCGGGAGCAAAGCGGCGGAAAGCGGATATATAGAGTCGGCAAGGCCGAGGCGGCTGGGTCCGGATTCCGTTCCGGTGATGGTCCAGAAAAAGGTTCACTTTTCCGACGAATACGCTGGAGCGACGGTTTTCTTGAAGTCTCCGCCGCCAAGTTCGGTCCCGGTGCCGTGCTTCTTGGGGAAGAGCCGCGGCTGCTGAGGCTCAATTTGCCCTAAAATTGGGATACTCTTGTAAGTGGCAGCGGTAGATTAGAATCAACTAGATCGATTGGAGAACGACGAAGAATCGATTGGAGATCTCTTTTGAGAAGAACGAATTTGATTGCCGAATCGATTCAATTGATTCGGAGGTGCAAATTCGAGCTCAGTTCGTACTCATTGGATTTTCCTTCACTGACATAGTACTTTTGATTGAAAATTCAATTTCTTCTATTTCGTACTTTCGTTCAATTAACAGATGAACTACAGTTGTTGAGATTAAGCAATTTAGCAGTTTGATTAGATGTAAGTAGATTGAGACAAGGTCTGATGAAATAATGGGCATCGATTGATGAATAAAGTAGAGTTTTTTAGTATTTTTATTATGATTTGATTACAGATTTCTTTATCAGTTCATTCACATCATTGTTTATGTAAACGAGTTAAACTAGTCTGAGCACGCTAGATCAATATTCAAATTCGACTCGCTAAATTTCGAGTTTGAGTTTTTTATAATAACGAGTCGAGTTCACCTGGTATTCAATTTGAGAGGCTTGTGAGTCTTCCTGCTTTTATATTTTGCATATTCGAGTCGAGCTTAATGAAATAATATTAGATATATATATATTGAATCTATCTCGGTTCGTTACGACCTATTTGTCACTATAGAAACATCGAATTTGGGCTCATTATGCCTCAGGAATCAGGCCTCAACTTTACGAGCCCATGGCACAACTTAATTTCAAATTAAAATTTTGTGTAATAAATAAAAAGAAACTCAGTCGGTAACGAATCGAGCTATTTGAGATCGGCTCAATCAATATTCAAATATGAGTTTTGATGCCTTATTGAATTTTTATATTTACATTATTATATGTTAGGCCTTTATATGTGTTAGGTTTACAAAAGTCATGTGCAACTCGAGTTGAGCTTGATCTCGATCAAACAAATTTCGAGCCGAATTTGAGCTTATAATATTAGTTCGAATCTCAATATTCGAGCTTAATTGAGTTGATAGAGCTCGATTGAATAAGTGTTGAGTCAAGTTCAAGTCTTAAAAATCATACTCGAAAGAGCTTTTGTTCGACTTCTATGAAGCAAGTTGAGTACGAGTAGCTTAATATTCGGCTTGTTTAAAGCTTAAACACCTAATCGGTGCAAAAGATAGATTTAGAAGACTATACTCTTTGAAAAAAAAAAGACCATATTCTGTTTTTTTTTTAAATATACATGATTACTTTCATAATTTCGGACCAGGATCGCACGATAAAGTTAAAGTCCTCTCTAAAGTGGCATCTCCAACGAGATTTGAATTTTATTTGTCTCTAAGAACATATTTCGTTTTACCAATTAGTTCAAACAATATTGGGTATAATCAAATTTGGTTACCAAATAATTATCATTTTCAATTACGCTACTTTATTAAGTCTATATAATACATTTATGCATACAAAATGGCTTCATAAATTGACCCCTAGTGTTGAGTATTTGTACCAACTCCATTGGAAGAAAAGAAGGATTTTATGATGAAATGGATACATCTAGGTCGAGACAACTCTAGAATTATCCATCGAAAAATCCTTATCGGAGTAAACGAAAAGCGCTAAAAATCTTTGTTATGGCTATATGGTTGGTGGCTCATGTGTCAAGGATCCAACAATCATTGACTTTACTATTGTCAACAAAGAGAGATATACATACAGTATTGACACGAGGTTCAGTGGCACCAGCAGCACCTACTTGTGGAGTAGGCCTACCATAGTGCCCCATGTTTTGAAGAAGTTGCTCAAACTGCTTTGAGGTGAGAGTTATCCCACCTTTAACACCTTCAACTTGAAAATCATCAATCTGAATAGCTGAGTCTTGACCATGGCCTCCATCATTCATTGCAGAAGAAGTGATGTTTGCCTTGGCAGCTATAGGTTTACCCTTAGAGAGATCCCTGAGCTTGAAACAATTGTCTCTGACATGGCCATTTTTCTTGCAAAAATCGCAGCCTTTTGCATAGCAGTGATCAACCAAATTCCCCATTTTATGACAAAAATCGCACTCCAAATTTTGGTTGCCTTTGGTCTTATCAAAAGTGAGTTTGGCATTTCCAGAGATGATGTCAACAGTAGCAGCAATATTGAAAGAAACATTTCTCTGGTTCTCTTCATGTATGAGGAGATTGTATGCCTGATTGACACTAGGGAGAGGATCCCAGAGGAGCAAATTGCTCCTTATAGCAGAGTAATTTTCATTAAGTCCCATAAAAATTGTAACAAACGCAAATTCTCCTTATGATCAATGTACTTCTAAAAAAGTGGGTGATCAATATATGGCAATGCACAAACTGCATCAAACTCATCACAGAGGCTTCTTAACTTGGTAAGAAAACTGAGACTGAATCAAGACCTTGTCTGGAGATCACAATCTCTCTATGCAACTGAAAAGTCCTTGATCCATTATGTTTATCAAATCTCTGCTTCAAATCTTTCCAGGCCAAGTAAGAATTCTCAGTATACATGATCGTTTTGCCAATCTCCTTAGAAACAGAGTTGATAATCCATCCAAACACAGCAACATCACACTGATCCCACAAATCATCAAGAGGAGCCGTAAAATTAATTCTAACGCAAGTTCCAGTGATAAATCCATATTTGTTCCTACCGACTAAGGCAAAACGTAGAGATCTACTCCACATTGGATAATCAGCTAACCAGTAAGAACATGAGAAGTACCATACGAACCAGGATGATCACTGGAATGAAGATACAGAGTATGCCTGGAATCAATCTTCATCGTGGCAAGAGATTGTTCTAACTCGGTTGCATCCAAGGCTGCCTTCTTCGAGTCAGACACCCCTTCAGATTCGTTTGCCATCAAGAAAATAGAGACAGGAACGAAGAAAAAAAACCACTCAGAGGACAAAACCGATGTTAGATTGTAACGAAGAGTCGGTTTGATCAAAAGCCACCAAGAAACAACAAGATCGTCCCGAAGCGAAGGATGAGCGAGACATGCAGCGAACAAGAAGGCCTCTGGAAACACAAAGAAGTCGAAACGACTCCTCTCACGAACAGCTTCAATGAGGTGATCAATGAAGCATAACAGAACTTCGGATCGAAAAGCAAGGAATAAGGATCATCCCAACTCTGATACCATGTGAAATTTGGTGAGAGCTAACCTAGGGTTTCGAGAGAGAGTTTAGGAGAAGAAGAGACGCAGCAACTAGGGTTCTTCCACTAGAGTTCCTTCATCTGGTCCAGTGTCCGCCAACCCTATTCTAAGATAGTTTATATACAAACTGAAAATAACGAAGGAACCGGTCCACATAAACAAAACCAACAGACCCAAAACATACCCAAAAAACAACTGGGCTAAAACCAAACAGATAACAAAACAAATAAGGCCCAAACAGGAAGCAGCCCAGCTTGCAATGGAAACCCAGCTTGTGTATACCATATTTTAAAGGGTATTCTTTTGAGTTTATTGCTTTTCAATAATTTAACTGGCTGCTTAGATATTTTCTTCCCAATTTGGTAGTTGTTTTATGTTTTTTATTTGGTTGATTATTTTCTTATTTTATCTTTTTTCTTGGCAATTTTTCGTGAATATGAAGTGATGAACAACCAAGGAGATAGAAACCATGATGCATCATTATTTGAACAGACAAGTTGTGTACATAAACTTAACTTATTGAGATACCGTTTTAAGTAATGGCGGGTAGTTGGGCCTATAACATGTTGATGGAGGTTTACTTAAATCCTCGCTTGCTCATCTTCCTGTTACAGCGAGGCTCTGTCATTCATCTTCTTCTGCAGCAATATCTCCCAAAAACTACATATCCACCGTAAGATTTCTTATTCTTTCTCCAATTTGAAATTTATTTGTGAGTCAACCAACAATATGTGGAGTGGTTGATTGGAATAGCCTTTGATTTTGATTGTGCGGGCTTCTTAAACAGGCCAAGACATGCTGCTAAGTTTGCTCCAAGTCTCAACCTTAAAAGCCGCTTCAAGCTAACATGCGATTTCTACTTTAAAATAGTCAGACAAATAGGAAAAGCTTACATTCTAACACGAAATGTACTTTTCATACCATATGTTTGGCCGAATGTGACTTTCAGTACCGGATGTTTGGTTTTGTATACTTTTGGTACCAAACGTTTGAAAAAAATGTGGTTTTTGGTACATCCGTTAGTTGGCCGTTAGTTTTTTCTGTTAAATGACATGTGCAATTCACGTGACCGACCCTTAACTTTCGATTTTATTCAATTTAGTCCCTCAAATATATTCCTAACTTTTAATTTGTTTAATTTAGTCCCAAAACTTCAAAATCGATTCCAATTTAACCATTGAACCCAATTGACCTAGCCGGACCTAGCCTAGGGCTGGGTCCGACCCTGGTTCGGGGTCGCTGGACCCAGCCAACCCTGAACCAGGGTCGGACCTAGCCCTAGGCTAGGTCCGACTAGGTCAATTGGGACCTAGCCAAATTTGGGTCGAATTTGGGCTAGGTCCCAATTGACCTAGCTGGACCTAGCCTAGGGCTAGGTCCGACCCTGGGTCAGGGTCGGCTGGGTCCGGCGACCCCAACCCAGGTTCGAAACTAGCCCTAGGCTAGGTCGGCTAGGTCAATTGGGTTCGATGATTCAATTGGAATTGATTTTGAAGTTTTGAGACTAAATTAAACAAATTAAAAGTTATGAATATATTTGAGGGACTAAATTGAACAAAATCGAAAGTTTAGGGTCATTCATATGACTTGCACATGTCACTTAACGGAAAAAACTAACGGAAAGGGACATGTAAAGAGCTTCATCACATAGCAACAAAAGTAATTTCTCTTGACTTTGTATGCCATTATATTGTACAAATATTTCACATTTTTTTTAAAAGGCGAACATTCTTAGATAATTTAAATTCAAGGCGAAGAGTTTCACATTCGACAAAATTATAACATTTTGCAGCCTCATTTCATAAGATAAGTTTTTTGAAAGCCATCTATCATATATGTATCCAACTAGGAGTTAGCATCATTACGTGTAATATTATGCTTAGTAATACCTTTACACATTGTTACTTAAATGTCCGTCACTTTTAACAATAACTTATGCATTTTCTATGATTTTTCTTTTCTACATAGAAATTTGTGCCGCGCCGCGCGCAACGTATGTGCAGACCTCTAGTATTATATTAACTGTTCTACCAAAAAAACAAGTATTATATTAAATGGTTTATATATTCTCCAATATACATAGATAGCTTCAACAACAACATAGATAGCTTCAACTTGTTACTGAAACCAATAACACAATCACGCTAAACTCCACGAACAATCTTCTTAAACATATAAGTACTTATGCATAATAACACACAAACAAACACTTCATGATGATATCGTCTTACGAAGAGTAAGCTGTAGACTGATCAGTTTTCATATGAAATCCTCGTCTGAGTTCCCAATAGTTTGTCCAAACTAAATGAAAGTAATTCATGATCTGCAGATAGTTATACTGCAACCATAATAAATAAAATATGAAAAATACTGTATATGTGTTAATATATATAACAGAAGATTGAGTTTAAGGAAAGTACCTAGAATATGTAATGTAAACTTCTTCTGCATTTTTTTTGGTTAACAGGTCTCTTGGTCCATGATGTTTGACAACTTTTGGGTTTTGATCAATGATGTTTTTTTTTTACCTAGTTTTGGTACTATATGTTTGCAGATTTTTTTTCTAGTTTTGGTTTAACCGTTACATTCCGTCCGTTTTTTGACATGTTCAAGTCACATGATCCACTCTAAACTTTAAATTTAGTCCCTCTAATACTTCTTAACTTTTTTTTTTTTCAATTTAGTCCCGAAGTTTCAAAATTGACCCCAATTGGACAATAGGTCCTATTGAATTTTTGAAATTTCGGGACTAAATTGAACAAAAAAAGGTTAGGAAAGTATTAGAGAACTAAATTGAAAGGATCACGTGACTTGTACATGTCAAAAAATGGACAGAATGTAACGGTTAGACCAAAACTAGAAAAAATATGCAAACATATGGTACCAAAACTAAGTAAAAAAAACATCATTGAATAAAACCCAAAAATTGTCAAACATCATGAACCAAAAGACCTGTTAATCTTTTTTTTTTTTTTTTCCTGAATAGTGGTGTTAAGGTCTTCCGTCTACTGGCTCCTACTCCAATTGGCTTTATGTAGTTTTGGTGTCTTGAGAATGCCCCATTTGGATTAGAGAAAAATCTCATTTAAGGATATAATTAATTAATTAATCTTAATAATTAATTTTATGTAATGATATTAACCTACCAGCTGCTTATAATCACCATACCCAAAGAGAGCAGTCCCGATCTCATTTGAATAATCCAAATCTGCCCTCTGAATGAATAAGGCTTTCACTTTAGGACATCCAATGATTTTGAGAGTTTCCAAGGAAGGGAAGACAACACTTGCTGATAATGATGAGTGAAATCTTTCCAGATTTGGAAGCCTCCATAAATCCAATTCTCTCAAGCAAGGAAATGTAGTAAATCTAATCATCTCCATGGTCTCCACGTTTGAGCTGTGGTGCACTATTGCAGATAATAGTTTGATCTCGTCGTCTTTCTCGTTGTCGACTATTATACTTTTAATCGACTCACAATCACTCACTCTCATATATTCTAACTTCTCGAAGCAGTCTATCAATGTCGACGGAATGATTGCTGACAGTTTTGGGCAATTGTAAATTCGAAGTTGTTTGAGGTTGCAGAAAGATCTTTGAGCTGCAACAACTTCATGAGGCCATATTTGTCTCAACTCGTTTGATCCAGAAATTTTAAGAGTCTCCAAACACGGAAACATTTCCTAGGAAGATAAAATTAACATAGTTAAGGTATAATGTGATATACTATTTAAATGAATGCATAGCTATTTAAAGTCTATGTTTATAAAATTAGCACTTTCAAACTGGAAATAATTATTCTATATAACGAAATATAATTCTTCTTCATTAAATTTGACATATGAGACTCGCAAATCGCGCGGGTCATTGACTGAGAGTGAGTTTGATTGGGCATTTCAAATGTGTTTTTGCAATTAAAAGCATTTTGGGCGAAAGCTGTGATTTTTCTCATAGCACTACTTTCGGAAATAATTTTTTCAAAACAACTTAAGTACTGCTTTCTAAAAGCACATTTTGAAAAAGTAATACTGTCATGTGTTTATATTTTATCTTTTACTTTTAAAAACATAGTAAAAATGTTAAACTACCCTTATATAAAATTTTACATCTTTATAAAACTTAACATTATCTTTTCTTATATAAACTAAATAATTTTATACATAAATAAATGTTTAATAAATTAGAAACTTATGTCATAATTACATAAGTATATGTGTATAATGTAGAAATATCATAGGTATATATATATGGTTGAATAATTATTCATATCTATTTTATATAATATAATGTAAAGTATAATGATTATTAAATAGTTTATACATTATATATGTATTTTGATGTGTATAAGATAATATATAGGCACTAAATATTGAATTACCTAATTCATTATTTAACGACGACTATATTTTGTCTTATCTGGATAATTATATTTGACGACACACTAATGGGGTGTAATAGAGCCGAGCTGAGTATATGTCAAATTCGAATCGATTAGAAAGTACCGAGCTTGAACTCGGTGGAGCTCATATTTCTGAAACTCGAACTCGGCTTGCATCTATGTTCAACACAACCAAGCTCGACTCGACTCGTAAGTCCATTACAAATCACAATAAGTTATCATTTTTCATGACTACCTGACTCGGAATCTCATTAAACAATAAGTTAACATTTCTCATGATCACAATAATCAAGCTCGACTCGATTCTATCTCAGATATATTATGTATATTATAAAGCTCGATTAAGCTTGCGAGTATTTCGAGCCTAGTATTATCAAGCTCGAGGCCGACTTGATATACCAAATCGCTCAACTCGAGGTCGGCCTAAGTCGAATTCTAGTTTTAACCAGCTCAATTCCAAATAGGCTTGCTACTCCGAAATTTTATGTTTATAAAACTTGATTTCTTGCATTTTAAGTTGACAAGTTTTTTTTGTTTAAAATTACACACATGTATATATATAAGATGAGTATACCATACTGTAAAAATAATTAAAAAAGTAACATATTTTGTGTTAACCGTAAAATATTATATATTATGCATATCTGTTTAGTGTGTACGTACCTTTTTGCTAAAGAAAGGCAAATCAACAGGTACTTGCTCAGACATACCAATGATATTATCCTGATCAGTAGTCGAAGCTGCCACCATATTCTCACTACTCTTCCCACGTGAATAATTATACCAACAAAATGTCTTCAACTTGCTGCAACGATAAAGATTGAGTTCCTTCAACGAAGAATATTGTATTGCAGAAACGGTTTGATGTGCGTCTTTTTCTTCCCCCATCATCATCACTACTATGATTGCCTCAATTTTGTTACAATCGGAAATGTACACATTCTTCAAAAGTTGAAAACTACCAACTCCAGGCAACAACTGATCATATCTTAGATCAAACACGTGTTTAATTGATGCACAAGCCCAGATAGTCAACGACTCCAAATGGATAGTCAACAAATTGGAATTGATAACACACACCAGCTTCTTGCATAATACAACTTCCAATGATCGGAGTTTGCCCAATTCAGTTGGAGCATTAGTGGGGTGCCATATATTCTCCAATTCATCGAGTGCACTAATTTCCAGAGATTCCAAACATGGGAATGCTACCTAATCCAAACACAAGACATCACATCTTAACCATTTATTTATTCCTTATATAATATACATGTAGTGACATCATTAGTTTTGAGATATAAATCAATTAAAGCTCCTAAATGCATATTAGTCTAGTGGTACGTAATACAACAAATAAATATGTAATACAACAAATAAATATGAGCTTTAAAACCTAACTGAGCAATCCAAGCTACTAAATAATATTATATTATTTTAAGGTCTATAAATATATTTGTTTACTTTTATTCACTATTGTATTGTCTACCATATATGGTAGATAATGAGCCATAAGATTTTCTACGGTAACTTTAATTTTCAAACGTCTTTTTTCATGTGATAGTACATGTGAAGATCTTTTAATAGCATGTGATATCAAATATTTATAAATTCCTTACACTAATATGAAAAATAATTAAAAATAAGATTTATACTTCTAGTATATTAATTAAAAAAATGAATTTTTTTTTTCTAAAATATGAGTCAATGATATTATACATCAGTTTTCCTATAAGTAGAATTTTGCATAATACATAGTTCAATATATATTTTTACTTATATTATATATAACATGGATCTATGAGTATTGGTGTAATTGAATGACATAAATGCAAGTGAAGATGAAGATTAACGTACCTTTATCCCATTGAATATAGCTTTGACAGTTGGTTGTGGGCTTTTTGGCATGTAAAAGCTTGAGAACTTGGGTAAGTATCGCAGTTCCAAATTCTGTAACTTTGACAATTTGATAACATCATCATTCTTGTCATCTGCATCGATAACAATGCAACGTATCTCCGCGCCGCGCCGAATAATGATGTCTTCAAGTTGTGAATTGCATTTCAGCAAAGAGAAATCAAATAGATGCGTGAGCTTGTTGCAGTATTCAACTTGGATGACTTTTAGTTTGCTGAACGTCTCCTCTCTAGGAAGCCCATCGTATAGCTTCTCTAAATTTTCCAATCTTTCAAGTGATAACCACTCCATATTCATGAAACTAGAGCCACGATTTGAGGATACTATGTACCGAATTGATGGACAACCTATCACTTGAAGTTGCTTTAAACACTCAAATCCGTTGACGCAAATTTCACTAATGCTTTCGCATTTTCCGTCTAGACGTCCATTCAAGCATAGAACTTCAGTCGTTTGCAAAGTGGCCTGAACCCAGTCCTTCTGAAGAACATCAGGCGAATCATCAAACTTGAGCATTAAGACTTTTGATTCGTTTCGGTCAGAAGCAATCCTCCAGTGCCAAACATCGCCTAGCATAATCTTGTAGATAGTCAATTTACTCAAGAACAACTTGTCGTCATTTGGGAGCATGGAGGTGCTAGGAATGTGTATCTTCACATTGCTTAAGCGAGACATGTTCTTCAACTCAACTAGACTTGCATTTCCCGGCTTCTTATCTCCTGCCCTCTCCAAATCCTTGCAATTCCCAGTTTCCCAGTTATTGAAACTGTTTTCCATGTTTAGTTCTTCCAACTTGGTTAAACTTCCCAACACAGTTGGTTCAATCTCTGTAAGTTTCTTGCACTCACTCAAATCTAACATCTTGAGTGCAATTAGCTGCCGTAATTGAATCGGCAGCTTACGGATATTAGACCCTCGAAAGCTGAGAACTTGTAATCCCTTCAACTCCCCTATCATGGATATATCATCCAAGCTACATTTGTGAAGGCACAACGTTACGAGATTCCTTAAATGATCAAGTAGATGAGTTGGGGATGGCAGGACACCACACAAATTTGTAAACTCAAGGACATAGAGCTTCTTCATGTCTTTGAAAAATGAATCTGGAACTTGTAAAGAACCACCTTCTTCACAGTAGGACAGAAGTAGCTCCAACTTTGGAGCCTCGAATTTTCGTGGAAGCTTATAGTTCTCATCCCTTAAAGTGAAATGAACCCATTCAAGACGATCTCTATCTACAATCCTAACAGCAAGATCACACATGTAATCGTGAATATTGATATAAAATTTGCCATCTCTTTTTAGCAACATTGATGCAGCTTCAAGGCCAGACAACAACTCCTCCAATTCACTTTCAGCGTCTGCCAAGCTTTGGATGTCTTCTCTTCCTTCATATAATCCCAACCCGAATGTGTACTTGAGCAAATCTTTTACTGGGATGCGCTGTCCCCGAACAATGCCACATATTAAGAACAAGTCCTTGCTTTCTTTTCTTGGTAAATAGTCGTAACTCACCTTTAGTTTCTCCAACACGTCAACATTATCGAGCCGTTTCAAAATTTTCTCCCATTCATCCAAAGCCCTATTCTTTAAGGCCTTTGCAGTAACTTCAATGACAATCGGCAGGCCTCTGCATTTTCTTGCTGTTTCAGTTACTATATCTGCCGCAACATCTTCAGATCCACCCTCCACAAAAAACTTGAACATTCTCAACGCATCTGCATCACTTAAGAGGTCTAAATGAATAGGATCATGAGTCCCCATTTTATCTGAAAGTAGATACTTATCTCTAGAAGTTAGAAGCAACTTAATTTGGACTTGATCGTTGCCACCTGATGGGATGCCAACTTCTCGAAGATCAAGTATTTCCCACAGATCATCTAGAATTAGAAGAACAGTCTTCTTCTTTTCGGTCTTCAACAATCTTTTTCTCAACTGTTCAGCTCGTATAGTTTGAGACTCGTTCTCAAGCTTTAGACCCAACGCAAATGCAATTTCCTCTTGTATTCGCTTAATTTCTGGTTTAGCTTTCACCTCTACGGATGCTACCTCATCGAACATGCCCTGCTTCTTAACTTGATCATAAACTTCTCTGATCATTGTGGATTTTCCCACACCGCCCATGCCTGTAGTATGAATGATCAAGTATAACTCTATTAAATTAATGGGGATGTGTTTTTGTATAATTTCATAGTTTAGAAGCTGAAGTAAGAAGATAAGGTAGACTTGGACGAGACAATTTGAATAAAAGAAAGATTTTTGGTGAACGTCGACGGAAAGACGAGAAAGTATAACAGTCAACGAGAAAGACTAGATCAAATAAATGGTTATAAATATGGAATTATTAGCTATTCAAAATCACGCAACTGTGCACACCAGCTCAAACGTGGTGACCATGGAGATGATGAGGTTTACCTTATAATCAACTATTATTGAGCAGTTATTGTTCTTTTTTATTTGCAAATGAAATCTGAATTGTCATGTGAGTTTCAAGAGAATGTAAAGGTCGAGCCATCAAACTTTACACTCTGCAAGTTATTAACACTACATCATGGATGTAGCATTTTGGTTAGGTCTGTACAGTGCTTACGTTGAAGAAGGCACTGTACAGGCCCCAAGGCAGTGGTATAGCAAGATTGATAACACTTGCTGCAACTTGGATTTCAAAAAAGTCCAAGTGAATCAACTCTTTATATTTTAGAGTCAGGTACTGAGGTTGTAGTTGTATCCTTGTATGTAGATGATTTGCTAATTACAGGGAGCAATGCCACTCAGATTGAAGAATTCAAAGGAAAGATGATGCAGATATTTGAAATGTCTGATTTGGGTGATATGTCCTACTTTCTAGGCATCGAAGTGAAGCAAAACAAGCACGAGGTGTTCATCAGCCAAGGAGATAAAGAGTTTGGCAACACAAAAAATTCCACAGTTGATAGCGTCATTGCAATTGTTTTTAAGAAGCTAAAACAATAGAGAGTGATAGTTTTAGGAGCTATGCATAAGTAAGTAACCAAATTGGTAAGTAGTTAAGAAATAAGTTGTACCTGTTGGAGAGGTTGAAGATGAGAAAAAGAAAGTTGAAATTCTCCATCAACATCCTTAAGAACTTATTGATCATATACTAGACAAGTGTTCATGTTTTAGTTCATTCGCATCGAATAGCGCACTCTAAAAAGATCGATGATAATTTGTTAAGTAAATGTTTATGCATTATTGAGGATTTTTTTTTTTGAAGAAGCTATACAAGAAGTAGTGTAGAAGAATCCATGGACAAAAAAGCTGCACATAATCGAGACAAACACGACTTCAGAGCTGATAAACAAGGTGATTGATAAAGAGGTTGCCAATATGAAGTTGGTTTCAAAGTGAAGCCGATGACTTGGACTTGAGAAATATAAAACATCACTTGTAGCTAAAGGGTACTCACATCTGATCTGAATAGGGTCGCCAACCATAAAACGATTTATCTAGTTGCGTGTAAGGACACGGAGTGAATTCTTATTGCACTTGCAAATCAGGAAGGGTTATTATTTTTACCAGCGATGGAGGTGAATCAGTTGTCTTCAATGGAGAATTGGAGGAGTAATATATGTTCAGCAACCTACTCGGTTTGTGAAATAAGCAGAAAAAGAGAATTTCCGGAAGACAAGATTTTATATGAGTTAAAACAAGCACCACCGCAGTCGTATCCTTTCCTTGTCATTAATTGTCAAGTGCAAGAGCGAGTCAACATTCTATATGAAGTAACAATGTACTAAATTGTTGTTGTTGTGATATATGTTGATGATATGATTTTCCTAGACAATGATAAGAGGTTCATTACCAAGTACAAAAATGATATCTTGGCCAAAAAACGTGAAAGAATGATATGATGAAGATGTTTCATATGTTCAGTTGCAAAGTAATACGGTAGAACCACTTGCTTCAAATGAGAAGTTATAAAAAGAAGTTACAGCTAGAAAAGTTCATAATACATATATTTTAGAAGTATGTGGGGTACGAAATTTCGTATAGTTTACTGCCATGAGATCGGGTATTATGTTTGAGTCAAGCATGTTTGAAGTATTATGTATTGCTCAGATGTTGAGTTGAAACTATCGAGATTTAGATTTTGTGATAGTACGTTGGAAACACTTAGTTTGCTTAACGAAGAAAAACAAATGATATGTAGTAAAAAGTTGTTTTTGTACGTACCATACAACCCGATGACATTGGTGGTGTTATCCTTGAGAGCCGTCATGATTTCCTCCATAATTTCCTCCCAACGAGACGACCGAAAGACGCCTACAGTTTGCTGTTTAGCAGCAACAGCAGCAGCAGAAGTTGTCTCACGATCGACTATGCCCGGTGGAGGCGGTGCAGAAGATATTTCATCAGATTTAGGTTTCTTTAAAAGGAGTTCCTCAACTGTCTGCTTCTTTTTAGTAGCCTTCCTTCCCAATTGATGGCGCACAATGGGATTCAAGATCTGGCCAATGCAGGAACTCCTCATTGCTTGATCTTGTTCGTATGTATTGAACAACCTCCTCACTTCTTCATGAGCTCCGTCTACCTATTGGGAAATAGCGGTATAAGACGCACGAACACAATAACTGAACTAAAGTAGCAATATCTATATGGATAACTTAAACATACCTAACTCTGTATTGAGAATACACAAAATGACTGTCAGTACCTCTTTAAGCCATTCCTTAGCAACATCAGTGATCACTTGCAGATTGTTGCTCGCCTCTTTAACTGTTTCTTCCACAATCTTTTTCTTGTTCTCCAAGTCATGATCAACCGCCTTCATGTTTGCCATGTTGGACTTGTAGCATATTACGTACTTGAACTGACGCCCGACTGGAACAATTGTTTTATCCCAGACAACGTCTATCACCTTGGAAACCAAGGAATCCAATAAACAAGACATTTTTGTTTTCCTCAAATGAGAGAGGAAGGTGATGATGGAAGATGCATAGAAAGAAACTCAGAGAGAGCAAGCAAGAAGAAATGACAGTTTGATCATATCCGGTTGCCACAAAAGATTATGAGCAATTATTATATATGAAAGTTACAAGAAATAACTTTGAATAAATTAACTTCTTTTGAAAAATCAAATTTATATGGGAGAAGGGAGAATCAGAAACCAAAACTAGCAAACACGGCAAACCCAAGGTGCAAAATGTTTTTGGAATCAGACAAATTAATGAACACAAAAAGCAACGAATTTCTTTGGGAACTATAGAATGAGTGATCACTACGGTGGTTGAGAATCTGAGATCAGGGAGTGAGAAACCAGATGGGCGTACTAATTTAGATTCATCTGCCATGGAAGCTAAACATGTCTGATATTTTGGTAAAACAAAAATTCTTTGGCCTCTAGAAGTAAATGCAGTCTAAAATGCAGGCTAATTTTCATCCGTTAGATTAGAAACATTAATGTCCGTGAAGCGATAACTGATTAAACTTCTCTCTCATGAACTGGTTAAACAAGTTAATCTTCTCTTTCAAAAATCAAATTATATTGGAGAAGAATTAGAAATCAAAACAAGAAAACAAGGCAACTAGCTACAAGCAAACCCAGGAGTGCAAATTGTTTTTGGAATATGTCACTCAAAGAAGAAGGTTTTGGGCAAACTGTTACCCAAGAGCAACGAATGAATTAGAGAGAGACGGTTGCAAAGAGAGAATAAAAAAAAGGGTAAAGGTATGCTACCTGTATAGTATGTTGTAGCGTGGTCTGTGGTTTTTTTTTTTTTTAAAAAACCACTTTATAGTACACTTATACACCCTAATATACTTCCTTTATTTGTAAGTTCTCTTATTGGGAGTTCTAACTATACATTCGCATTCCAAGTTTACTTGGATATTTTCGAGTTTTAGACATCTACAATGCATCAACAATTGTGTTTCATGTAGGAATCAAACTTGAATTTAAGTCCGCTATAACTAGTTTGATTTCCTTTCTCAGTTGAAAATTACAAAGCTGTTTCGCGGTTCAGTTCCGTATTTCGATGAAGCTCACAACTAGGGCTGGCGATGGTGAGGGTATGGTGAGGGTATGGTGAGGGTACCACTAATACCATAACCATATCATATTTTTTTACTCTTACCATAATCATAAACATTGCGGCTATGGTACCATAACCATTGTTTTTCATCACGATTAAACCACTTAACCATAAACATTCAAACTAATACAACAATACAACACCACTGTTTCATACAAAAAATTAAAATTTAACATACATCCATTGTTTTATACATGACATAGTAAACAAGACGCAGAACAAAATGAATCAGTAAACAAGAACAAAAAAACAATACTTACATTTCTGAGAGCCAAGACATGGGGCTAGCACAGCGCAACTAATTGCAAATAAAGTGAACTGAGAGTCTGAGACTTTGAGTTTTACAATATTAAGTTTTTTAGATTGGAATTGAATAAATGTACCAAATATTTAGGATGAAAAATCAATGGTCAAAATTGAATGGAAAATTTAGACTAAATGAATGGTGGGAATTGGAAATAAGATTGGATTAATACTTATATATATATATACATAGATAGCGGCGATGGTTATAACCGTGGTTATGGAGTTAATACCACAATCATAACCATTATGAGTATAAAATTCATCACTATAACCGCACCACACCATAATGGTGCAGTTAATCATTGCGACAAATAGTACGAATAATTATGATTATTTAATTTTCATCATACAATTACCGGCCCTAGTCCCATCCCAGTTTAGGAAGTTTTAACAATGTAATATATATTAGGCAATCATTGGATCCAGCCAATTATTTGCTAGATTCATAAAAAGCACATCCGTTGTCCACACGGTGTTTTTTTTTTCCGTAGTTAATGACAGAAATACCCTGGTTGATCCAAGCTAGTGTCATGGACCTGGAGCATACACCCACAAGTTAGCCCAATGTGAACGGAATCCATCCACAAATGGCAACCAAGGAAGGTGAAGTCACAAGTGTCCCGATACGATGTATCCGTCTAGGTTCGTTGTATTAGAGGATAGAATTAGAAGATGCCACTTTCCATACATGTCTCCTCATTAATTGTAAAGCTTCCTTTAAGAGCATTCCCCACTTGTATAAATAGGGGTCCTCTCCTTCATTTGTAATCATCCAAGAGTTGAGCAAATACAATACATAAAGAGTTCTCTCTTCATATTCATAGCTTTAGCTTTTGTGATCGAGGGTTAGGCTGACTTAGGAGCGTTTCCTAAGGCTGCACGGGTGAGGGAAAGTTAGGGAAAACTCCAAGCCCGTGACAAGTGGTATCAGAGCGAGGTTTCGATCCAATCCAATCGATGGCATCCAGCAAGCAGTCGGAGATGGTAGTTGCCGAGAAGCCCAAGATGAATACCAAGGAGTATTTGGCGGATCTTGATCATCGTGTAGAGGAGCTGCGGCACGTGGTGGCGGAAGTCCAAGAAGATGCCGTGTATGCGTCCAAGAGTGTGGACAAAATCAGTTCCGGAATGGAGGGGCTCCAGAAAGATGTCAAGGACGCCATTGAGGAGCTTGGGAAGAAGGGTGACACGCTCGACGCTACCATCAAAGCCACTCGAGAGGAAGTGAAGGAGTTCGCGGAGATGCGGACGGAGCTTGCCGCGATACGAGGTGAGCTTATTGAAGTCGCGGAGATGCGCGCAAAGCTGGCGGATCTCGATGGAATGCGGGTGAAGCTTGCAAAGCTTGAGGGAATTCGAGCTGAAATGGAGGGGCTCAAGCAAGAGCTCAACCGTGTGAGGAGGATGCGAGGCGAGGGGGCAGCCGTGGTGCAGCATGGTTATCGCCTCGATGTTCCGAGACCGAAGCCATCAAGGGGTCAAGAGTGGCAAACGAAGTGGACAACTTCTTGTTCGCTTTGGTGGACTACTTCCAAGAAACGGGAGTAGATGAGGACTCGGCGCGCTTAGGTATGGTTTCCTCTTGTCTGCAAGATAATGCCTTACTGTGGTGGCGTAGGAAGCGCGATAGCCGAGGAGGGGAGCAGATTTACACATGGGATCAGTTCACTGCTACATTCCGTGTGCAATTCTACCCGGAGTACGCGGAGAACGAAGCACGGGGGCTGCTTCGTCGATTGGAGCACAAGGGGAGTCTTCGAGAATATGTCAACCAATTCTCGGAGTTGATGCTCCAAATCCCTTCCATGACCGAGGGCGAGGCGTTCTTTCAGTTCATGGATGGTCTCAAACCGTAGGCGAAGATAGAGTTGGAGCGTCGGGATGTGAAGACGCTCGACAAGGCCATGACAACGGCCGAGTCATTGAAGGAGCTTCGGACGGAGAAGCCGAAGCCAAAGGAGCAGCCGAATGGTGGGGGGAGATCGCAGCAAACCCTACCATTCCGGAGGTGACAAGTCTCCCAAATCCGTGGAAGGTAAGTCCAGCGGAGGAAGATTCAACAGGCCGTTCTCAAATGACACTGGTGGATCATATACGAAGGATCGCGGGCCGATGGAGTGCTTCTATTGCAAGGGCCCTCACATGGCGAGATCTTGCCCAAACCGCAAAGTGGAGTGCTTTTTATGCAAGGGGCCTCACAATGCGAGAGAGTGCCCAAAACGCGAGAAGCTTGCAGCCCTTATTACTTTTGAGGAGGAGAAAGAAGAGGGAGCACGGTTGGGGTCATTGCGGATGCTCAGCGCTATCCAAGGCAAGAAGGCCAAGGCGAAGGGCCTTATGTTCGCGGAGATAGAAGTCGCGGGCAAGAAGATGAGTGCACTTGTCGACACGGGTGCCTCAAACCTCTTTATGTCCGAGGAGGTTGCGAAGAGGCTAAATCTTCGCTTGGAGAAAACCAACACGCGGTTGAAGACGGTGAACTCGGAGGAAATCCCGGCATGCGGAATTGCTCGCGGGGTAAGTATAAAAATGGGTCAGTGGAGTAACAAAGAAACGGTGGAGGTGATCCCTCTCGATGACTATGACTTTGTTATCGGGATGGACTTCCTCGATCGGATCGATGCTATGATCGTTCCTTTTGCGGATTGCATTTGCATTTTGGATTCGAGGTGTCAATGCATCGTGCCGGTCAAGCGTTCGAAGGGAGATGGGACAAAGACATTGTCGACCATGCAACTCAAGAAGGGAGCCCGCAAAGGAGAGCACACTTACCTCGCGACCTTGAAAATGGACGAGGGTGAAAGCCAAGGGGACGAAATCCCAGAGGAAATAGCCCAAGTCCTTGGCGAGTTTGGAGACGTTATGCCGGCTGAACTCCCGAAGAAGTTGCCACCTAAGAGGGATGTGGACCACAAGATCGAGCTGGTCCCGGATGCTCGACCACTTGCCATGGCGCCATACCGAATGGCACCACCAGAGTTGGAGGAGTTGTGAAAGCAGTTGAAGGAGCTGCTAGACGCGGGGTATATTCAGCCGTCCAAGTCACCGTATGGAGCGCCGGTGCTGTTCCAAAAGAAGCAAGACGGTTCCTTACGAATGTGCATCGACTACCGGGCGCTGAACAAATTTACGGTAAAGAACAAGTACCCGATCCCTCTCATTGCAGATTTGTTCGACCGATTGAGTGGAGCTAAGTGGTTCTCGAAGCTGGACTTGCGCTCGGGATATTGGCAAGTTCGGATCGCGGAGGGTGACGAACCCAAAACAGCTTGTGTGACGCGCTATGGATCATACGAGTTCCTCATGATGCATTTTGCGCGCCGGCTACATTTTGCACGCTCATGAACAAGGTACTCCATCCGTTCCTAGATCGTTTCGTGGTGGTTTATCTCGATGATATTGTGGTGTATAGTCGGACGTTGGAGGAGCATATCGAGCACTTGCGCCAAGTGTTCAAAGCACTGCGGGAGCACACACTCTATGCAAAGAGGGAGAAGTGCGCGTTTGCACAACGAGAAATCCCATTTTTCGGCCACATCGTTGGGGAAGGACGCGTGAGAATGGATTCGGGGAAGGTGAGGTGCATCGAGCACTGGCAGCCGCCAACAAGGGTGACCGAGGTGAGATCATTCTTGGGCCTTACGAATTATTATCGCAGATTCGTGAGGGACTATTCGAAGATCGCGGTGCCACTCACGGAACTTCTCAAGAAGAACAAAACTTGGGATTGGACCGTGGAGTGTCAGAAGGCGTTCGAGCAGTTGAAGCGAGCCATGGCCGAAGAGCCCGTGCTCGCACTGCCCGACTACGAGAAGACGTTCGAGGTACATACAGATGCCTCGGACTATGCCATTGGAGGGGTGCTCATGCAAGATGGACATCCAGTAGCGTTTGAGAGCCGAAAGCTCAACGACACCGAGCGGAGGTACACCGTCCAGGAGAAGGAGATGACCGCGGTGGTGCATTGCCTTCGTACGTGGAGACACTACCTCTTGGGAGCGCGGTGGTGCATTGCCTTCGTACTTCCAGACGCATAATAAGCTTTCCCAAAAGCAAGCTCGATGGCAGGATTTCTTGGCGGAGTTCGACTTCAAGCTCGAGTACAAGCCCGGGAAGACGAACTTTGTGACCGATGCGCTGAGTAGGAAGGCGGAGTTGGCATCCATATCTCGAGTCAAACAACAGATCGTGGAGTCAATCCTTGGAGAGCGCATCGTGGAAGAGAGAAATATGGAGCCGAGGCGCGAATACTATGTCAAGTGGAAAGGACAACCCGTCAGCGCGGCAAGCTGGGAGTACGAGAAAGCCTTGTTGCCGTTTCGAGAGGAGATTGACAAGTATCACGCCGAGGACACGGCGAGGGCGTCGTCTGAGTTTGGTGGGGGAGAATGTCATGGACCTGGAGCAAACACCCACAAGTTAGCCCAATGTGAACGGAATCCATCCACAAATGGCAACCAAGGAGGGTGAAGTCACAAGTGTCCCGATACGATGTATCCGTCTAGGTTCGTTGTATTAGAGGATAAAATTAGAAGATGCCACTTTCCATACATGTCTCCCCATTAATTGTAAAGCTTCCTTTAAGAGCATTCCCCACTTGTATAAATAGGGGTCCTCTCCTTCATTTGTAATCATCCAAGAGTTGAGCAAATACAATACATAAAGAGTACTCTCTTCATATTCATAGCTTTATCTTTTGTGATCGAGGGTTAGGTTGACTTAGGAGCGGTTCCTAAGACCGCACGGGTGAGGGAAAGTTAGGGAAAACTCCAAGCCCGTGACACTAGTCTCATTTCCCCCGGTTAGGTGAGGGGTATCAGATGATTAAATCAAATAAAATGATGTCCCCAACATAGATAGATTCAACTTGTTACTGAAACCAATAACACAGTCATGCTAAACTCCACGAACAATCTTCTTAAACATATGTACTTATGAATAATAACACACAAACAGACACTGACTTGTCTTCATCAAACAAATTGCAATTCCGAAAATAATACTAACATACTTCATGATGACAGCCTTACGAAGAGTAAGCTGTAGATACGGGATCCCTGTCTGAGCTCCGAATAGTTTGTACGGCCCTGATTGGTTTTTTTCCGTCACAGTTCTTCTTCAATGCAGTGTAGTATTATTGCTGAATGACAAACAAAAACAAGATAACTAAGATTTGAGAAGGAAAATCATAGTTTAGGTGTTTGAAATAGAGAAACATTCATATATATGTTCAGTTATTCTCTTTTTGATCAAAACTATTAGAAGATGTACATAAACAATTAGTCCAAAGGTTACACTGAATGATAAAAAATCATGTGAGGTAGAAAATCTGGTAAACAATTCTAAATTGAGGAAGATGTAGCTTACTAATGAGAAGAATGTGGATGTTCAAACTAAATGGCAGTAAGTCACGACCTGCAAATGGTTATACTGCAACCACAATAAATAAAATATAGAAAATACTGTATATATATATATATAATAAAAGATTGAGTTCGAGGGAAGTAGCTAGAACATGTATATACCTTGCTGATGCATATTTATTCTGAATAATGGTGTTAAGGTCTTCCGTCAACTGGGTTTGATCGTCATAATCAAACTGGCTCCAATTCACTTGATGTAGTTTTGGCGTTGTGATGGCGCGGCCATTTGGATTGGAGAAAAATCTCATTTTAGGACAGTCATCAATGGTTAAATTCTCCAAGGATGGGAATTTGAGGTTTATGGATGGGGAAGAGAAGCTCTCAAGACTCCTCAAGTTTAGAAGTGTCAAGTCTCTAAGGTGGTTGAAAGTGATGACGTCACGGATGATAATTATATCTCCTCCTCCTCCTCCTTTGCCTTTGCCTTGTCTTTCTCCTCTGTTTTCATCAGCCACTACTATTACCTCCTTCAAATTATAGCATTTCTCAATAACCAAATCAGTGAGATGCACTAAACTTGTGGCTCCAACAGTAGTTAACAGATACTCTAATCCATTGGATTCACTCACGGTTAATTGTGTTAAGACGTTGCCGAATGAAGGAGAGGTTAGTGGAAGCAAATTCATGATACCAGAAGATGAACATGTATTGCAGTGCTTCAAATTCAAATAAAGATGTTGTTGTTTCTGCCCAAACCTCATGTACCCGTGCTGATCCTCAATTCTCAGCTCTACATTACCATTGTTATATTCTGCAACCAATGCCCTTAGACGAGAGTGAATTGCCTGGATTGATGAACGGATGGACACAAACATTATTATTGACGTTACGTAATTTCCAAAATATTTGATCTTTATATACTCAGTAAATAACTATATCAGTCACTGAATTTAAGACAGACGGACAAACGAAAATATTACCTTTTCTGACAAAATGAGGAACTGTTGGATTGCAGTATAAATGTTATCCAAGTGGAGGACTTTACTGGTAGATGATGATGAATCTGAAGCAAATAGCTTGACCTTGTCACATCTTATCATTACCAACTCTTGCAAGGATGGGAATAATACATATTCATTATATGTAGAAGGTAAATTTGTATTCATATCATTGATGGCAGTGCGCTTCTTATAATTAGAGATGAAAATGCTCAACTTTAGCATTGGCAATCCCATTAGCTTCAAACTCTCCAACTTTCTGATACAGAATAATTCACTACTGTCTTCCACCACATTTCTTCTTAACTCCTCATCCTCATGTTGCACTCCCACAAGCTTCCAAATTCTCGTCAAGTTCTCTAAATTGTACAAAATTAGGGACTTCAAATTTGGAATTGATTCAGCCTGCAATGTATATTTAGTTCCAATTAAGTAACAAATTAATGTACTGTACTGCTTATAGTTTAAATATGTGACGACCATTAATTAAAGAAAGCACAACATAATTTTGTTTACAATGATATTACCCACCTGCTTATCAGCATACCCAAAGAGAGCAGTTCTGACCTCATTTGAATCAAAATCATCATCATCATCTGCCCCTACAAAACCTGTTGTAAGCGGTGGCCTATGAATGAACAACGCTTTCACCTTAGGGCATGCATTAATTCTGAGAAGTTCCAATGAAGGGAAGCCAACACTTGCTGATGATGATGAGTGAAAACTATCCATATTTGGAAGCTCATATAAATACAATTCTCTCAAGCAAGGCAAGGTAAACCGCGTCATTTCCATGGTCGCCTTGTTTGAGCTGTCACGCAGTTTAATGTCGTCTTCTCGTCAACTATTATATTTTTGATCAACTTACACGAGCTCACGCGAATACATTCTAACTTTCCCAAGCAGTCTATTAGTGTCGAAGGAAGGACTAATGACAGTTTTGGGCACTTCCTAATTTTAACTTGTTTGAGGTTGTTGAAAGATCTTCGAGCTACAACAACTTCATGAGGCCATATTTTTCGCAACTCACGTAAGTCGTGCAATCCAACCTTCTCCAAAGACAGAAACATTTCCTAGTAGGAGAATCAAATTAATAGAGATAAGTTACATAAGTGAAAGTCAATCCATTAAATCGACGCAAATCTCTTTGGTCGTTAAGACATGCAATTTTGATACGCTCTAAATTAAGTCTAGGTTGATAAAATTGGCACGGTCAAATATGTCAAACTGGAAACAATAAAGGAATAATAAATGTGCATATAGTGTGTATGTATGTATATTTTTGGTGCGTACGTACCTTTTGGCTAAAGAATGGTAAATCACTGACAGGTAGTAATTGGTTCTCTGTAGTAGAAGTTGCCACGATATGATTCTCACTACTCTTCCCACATGAGTAATTATAGCAACAGAATGTCTTCAACTTGATGCAACCGTAAATATTGAGTTCCTTCAAAGAGAAATATTGTATAGCAACTTGTTGATGTGTTTCTTCTTCTTCTTTTCCAATCATCCTCACTACTATTATTGCCTCCATTTCTCTACAACTGGAAATGTATACTTCCTTCAAACGTTGAAAACATCCAACTCCCGGAAATAACTGATCATATCTTATATCAAACACGTGCTTAATTGATGCACAACCTCTAATAAACAAGGACTCGAGATTGACATTGGACACATTGTAATTGATAACACCAACAAGCATACGACAGAATTGCACTTCCAGCAATCGGAGGTTACTCAATTCAGTTGGAGTATCAATGGGATGCCATATATGCTCCAACTTATCAAGTTGGACAATGACCAGAGATTTCATACATGGGAATGCCACCTAATCCATACACAACAAGACATCACGTGTTAACATTAAGATATGAGTATTGATGTTTTTTTTAAAATGAGGACCGTCATATAAATGAAATAAATGCATTTGAATAAGAGGATTTAATGTACCTTTTTTCCACTGAATATAACTTTGAGTGTTGGTTGTGGACGACCTTTTGGCACATAAAAGCTTGAGAACTTGGGTAAGCTATGCAGTTCCAGGTTGTGCAACTTTGATAACTTAACAACATCATCCTTCTTATCATCTTCATAAGTAACAATGCAACATATCTCCATGCAGTACTTAATAACGAGTTCTTCGAGTTCTGAATTGTATTTTAGCAAAGAGAAATCAAATAGATGTGTGAGCTTATTGCAGTCTTTAACCTTGGTAACTTTTAGTTTGCTGAAAGTCTCCTCTATAGGAAGCCCATCGTACAACTTCTCTAAGTTTTCCAAGTACTCAAGCGATAGCCACTCTAAATTCATGAAATTAGAGCCACCATTTGAAGATACTATGTACCGAATTGATGGACAGCCTATCACTTCTAGGTGCTTTAAACACTCAAATCCGTTGATGCAAAGTTCACCAATGCTTTCACATTTTCCATCTAGTTGTCCTTTTAAATACAGAACTTCAGTACTTTGCAAAGTGGTCTGAACCCAGTCATGCTGAAGAACATTAGTCGAATCATCTAACTCGAGCAGCAAGACTTTTGACTCATTTCGGTTAGCACCATCGCTAAAGCGGGTCCAAAATTCACCTAGAATAATCTTATACACATACAATTTATTCGAGAACAAGTGACCATTTACCGGAAGCATGGAAGTTCTAGGAATTACTATCTTCACATTGCTTAAGTGAGACATGTTCTTCAACTCAACTAGGCTTGCATTTTTTGGCTTGATGGATCCTACCCTTCCCAAATCCTTGTCTCCTTCGGCCTCCGAATAATCCTCTGAATTGTTTTCCATATCATCTCCACCATTTTTAGTTTCCCAGTTATTAAAACTATTTTCCATATTTAGTTCTTCCAACTTGATTAAACATCCCAACACATTTGGTTCAATCTCTGTAAGTTCCTCGCACTCGCTCAAATCTAACATCTTGAGTGCAATTAGCTGCTGTAATTGTATCGGCAGCTTACAGATATCAGAACCACGAAAGCTGAGAACTTGTAGTCCCTTCAACTCCCCTATCATGGATATATCATCCAAGCTACATTTGTGAAGGCACAACGTTCCGAGAGACCTCAAATGATCAAGTAGATGAGTTGGGCGTGGCAAGGCACCGTTCAAGTTTGTAAACTCGAGGACATAAAGCTTCTTCATATCTTTGAAGAATGAATCTGGAACTTGTAAGGAACCACCTCCATCGCAATAGGATAGAAGTAGCTCCAACTTCGAGGCCTCAAATTTGCGTGGAAGCTTATAGTTGTCATCCTTTAAAGTGAAATGCACCCATTCAAGACGATCTCTATCAACAATCTTGACCGCAAGATCACGCATGTAATCGTGAATGTTGACATAAAGATTATCATCTCTTTTTAGCAACATTGATGCAGCTTCAAGGCCAGACAATAAGTCCTCCAATTCACTTTCAGCATCTGCCAAGCTCGGGATGTCTTCTCTTCCTTCATATAATCCCAACCCGAATGTGTACTTGAGCAAATCTTTTACTTGGATGCGCTGTCCCCGAACAATGCCACATATTAAGAACAAGTCCTTGCTTTCTTTTCTTGGTAAATAGTCGTAACTCACCTTTAGTTTCTCCAACACGTCAACATTATCGAGCCGTTTCAAGATTTTCTCCCATTCACCCAAAGCCCTATTCTTTAAGGCCTTTGCAGTAACTTCAATGACAATCGGTAGGCCTCTGCATTTTCTTGCTGTTTCAGTTACTAAATCTGCCGCAACATCTTCAACTCCACCCCCAACAAAAAACTTGAACATTCTCAACGCATCTCCATCACTCAAGACATCTAAATGAATTGGATCATGAGTCTCCATTTTATCTGAAAGTAGATATTTATCTCTAGAAGTTAGAAGCAACTTGATTTGGACTTGATCGTTTCCACCTGAGGGGATGCCAACTTCTCGAAGATCAAGTATTTCCCATAGATCATCTAGAACAATAAGAACACTCTTATTCTTTTCGGTCTTTAGCAATCGTTCTCTCAACCGTTCGGCTCTTATATTCGGTGACTCGTTCTCAAGGTTTAGGCCCAACGCAAATGCAATTTCCTCTTGTATTCTCCTAATTTCTGGTTTAGCTTTTACTTCTACCTTTGCCAGCTCATCGAACATGCCCTGCTTCTTTACTTGATCATAAACTTCTGCGATCATGGTTGATTTTCCCACACCGCCCATGCCTGTGTTAAGTGTATGTGAGTAAGTTGTACCACATCGGTTAGATTGAAGAGTTGGAATATGAAGAGTGTAATGGAGTTTAGGGACTATTTTGTATCTAATCATTAGTTGAGGACTCTTTTGTTGCTTTTACAAACTTAGTCTTTTAAAAACTACTGTTATATATAGCAGGTTGTTATTCTCGTCTCAGTTAGTTGAATCAATGATTCAATGGAGATATACAAGTTTATTCAGTCTCTAGCTTCGCCAGTGATTACTTGCTGCAAGATTCATACTTTTCACATGGTATCAATGCGGATTTGATCCGTCTCGGTTTTCCGCTTCCGAATTTGAGATTCTTGTTCTTCGAACAAGATGTCTGGAACACCGATTCATGGAAATGCGTGGCCGCGACTTGGAACGAATCCTAACAATCCAACTAAAAAAGGAGCTTCTAGAGGATCCAGAGGTTTAATTAGCTGGAAATGGAGAAGGAAACACAGCCAATATTCAGCGTCCAGACTAAAAACAACTTCTTCTTGAGCTGAATGACGAAGTTCGTCTGTATTTGCATCCATCTGATGTACCAGAAGCACAGCTTATTGGCTTCCAACTCACATATAACTATCAGATTTAGGTTAGATCTATGTTAGATGCTTTGTTAGCAAATAGCAAGCTCTGTTTTGTCGATGGATCATGTTTGTGAGAATATGTGCCTGAGAACTTGCGTTTCAGATGGGATAGATAAAATGCAATTGTCAAAGCATGGTTGACGACTATAGTAGCTAGAAACTTAACGCATGGTTTGGTCTATACAAAGTCTGCTTTAGCGATATGGAGGAACTTGCGTGAGAGATTTCATAAGATTGACAGAACGAGGATTTTTCAGCTCAGTAAAGAGGTCTATAATGCTAGGAAAGGGAGCTTGATTGTTGCTGACTTCTATGAGTAGATCAAAATGTTTTGGGATGAATTAGATGCAGCTGATGATGAAGAATTATGTGATAATTGTGCTGGTTCAAACATGGCCAGTAGAGACAAGCAAAATCTGATACATTTTTTGAATGGATTAAATGAGACATTTAACAACATTAGGACGTATCTATTAATGATGAATCATCTTCCCACAGTGAATTATGCATATTTATTTTTGGTTCAAGAGGAGAATCAAAGGATAGTTGCTAGTTCAACTGATAGAAATGTCATTATGTATGATGTTGATTCAAGTGCCAATGCTGCTTTGTATACTAGAAATAATGGTAACGGGGGAGATTTTAATGGAAGTAACAATGGGAGAAACAAAAGGAGTTTATGTGTACCTATTGTGGCAAAAAGGTACATAAATAAGACACATGCTGGAAGAAACATGGGGTTCCAGACCATATAAAAAAGAGACGGAATGAGAAAAACAATGGTGGTAGTGTTCACTTGGTCAATGATCAGTCTTTTTCGACTGCTGCCATAAGCACTGGTATGTAGCAGTATCATCAGAGGGTGAAGTTCTTTGGGAGTCAAACTCAATCTCATGAAGTAGCAACTGATTTCAAAGAAAACATGGCAGGTAATCACTTATGTGGTACAGGGAATGCTACTTATAATGACTACTGGATTATGGATAGTGGAGCTTCAGATCATATTACTTGACATAACACATGGCTAAGTGAATTGCAAGACAACAATACATCTTGTAGGCTGGTTCACTTGCCAAATGGAGATGTTTCTCCTATGACTCACTAAGGGTCTTGCTATTTAGGAGGCTCTTTATCATTGAATAGAGTTCTCTATGCGCCACAATTTTATTATAATCTCATCTCCGTCCCTCAACTAACCAAAGATGTTTTTTTATCTGCTACATTCTTGCCAAATCGTGTGGTATTTCAAGCCCTCTCAAGTGGGAGGATAATAGGAACTGGTTCTCTCTGTGATGGTCTTTACACTTTGAAGATTCCTAGTGAAGATTGGGGTCATCAAAGGGATGTGAGAATTTTACGTGCTACTGGAGAAGCAAGAAGCAAGCGTTAGGTGTTTTCTGAGGAACTTCATATGTGGCACAAGAGAATGGGTCATATCTCAGTTCATAACTTGAAGAGTGTTTTTAGTTTTGATTCAAAGGCAGAAACTCTGATTAAAGATTGTATTGTTTGTCAATTAGCAAAACAATCTAGACTTCCTTTCTCTGTCAGTTGTTCCAAAACCGAGAGGACCTTTACGAAGATACATTGGATGTATTGGGTCCTTAATTATAAAATCCAAATTTTGATGCATTCAGATACTTCTTGACATTGCTAGATGATTATAGAAGGACTACTTGGGCTTTCCAGATGAGAAGTAATGAAGAACTGATAATTCATGTGAAGAATTTTCTCTCATTAGTCAAAACAAGTTTGAGAGTTCAATGCAATGTATTAGAAGTGACAATGGATCTGAGTTTTGTAATAATTCAATGAAGGAGTTGTGTTTGAGTTTAGGTATTATTCATAAAAGAAGTTGTGTAAAAACACATCAGCATAATGAAGTTGTGGAGAGAAAACACAGACATGTCCTCAGTGTTACTCGGGCTTTAAAGTTCCAAACTTCTATTCTTGACGGATACTGGGGACATTCTATACTTGGAGCATGTTATTGGATCAATTTGACGCCATCAGCTGCCTTTAATGGTGAGATACCTCATACAAGACTCTATAGAAAGCAAGTGGATTATGCTCATTTGAGGGTATTTGGGTATCTTTCTTATGCAACTGATGTTCATAACACATGCAAGTTCAGACCCAGATCGATTCCTTCAGTTATGATGCGGAACTCAGCTACTCAGAAAGGCTACGTGCTTCTCAACATCAATACCAAACAGTTTTTTTGTTAATAGGGACATGGTTTTTAAAGAATACATATTCCATTTCATCACTGGTACTGGAGAACATAACCCAGTTTTCTTACCTTCAAAGCACATCTATGTGAGTATGATACTCGTGTATTTCATACTGGGTTTGTTGAAAGAGAAGAAGATTCTGAAGAATTGGGCAATCAAATGCTCATAAATAACATTGATGAAGATACTGATACATTAGTTGAAGCACCATTAGGCACGACGCAGGCATCAGCTGAGGCACCACCAGGCACGGTGCAGGCATATGTTGAGGCTCCATCAGGCACGGTGCAGGCACCTGTTCAGGCACCATCATGCACGGTGGAGGCATCAGCTAAGGCACCATCAGGCACGGTGCAGGCAACAGTTAAGGCACCAATTATGATTAGAAGATCCTATAGACCCAGAAGATCTCCAGGATTGCAGAGACACTATATAATGAGCTACAATGATTTGAGCTATTCCTCTCTTTCATATGAATATAGAGCCTTTCTTGGTAATCTTGAAAAAAAAATTAGGAACCCAGGTCATTTGAAGAAGCAGTCAAGAATAATAAGTGGATAGAGGAAATGAAAGAGGAAATCTCAGCTTTACAACAAAATCACACTTGGGAATTGGTTTCGTTACCTCAAGGGAAGAATCCTATTGGGTGTAAATGGGGTTTCAAGGTAAAATATCTCTCAGATGAGAGAATTCAGAGGTATAAGGCACGTCTTGTATCTAAAGGCTATACTCAGAAGGAAGGTATCGATTTTAAGGAGGCTTTTTCTCTAGTAGTCAAGATGGTTATAGGAGCATTGCAACTGCAAATAGTTGGTCCATGTGCCAAATGGATGTGAGTAACGCCTTTTTACGCGGGGGGGGGGGGGGGGGTATGGAGCTGCCAAAGGGGCTCATGGGTGATAATTCAATTGGGAAAGGAAGACAAGTGTGTAAGCTAATAAAGTCCTTATATTGGCTTAAGAAAGCCTCGGGACAATGGAACATTAAGCTGACAGAGTGTTTGAGATAGCATGGATACATTCAATCAAAATTTGATTACTCTCTTTTTAGTCGATTTGAAAGGAGCCATCAGGTACACATGCTTGTCTACGTAGATGATTTGTTGTAATTTGAATACGTCAGCTTATAATTGATGGTTTGAAAGAGGTTTTAAAGAAGCATTTCAAGTTGAAATATTTGGGGAGTTTGAGATACATTCTAGGTCTAGAGATAGCACGATTAAAGGATGGAATAGTTCTAAATCAAAGGAAGTATTCATTAGAGCTCATTGCAGATGCCGGATTGCTTGAGGGACATTCTTCACCAACTCCCATGGAGCAACACTTGCAGTTGACTCCCAGCTTATGACAAGTCATTTTATCTGAATGGTCATGACAAGAAGTTTGAAGATGTGGAGCAATACAGAAAATTGGTTGGCAAGTTGTTGTATCTAAAAATGACAAGGACAGACATAGGATATCTAGTTCAGCAACTCTATCGATTAGTCTATGATCCAAAAAAGTCTAATTTCTCAGCTGCAATCCGAGTAATCCAGTACATCAAGAAGAATCCAGGACATGGTTTGTTTTTCCCTTCAAAGAATGATCTTTAATCAATGACTGCATACAATGATATCGATTGGAGAACCTGCCTTGTTACAAGAATATCGATCACTGGTTATTGTATTTAACTTGGAGTTGCAATGGTTTTCTAGAAATCTAAGAACCAGCCAACATTGTCAAGATCAAGTGCAGAGGCTGACTACCGTGCTATGGGAATGACAGTGTCTGAGATTGTGTGGTTGCGTGATTTACTGAACGAACTTGGTTTCAAACAGCATTCACCAACTTAGTTAAGATGTGACAACAAGGCGGCCATTCAAAACGCTGCAAATCCCATGTTCCATGAAAAGAAAAAGCACATCAAAATTGATTGCCACTTTGTTAGACAAATTGGAAGAATGAGTTATTCAGACTGATCATGTTAGATCAGATGAACAACTCGCTGATATGCTTACTAAGGCGCTTGGGAAACAGTAGTTGCTTCAGTTGTTAGCTGGTTTTGGTGTGATGAATCTGTTTGAACTTGAAGAAAAAGAAGAAGATGAGAGAAATTTGGATGAATGAAGAGTGTAATGGACTCTTGGGACTTTTGTTTTTAATCATTAGTTGAGGACCTATTTGTTGCTTTTACAAACTTAGTTTGTTAAATACTACTGCTATATATAGCAGGTTGTTATTCTCTATCTCAGTTAATTGAATCAATGGAGATATACAAGTTCATTCATTCTCTAGCTTCTTCGTTGATTACTAGTTGCAATATTCATAGTTTTCACAGAATATAATATATGCTTGGTGGACTACTACTACTATTACCAATTGGTTTTAATAAGGAACCTCAGTGGGCTTATGTAGTGGGTTTGGGCTTGCTCTCCCCAGTTTTAATCTCCCAACAATTGGTATCAGAGCCGGTGGCTCTGCCTAGGAAGTCGGGGAATGCCCAAAGTAGTGAGTCCCGGTGTAAGGGCGGCGACACGAGGTACATGCTATTTCGAGTTTCTGGCTTGGTTCGGTGCATGCGTGGCCGTTCGAGGGGCTGGTTTGAAAATTTCACAGTTTGGTATCGTGGACTTCCAGTTAAGGGGGAGTTACGATGTGTGTAGACTTCTCGGTTAAGGTGGAGCTACGGTGCACTCACATATAAGGGGGAGATTGTTATGTGTACATATGAATAAGTTGTACTATATCGGTTAGATTGAAGAGTTGGAACAGTATAAGCTTGGTGGGCTACTCCTACTATTACCAATTGGTTTTAGTAAGTAATCCCAATGAACTTATGTAGTGGGTCTGGGCTCGTTCTCCGGTTTTAATCTCCCAACATATGAATTAGCTGCTATAATCTATTAAATTAATGAGGGATGTGTCTGTATTATTTTTTAGTGATGGATTATTGTAAAATATTTTATAGTAGTTACATGCTTGAAAGTTTGGAAAATGTTCATATTTTCTTAATCTCTGAAAATTTCAGCATTGTAACTTCTATCAAAGTTTCTTTATACTCAAATTTCGGAAAAGAGAGGATGTAGATTCATAATATGAGGTAGGAGTGTGTCGTGTATGACTCAATACTAAAGAGCTATTCATTTTAGGAGGATCAGCTTGTTAGAACTAAAACAAAATCAAAGTTAAGAAATTAGTTGTTGTCCCAGAGAAAAGATTGAAGATGACGAAGTTGAATTCTTTAACGACAGTTTTTTAAGAATTGATCGATCATCTACTTGAGCACTAGTCCGGGTTCTAATGCATGCACTTCTAATGTAACACATTGATCATAGATCGAGAAGAGTTTCTAAAGTGAATGCAAAATATATTACTTCTGCGTTGTTGAGCAAGAAAGCATTGAAGAAGCTATACAATAAAAAGTATGAAAGAAAGTCATGGAAGAACGAGTTGTAGATAACTTAAACAAAGAAGACTTAATTAAGAGCTCATAAACATGACTGTCGTCAGAGACTGATGTGATGAAGTGGGTCTCATAGTTAAGCATAACCCCGATTACTCATGCATGAAAAACACAGTAATACTTTAGTAAAAGGCTAGAGATGATTTCCCTACAACATTTGCTTTAGTTACGCGTAAGTAGATGATGCGGATTTTTATTGCACTTGCAGATTAGGAAGGTTGGTTGTTATATCAACTAGATAAGAGTCGGCTGTAGTGAATCATGAAGAATTGGAGGAGGAATATATATATGTTCAGAAACATGTAAGGTTTGTGACATAAGGTTAAGAGGAGAAGGTGCATAAGTTAGTCAAGAATTAATATGGATTAAAACAATCGTATCATTCACTTGCTATGTGTGTTGATTATTTGATTTTATCCGACAATGATAAGTCGATAGTACAAGAGCGACATATGAGTAGTTTTATGCATTTGGTTGCAAAACAATGGGACGCCACTTGTTTCAAATGAGAAGTTGTAGGAAGAGAGCTAAAAAAGTGAATGACATGTATTTTTGAAGTACAAGCTAGGGTTATTTGATGTATTTTACTGTAATGGTAATTTGTTACATCTTTTTTAAGGGAAGTAATCCCTCACAAATCTTCAAGGGATTTATTATGTTTTGAGGGAAATTCTTCACAAAACTCAAAATTTTATGAGAGATTTTTCACATAAGTTTCTGGCCAAGTTTTTTGTTAGGAGTCATTCCCTTATAAATTTTTTGAATATTGTATTTGTAAGTGATTTTTTCCATTCCCTTACAAATAAATCCGTCAAAATGTCTAGATTTCTTATAGTGATGGTTCATACAAAATTAAGTCAGTTTCATGTTGGAGTCAGCAAACAAGTTCTCTATATGTTTAAGTGACCTTGTTTGTTATCAAGTATTGCGGGGATGCTTTGTTGAAACTAATAAGCTTGTATATGCTAGTGATTGTACCGGTTATAGAGATATATGAAGAGGCAATTCAATAGGTGCTTTTACTTGTCTGATGTGTGTTTTCTTGGCAATTGAAAAAAGAACATGGGATATTGTGCAATCCTTTGCGGAAACTGAACTCATCGGCTATGATATTTTGTCTAGTTGTGTGGCTAAGGAGAACTTTAGATGATAGTAAGAAGAAACAAGACAAGCCAACATGATGTTGGTGATAACAAAGAAGCTATTCAATGAAGAAGAATTTGTTGTATAGTATGATGAGGCACATTGCGGTGAAACACCACTTCATTCTCCATAAATATGACGAAGGAGAAATCGATGAATGTAGTAAACGATATATATATGTAGACGGATGGATCTAGCAAGGGACGAGGGAGGCAATTGCTCTCCTTAGCTTTCTGTGAAGTGTAATTTTTACCTTAATCTTTATAATTATTATCAATTTAGCCCTTTAAATCTTATTTTTACCCCTCTGAATATTTGTATACTAATTATTTGCCCCTAACTCAAATTTTCCCACTGAAAACAATTTCTGGCTCCGCCCTTGATTGTAGTGTGTATGTGTTTATATAGATGATAAGAAAATGATATATATGGTACCGTATAATCCGATGACATTGGTGCGATCATCTTTGAGACTAGCCATGATTTCCTCCATAATTTCCTCCCATCGAGACGACCGAAAGACGCCTTGAGTTTTCTGTTTGGCAGTAGAAGAAGCCGTTGCTACGTTGATGATGCCCGACGGAGGCGGTAGATAAGATATCTCATCATGTTGAGGCCGCTCTTTGCGGAGTTCTTCGATGGCCTTCTTCTTCTTCGTGGCCTTCCTTCCTAACTTATGGCGAGCAATCGGATTCATCATTGCTTTTTCTTGTTGGTATGTCATCATCAAACTTCTCACTTCCTCTTGGATGTTGGTTACAGCTTCAAGCCAAGCATCAGCCTTGTTATGGATCAGCTGCATATTATGCTGCGCCGCAGTTTTCTCACGATCAACTATTTCCTTCTCATTCTGCAATTTGCTCATGGCATCCTTCATCTCCGCAATGCACGACTTGTAGCAAAATGCATACTTCAACTGTCGCGCAGTCGGAGCAACCGTGCACTCACACACCAAATCTATGGCTTTCCCTATAACACTCTCCATATTTGTATCTTTTCATAACTCTCAAAACTAACCAAGCCTATGAAAAACAGGGGTTATATATGGAAGTTTGAACAAAATGATAGTAAACAAACTCATCTTCTTTTTAAAATTAAATTCTGGAGAATCCGAAACCAAAACAAGCAAACACGGCAAGTAGCTACACAAAACCCAAAAGTGCAAAATGTTTTTGGAATATGGAATCAGACGACAAAGAAAAAGGTTTGTGCAATATACACACAAAGCAACGAATTTAGGAATCCGGAATCTGATAAATACGGTTAGTAGATATCAAATCCAATCTAAATAATTATAATTCTACTTAATTAAATTTTTAAAAAAATACCCTTTAGTGAAATTAGTTAATTTAAGTTTTAACATGAATTCTGGGCTACACTAACGCGCACCAGAATCAACCACAGTTCTACATTTTCAATAATATTTTATAATTTTAATCTATACAAAAATAAATTTATTTATTTTAATTTATTATAATATATTATTTAATATTAAATATCATAATTATTAAAAACTCATAACTATTTATGCAGTCATATGGTTAACGTATATATTTTTTCACGTTAAAGTAGAAATAATAACCTTCTTAATGACATGACATCAAAAAAATTTGCTTACGTTCATCAACCCAACAAATTAAGTTGCAATAAGATGAATATGTTCTTTTTTAATATATATATATATATATAATTTTTTTGGGCAGTTTTAATATATATAATTTAAAAAATGAGTTTCCAAATCAATGATAATCTAAGTTTTCATATAAGGGTAGAGTTTACACAAAATATGCACATGTCAATAAAGTAGTATATGAAAGTAGAGAGGTAACAGAATAGAAAACTTGATCTTATTATCACTCATTAGGGGGCCCTTACATAGACAGAAAGTAAAATCAATATATGGAATGTCTAAATAATGAAGATGATATATACACATAATATTGAATATCCACATAATATATTCATAACACTCCCCCTTGGAAGTACGTAGTTTATCATGCTGGAAGCTGAAAAGAGTATACTTGAACTCAGGTAACAGAAGCAAGCTAATCCCTTTTAAAAAGAGAGAACATTCGAAAATACGTACCAACCATATAAAATCTTAGAATCACGTTGAAGCTCGCCCCGACTGGATCACATTTGACCGTTGAGTTTAAATACTTTTTAATTATGTTGTGCATGTAGAGTCTTTTCACTAATGAATTGGAGATCTGTCCTTAAAGGTAAAAACTTATACAACAGGTAGAGAGATACCCCGTCTATAAAGATAAGAGTAAATCTTTAAAATGTGAAATTTCTTGTGAAATTTCACAATAGAAAGTAAGAAAGAGAAAGTAAAGGAACATATGCATTGGTGTTTGGTGGGTCCCTATATCACTTTCTATAAAAATTTCACAGAAAATTTCACAGGTTCTAGCAACACCCTAAAGATAAATGACATAATTAAGCATTTTGTCGAGCAGTGCGTAAATAAACACCAAGGGCGTCACCACTTAATATAGTACTAATTTCAAAGCAATTCAACATTAGTGTATATCTATTGTAGGGATGAAGGAACTTACACATGAAATAATACAAGTAGACAGCATTTAGAGTGGTTGTTTGTGTCGTCCTAATAGGCGGTGCGTGAGGGAGTAGTTGCAACTACAGATCCAACTGTCGGTAGAGTAGAGATGATAGGGGTTTGGTGAATTCTGGGAGGAACGACCAACAAACAATTTAAGGGAACGAGTGATATAAATAAAAGACCAATTTGGCAAACCGTTTGGGATGATTAATGTAAATGGAGGAAGCGGCTCTGTGTGGCTGTGGAATGCAGCGTTTCAAGGTGAGGGTCAACCTTACTTTTATATATGTTAGTATAGATAGATAGATAGATAGATAGATATATCATCCAAATCATGAACTTCAGTTTCATACAATAATTATGATTGCTTATTATTATGCAATAAAAATAACTGGACTTCAAATGATGATGATAATTAAGAAAACCCAAACACCAAATTAACGGAAAAGTTGAGTCGTAAACATGCATGCACGCATGGATGGTTTAGACGAAGCATTTCTGGTGGATAATACTTGGACCATGTTCATCATAATCACTCTTGGAGACCCAGTTCTGATCAATATCAATCAAGATTAAAAAACATATATATGTGTTGGTCAGTCAGTCCCATGAATGTAAAAGGAAGGAAATAATGAAAGAAGAAATTGAAGTTGTTACCTGTTGGAAGGTGCTAAGAGACGCAAGTACAGATCCACCAATCCAGGTACAGTAATTCCTGTTGGGTGGTGCCACCACCTTAATATTGGTCCAATTTGAGGGCGCTAGTTGATTAATCTCACGGCTGAAGCGCTCAGCAAAACCAGGAAACATAGTGGAGCCACCACTAAGAACAATGTTTTGATAAAGACCTTGTCGAATATCGACGTCGCAGTTGTTGATAGAGTTGTAGGTGGAAGAGGACTTCCGTGCACCCGAACCTCGCTGCTTGGATCATCAACACCTGCCCATCAGGCAACTCATAGCTCTTCGCCACAACAGAGGTTGTCCGTGCAGTATATAAAGCTCATCTTCATAGTCTAATGCCACATAGGCGAGCTTCTCCTTCATGTCCCGCACAACTTCACGTTCAGCAATGTTGGTGCTAGTGGAGAACCTGATCCCACTTTCTTTATAAAGCTGCTTTGCTAATGAGTCGGTGAGGTCAGCACCAGCAATATCCAGTTGTATTGTTTCTTCGGGAAGAGCATAAACCCTCACAGAAGGGCACAACGTAACTAGGGATGACAACGGGGCGGGTTTTCGCAGCCCCGGACCCGCCCCACGGGTCAGCTGGCTGACCCGGACCCGGGTAAGTGTACCTCCCGGGTCGGGTCGGGTCAAAAATCCCGCGGGCCCCGACCCGACCCGACGTGAACAAATTTTTTTTATTTATTTATTTATTTTTTTTTTCACTTCTCAATATTAAATACAATTTTTTTTTGCCAAAATATTACATTATATGTAAATTCAAACCATAAATCTAACATCAATCAAATACAAACACATCAAATTCATCACCAAATACAATTTAAAATCCGAATACCAAATCAAAATTAACAAATCCTAATAATCTAAATATACATCTATTTATAATTTGGTCAATGTTATTTATATAGGTACTATATTAACCATATTGTTTAGTAAATGTTACATTATATTAACATTAAAAAAAAAAGTAAAAAATATATACATAGACATTTCGGGGCGGTTCAACGGGGCCCCGTGTCCCTAGACCCGGACCCGACCCGACCCGGGTTCGACCCGCCCCGAACCCGACCCGTGACCCGCGGGTCGGCGGGTCCTCAGGTCAAAACCGGGTCGGGGCCCCGCGGGTCAGCGGGGCCCCGAGACCCGTTGCCATCCCTAAACGTAACTCACACAATGCACCACAATGCCTAAATTATGGTATTAATCTAAATTATTCTTGACACGGTAACAGATTTAACTATATGTATAATTACCGTTCATATTTCCACTTGCATAAAGAGATAAAAGAGGCTGGATAGCGATGGCCATGGCTGGAACATCGAAAGTCTCAATAATGATTTGGGTCATCCTCAATCTGTTTTCCTCTGGAGTGTTAGGTGCTTCACCCAGAAGAACAGGGTGGTCTTCTGGAGCAACATGGAGCTCATTGAAATAAGTGTGATACCAAACCTTTTCCATGTCATCCCAGTCTGTGATCACACCACGTTCAGTCGGATATTTCAAGTTTAAGGTTATGGCTACGTCTCTTTGAGTGGGCTTCATCACCCACATAGGCATCCCTCTGAGACCTACCAGCTATCACACCACTCCTCTTTGGTCGACCAACAACACAGGGGAACTCTACTGTTGGCGCACCTTCACTAGCAAACCCCGCCTGTAATGATTAATAATAATAAGTAAAAGTTGATTGGAAAAAGATTCCGTACAAATTCATCCCCGCCGCAGCGCAGGAGAATTAATTATGTCACGCTTCCAAGTTCGAGCAACCGTCCCTACTAACTTAGCCTAGTAGAGTCCGTTGTTGAGTAATATCTCACTTGCACTTTAAATTTTTTTATTTCTAACAATGTGATACACAACCATCTCAACTCAGCCTAATAAAGTCTGTTGTTGAGTAGTATTTAAGCAAGCATTTTGAACATTAATTACCATTATTAAACTGAAAAAGTAAATGAAATACTGAAAATTTTGAACCATAAAATACCATTGCGCAAATTCACAAATAAATTTTAGATGCCCGTACCGCATGCTACCTTTGGTCGTCGGATCCGTGTCAAGCGTCTGTTCTTCAACAGATATGACTTCGATGACCACCGGCGATATCTCGTCGGAGATAGAGATGGCTCTGAGACTGTCAGCCGCCCGTTTCGCGTGGTATCTTCGTTCGCCGGCTCCACATCAAGCGTCTGTTAAAAATCAGCGAAATTTTAATTTCGATTAATTACATACATTGAATCTTGAACGGTCTGAAATTTTAATTGCGATTAATTGCATACATTGAATCGTGAACGGTTCGAAAGCAGAGAAATTTTAATTGTGATTAATTGCATACATTGAATCTTGGACGGTCCGAAATTTTATTGCGATTAATTGTATACATTGAATCTTGAACAGCTCGAAATCAGCGAAGATTTAATTGCAATTTAAAAACTCTCAGCTCCCTAGTGCAATCAATGCTATGAAATTAATGACTACAAAACATTTGCTCAATTATAAATGCATCAATTAATCTAAAAAAAAATTTATCAACTCCATATTCACTCTGTTATTATCTCTCTTTTAAAATTTATAATATATATATAGATTTGTAGATCGATTGGATGAAAGAAGTTTAATAATGGTAATTAATCAGTTAAATAAAGTCGGTTAATTGACTTTTTTGTTATTGATTGATGATTATAGTTTGAATCTGCAATGTCCATCATAAGATAAGAGTCGGACCAGTACTGCCATTTCCGCCATTACAACCAGACAAACTAATTGCAGTTCCGTCTCCGGCTGTCCTGTCTTGTCAAAGAGCTAGAGATCAGGTTTGTTGAAACTCCGAGCCAGGGAAGTTGCCGTTGCCATATATTGTCAACGGAAGAGGTAATTTCAGATTCGTTGAAATATGATCTTTCTTGTTCTTGTTGTGCTGCTGCTGCTATATATTATATGAATTAGTTACAACAATATAATTAGAGACTGTAATTACTACATATATAGCTAGTATTCATTGCAATCAATGTACACGATCGATGGAGCTGTTAATTACTTTCATGGTTTTTTTTTTTTTTGGATATGGCAGATATTGTAATGGACGTCATGAAAACCCTGGTTCTTGATCTCGGAGTGGAACCATCAAGGTGAAATTAACAAAAACTCTTAATTTGATTATGGATCCAAATCTATTGAAGTATAAGAGTGTGCTAAATGCCTTCACCTATAAGTTCGGACTTATGGGACAGTTGGTTAAGGCGCATGTCTTATTTTCTACGTGGTATCAGCTGGTGATGCCACTTTAAATGAAATATTGTTACCTCTTACTAAAAAGAGATTAATGCCCATTTTGTTTGACCCTTAATTGGTCAAGCCCGGTGGCCGGGCTATGATACTCGTAGTTTGACCCTTAATTGGTCAAGACCGAGAAGGCTGGGAGGATATTGAAGTATAAGAGTGTGCTTAATGCCTTCACCCATAAGTTCGGACTTAAGGGACAATTGGTTAAGACGCACGTCTTATTTTCTGCAGTATCAAATAAATAGATATTTAACATGATCAATCAACTGTGTATGCATGTGCGGCAGGCTGGACTCGCCGGAAGTGACCAGCCATACATTTTCCATAGTGTTATCGGGCGTTGGCAGAATCCACACAACAGGTATCGTAAAATAGTTGAAGTTGGTGACGACGTTAAGAAGAAGAGGGGGATGCTCAAGTTAAGCTACCCGATGGATCGCGCCATTATTAGGGATTGGGATGATATATATGGAGTGTATCTTGTCATACATCTACAAGTCTAATAATGGAGGTGCGTTGAATTCACGGGAACATCCTGTGCTCTGTACTGAAACCCCCCTTAACCCAAAGTCAAACCGAGAGAAGATGACTGAGATGATGTTTGAGACATTCAATGTCCCTGCCTCGTCCTTTGAGATACCGGCAGTTCTCTCCCTCTATGCTAGAGGCCGCAAGACACAGGAATCGCCCTCGACTGTGATCAGGGTGTCACCTACGCTGTCCCTGTCCCTGTGATCAGGATTCCACCGATGCTCTAGAGAAGTTTGTGGATTTGAAATGCCAGTATGTCGCAAATGCCAAGACCAAACACATGCGCGCAATGAAGGAGGACTTTTGTTACGTCGCTCTTGATTACGAACACGAGAAGACCGCTTCCAGGATCCGTACAATCACTGAAAATTATGAATTACCAGACGGAAATATTGTGCGATTGGGTTTGGAGCGATTCAAGTGCGCTGAAGTCTTGTTCAGGCCGACCGTCATTGAGGGCAGTCATATGGAAGGGCAGTTTGGTGTTCATGACCTCTTACATAAATCTCTAATGAAATGTAAGGATGGGATTAAGGGCGTTTTATGCGATAACATTCTCCTCACCGGTGGATCCACAATGTTCCGTGGGTTCGAGGACCGTATGAACAAGGAGCTTACCAAACTTATTTATAGACATCATGTGAACCAGAAGATTGAAGTTGTGGCTCCTCCTGAAAGGCAAAATACTGCCTGGATTGGAGGCTCTATGATGGCCTCTATGAGCTCATACCACAAGGTAATTAGGTAACCCTGCTTTAATTTTAATTAATTTACTTACATATGAGACCAACCGGTGAATGGTGAAGTATAAAGGCTAAACCATGTCTTCACCTATATCATCTTAAGGTTTAGAATATTTGGTCAATTGGTTAGTCTAAACTTTTTTATCAGAGCGCGCTGAGTTTAAACCACAATATAGGGAATGTTGAAAAAACTGTAAAACATATGAAAATGGTTTTGTGGAAAGTTCTATTATTACCAACTTATTCAATTGTCATTAATTGTCTATATATGGATGCAGTGTTTCATTTCAAGAGAGGAGTATGAAGAACATGGCGCAAGCATTGGTTCCAAAAAGAGTTTATGGATCGATCCATCCCAGCTAAACAATGACGAAGTGAACGAAGACGGCATTGAAGATGACGACGACACAACTCCAGACTACTACTACTACGACGTTTTCTTGAGTTTCAGAGGAGCTGATACTCGTCAGGGCTTCACTAACGACCTTTACAACGCCCTGACATCCCAGGGAATCAATGTGTACAGAGACGATGATGAGCTCAGACTTGGTGATAAGATCCAAGTCATCCTAAAAGCCATTTCCTAAAAGCCATCGACAATTTAAGAATATGCGTCCCAGTGCTTTTCCCGAATTTTGCTACAAGTTCGTGGTGCTTACGCGAGGTCGAGAAAATGGCAAACCTTAAGAAAAGTGACAACCAATGATGTGAAGCTCGAAACCAAGTTATATGCCGATGAACTGTTGAAGCATGAGGCTAGTAAAGGAAGATACACAAGTGAAAGATGGAGGAACGCTCTTAAAGAAATCCCCAAACTCAAAGGACGGACATTGAGAGAGCAGGATGAGTAAGTCATGAATGAATTTCTACTTCCATCATATATAATACTTGTCTTCATTCACATTCTGGATCAATTGATGTTTCTTAATACAATATATGTGTCATGCAGTCCAAAGGAATTTATCAAGCAATTTGTCAAAGAAATTCTGGTAAAGCTTAATTTCAAACCTAAGTATGACATCCAACACCTAGTCCAGGTGCCGGATCAGGTTGAGGGTGTCCTGAAATTGCTAGGCATTGGGTATGGTAGCAAGCGGCTCGTCGCGATCCAAGGATTGCCTGGCATTGGTAATGTTAAATATATAGCAGTAAATTTCTGTAATTATAGTTTTCCTAATTTGGCTTGTTTCCTAGTTTAGTCGATTGTACCAATATATAATCGTGTAATATCATTCAGATTAATATACTGAATTTACTGAATCCTTTCATGGTATCAGAGCCGTAGAAACAACAGTTCATCCGTACTATACTAGTCACTGCCCGTCTTTGGTTTGTTGTTTGGCTGCTGCATAAATCGGAGTCACCGACTAAGTTCGTTAGTCCCATCAGTTCATCCATTGTTGACTGCTCGCTTGTGGCCGATCATTTGCCCCGCCGGATTCGTCGTCGGCCACCGATTTCGAACACCCCTCTTTTCCGTTCAGCCACCTACACCAGCTCGTCCCAGATCCAGTCGCCTCCGGAGTACTGTCGCTCCTGCCATCGCTGCTACCAGATTCCAACCGACACCAGCCTAGAGCGCCGCCAGCTTGCTATCTCTTTGGATGAGCGCCGCCAGCTTGCTATCTCCATTATCGCTGGTTAGGTTTTGATTACCTGTGAATGTGACCATGCTGCCAATATATTTAAGTGTGGGGCCGGTTCAATTGGGTTCAGGTTCGGTCTGATTGCTGGTTCAGTCTGGTTGTTGTTGACCGGTTTTATAGCTGTTGACCGATTATTGGATTCTGGTTCGGTCTGATTGCTTTTGACCGGTTGTATTCTGTTGACCGGTTGTATTTCTGTTGACCGGTTATGTGCTGTTCGTTTCTGTTCTGTGCCTGATTCGTTTCTGGATGTTGTTTGTTTCTAATCTGGCTGCTGTCGTTTCTGATCAGTTTCTGGTTGCTGTTCGTTTCTGATCCGTTTCTAACGGCTGTTTCTGATCCAAATTCATATGTCTGATTTTGGTTAATTCCATTGGTGGTTTATGCTCATTGTTATGGAGAACTCAACATTTATGGCAAAATCTTACATGGGTACCGCACGTCACTCAAGTCTTGATCAATCAGTTGACAAATCAGATGAAATTGCTACAATTGTTCAACGACTAGCTCAGCTGGGTTTCTCTCGTGTCAATGTGGCACCTCAGCTTCAGAATCCGAGGGCTATTATTGGCCCCTCAGGTATGACTTCCAACTGTTTATTAGCATCAAAATCATTATGGATTGTTGATTCAGGTGCTACTGATCACATGACTGGTAACAAGAGTTTACTGTCAGGACTTACCACTACCTCACAACCACCTGTCCAAATAGCCAATGGCTCCACCTGTCATATAGAAGGAATTGGATCCGCTCAAATTTCACCACATATATCATTATCATCTGTCTTATACGTTCCTTCTTTTCCTGAAAATCTCCTATCTGTGAGCAAATTAATAGAACAATTCTATTGTTCAGTTACTTTCACTCCAACTAAATGCATTTTTCAGGAATTGGGGACTAACAAGTTGATTGGAGCTGCATATAAGCGCAATGGTCTGTATTACATGGAGAGCTCGCCTCAACGAGTTGCGTACACGAGCATTAGTAGTGTTGAGGAGGTTCATTATCAGTTGGGGCATCCATCTCTACAGGTTCTAAAAACGCTCCGTCCCGAATTTCATTCTGTTTCTGAATTAGTCTGTGAGTCATGTATTCAGGGCAAACATGTTCGTACTTCTCATCCACCTAGGGTCATTCGTCGATCTGCTGGTATCTTTGATTTAGTACATTCAGATGTATGGGGTCCATGCCCAATTACATCTATTTCAGATTTTCGATATTTTGTCACATTTGTTGATGATTTTTCTCGTGCAACTTGGATGTTTGTTATCAAATCTAGACGAGAGTGTTTGCAAAATTTTTGATGTTTTGTTCATACGTTAAAAATCAGTTTGGCACTACCGTTAAAACCCTTCGTAGTGACAATGCAAAAGAATATTTCACAAATGAATTCGTGCAATATATGAGTGATAATGGCATCATTCATGAATCATCATGTGCATACACACCTCAACAAAATGGTGTGGCTGAACGAAAGAACAGACACATACTTGAGGTGGCTCGCACTATGATGATACATGGTCATGTTCCTCATCGTTTCTGGGCTGATGCGGTTCTAACCGCGTGTTATCTGATAAACCGTATGCCTTCTTCTGTTCTTGATGGTGCAATACCTTATAATGTCCTATTTCCGTCTGCACCTTTATTTCCGGTTTCACCGAAAATCTTTGGTTGTACTTGTTATGTGTACGACAATCGACCAGGCCGTACAAAACTTGATCCAAAGTCAGTTCGTTGTGTTTTTATTGGCTATTCTGGAACTCAGAAAGGTTATCGTTGTTATAGTCCCACTCTTATGAGATACTTTGTCTCATCTGATGTTGTCTTTATGGAATCTGTACCATTTTTTCTTAAATCTGAACCTAGTTTGTCTAATAATTCTCCACCGATCATGACTGTTCTGACATATCCTGAAGCCCAAGTCCGCTCTGCTGCTGATAATGCACCTCCTAAGCCTCCTATTACTCAGGTATATACTCGAAGGGATAAGACGCTTCCTGTTAATACTAACTCTGTTCAGACCATGCAGGATCATGAGACTTGTGCAGCACCTGTTCCAACCATTGAACCCCTACCCGAATCTCCACCATCTCCTACACCACCAGTTGATCCCATACAACCTCCCAGACCTGACTCTACCTCTGATATTGACATTCCCATTGCCCTTCGAAAAGGCTCCCGCCGCTGCCCCAGTACCAGATATCCCCTAGATAGCTTTTGTTCCTATACATCCCTATCTACCGAACATCGTGCCTTTAAAACCAGTCTTGACGGTTACTCTGTTCCTAGAAATGTGTCAGAAGCCCTAGCCAATCCAGGGTGGTTTAGTGCTATGCAGGAGGAAATGTCAGCTCTCTGGAACAATCAGACTTGGGACCTTTGTCCTCTTCCTCCTGGAAAAAAGGCAGTCGGTTGTAAATGGGTCTTTACGATCAAGGTACATTCTGATGGGTCGCTGCATCGTCTCAAAGCTCGCTTGGTTGCAAAGGGATACTCTCAGGAATATGGCATTGATTATGATGAGACGTTTTCTCCTGTTGCTAAAATGGCATCTGTCCGGATTTGTCTTTCTCTAGCTGCCATCCGTCACTGGCCACTGCACCAATTAGATGTCAAGAATGCATTTCTCAATGGCATTCTTGAGGAGGAGGTTTACATGATTCAGCCACCTGGGTTTGTTGTTCAGGAGGAGTCATCCAAAGTTTGTCGCTTGCGGAAATCTCTGTATGGTCTGAAGCAATCCCCTAGAGCTTGGTTCGGACGTTTCTCTCAAGCGCTTAGCCAGTTTGGAATGACCAGGAGTGCTAATGACCATTCCGTCTTTCATAGACAACTGGAAGGTAAAACAATCATTCTAGTTGCGTATGTTGATGATTTGATTATCACCGGTGATGACGTCGAGGGGATCTTGGCATTGAAGAAGTTTTTGAGCAAGCAATTTCAGATAACGGACCTTGGTCAACTCAAGTATTTTCTTGGCATTGAAGTATCACGATCGCCTGGAAAGATACTTATTTGTCAGAGAAAGTATGTCATTGATATGCTATCTGAGTGCGGATTGCTTGGATGCAAACCTGTTGATTCACCGATGGTTCCTGAGACCAAGCTCATGCCTGATGATGGAATACCTCTACATGATCCTGAAAAATATCGAAGATTGGTCGGGAAGCTGAATTATCTGACAGTTACTCGACCAGACATTTCTTATCCAGTGAGTGTAGTGAGCCAATTCATGTCAGCCCCGCACACAACACACTGGGATGCAGCTATACGAATCCTTAGATACCTCAAGGGATCTCCAGGGAAAGGACTCGTATATTCTGATCAGGGACATAATAGAATCGCAGCGTTTACTGATGCAGATTGGGCAGGTTGTCCTACTAGTCGGAGGTCAACTACTGGATATTGTGTCTTTTTCGGTGGTAACCTTATATCATGGAAGAGTAAGAAGCAAACAGTTGTATCTCGATCCAGTGCAGAGTCAGAATACCGTGCAATGGCAAACACAGCTTGCGAGCTAGTCTGGACGAAGCGTTTAATCAGCGAGTTGGGTATTTTCCATGATGATTTGATGAGGTTACATTGTGACAACCAATCCGCCATGCATATTGCCAAGAATCAAGTCTTCCACGAGAGGACCAAGCACATTGAAGTGGATTGTCACTTGATTCGAGACCTTGTCATGGGAACATACACTTGTCCCCCATGTATCCAACTCATTCATGTTCGGACAGATCACCAGCTTGCAGACATTCTAACCAAGCCTCTCCGCAAAGCTTCAATTAATAATATATGTGACAAGTTGGGCATGTTCGACATATACGCTCCAACTTGAGGAGGAGTGTTAAATATATAGCAGTGAATTTCTGTAATTATAGTTTTCCTAATTTGGCTTGTTTCCTAGTTTAGTCGATTGTACCAATATATAATCGTGTAATATCATTCAGATTAATATACTGAATTTACTGAATCCTTTCAGGTAAAACAACGCTTGCTAAGCTTATCTTTAATCAGATTTATCGGGATTTCGATTGTTCTGCTTTGCTCGAAGATGTTCGAGAATCATTCCCAAGTAGTGGCCGTCCTCATTTTCTGTGGGAGACAATACTTAGAGCTCTGGATCCCAAGCTAAATACAGCCTCTCAAATCACCGAACCATTCGTGAAGCTTAAAAAGATTTCAGGGACAAGAAAGTTCTTGTTGTTCTTGATGATGTTGATGATGCATATCAAGTCTATGACCTTGTTGGAGATTCCAGTTGGTTTGCTTCTGAAAGTAGGATTATCATTACTACAAGGGACAAAAGAGTTCTAAAGAGTACCGATGATATCATCGTACAGCTGTTATGCTTTTGAGATGAAGGAGATGAATTCCGAACAAGGACTTGAACTTTTCAGTAAGTATGCATTTGGAAAACACTCTCCTCCATCTGACAGAATGGATCTTGCAAGTGAAGTCGTTGCTGCTGCGGGGCTCCTTCCTTTGGCGCTCGAATCGGTCGGTTCTTTCCTTCAGCACCAGGAATAACGAGTTTGGGAAAACACAATAAACAAGTTGAAAGAAGAGCCAAATCACGCACTCCAGAAAAAGCTGAAGGAAAGTTTTGATATACTAGATGCTCAACAACAAGAAATGTTTCTCAACATCCCATATTTTTTCACTGAAGATAAAAAAAAAAAGGAACTGATAGATGGGTGGGAAGCTTGTGGATTACTTTTGGAGCAAGAAATCAATGTGCTTCTTTCGCTCTCCATGATAGCATATAATACAGACGATAAATGCTTCTTGGTGCAAGATCAACTGAGACATTTTGCAAGGGTGATTGCTAGACAGCATCCCAAAGCAACCTAAATCATGAAAGTATAAAGACACTCTCCGTCGACTAGCGATGGGAAAATGGTAACAAATTTTCTCTCTTCTTTCTGCTATTAATTTAAAGTTATACAACTCATTTAGTGTATGTATACACTGCAAGCAGGACAATGCGAGACTTGAAGTTTTATCTTTTGAGGGAACTCGTTCAGAAGATATTGGACGTCTCCAGAACTTGGAACGGTCATCATCGAATGGTGTTGATCTATTAGGATCCAATTCAAAATGTACTGTGGCTAAGAGAACCTATGTTGGAGGGGAGAAAAAAAATTATTCATTTTGATATATTTTTAATTGAAACTTTCTTTGTCATTTGTGTTTATTGTAAAAGTTTAATTGGAGGTGTGAAGACGTATTGTTAATTGGTTTTAGGGTTACATGATGTTTGACAACTTTTGGGTTTTGGTTAATGATGTTTTTTTTTTACCTAGTTTTGATACCATATGTTTGCATATTTTTTCTAGTTTTGGTCTAACCGTTACATTCCGTCCATTTTTTGACATGTTCAAGTCACGTGATCCACTCTAAACTTTAAATTTAGTCCCTCTAATACTTTCTTAACCTTTTTTTTTTCAATTTAATTCCGAAGTTTCAAAATTAATCCCCATTGGACAATAGGTCCAATTGAATTTTTGAAACTTCGGGACTAAATTGAACAAAAAAAAAGTTAGAAAAGTATTAGAGGGACTAAATTGAACACAATTAAAAGTTTAGGGTGGATCACGTGACTTGTACATGTCAAAAAATGGACGGAATGTAACGGTCGGACCAAAACTAGAAAAAATCTGCAAACATATGGTACCAAAACTAGGTAAAAAAATATCATTGACCAAAACCCAAAAGTTGTCAAACATCATGGACCAAAAGACCTGTTAACCTTGGTTTTATATGATGAGGGTTTGTATTGATTGATCAAATATATTTAATATTTAATGGTGCAAATGGCTTGTTAGTAGATTTGTTGTGACGAGTTGTCAAATTAGGTTGTAGTTTGTATTCGAATCATTGGATAAGGCAAGCTGCAACCGAAATACCTGGAGTTACTTGGACCTCGCCACAAGAAGAATCGTTGTGCCACCATCTATATTCTTTACTGTCGTTGGATTATAAACCCGATTGAGTTTGTTAGTATTAATTGTCAATAGAATTGCTGCATGTTTGGCAAAAAAAACAAAAAACATCGAATCAAATCAAATCCACAACACAACAATTCTCTGTTTAAAAATCAGATTTTTTTTATAAAAAAAAACGTTCAAAATTGAAAACCCAAAAATACCCCTGTACTCCAACTCTATCTCTCGCGCTTTCTTCTCCTGAATCGACACTGTTTAACAAATCTGAGCTTTTAAAAAAAAATTGTCCAGAAGTGAAAACCCAAAAATACCCCTGTACTTCAACTCTATCTCTCGCGCTTTCTTCTCCTGAATCGCCACTTTTCAGTTTTTTTAATTTTAAATAAATGGATTTTGATAGAAGTTCCGACAGTTTATTCCTACATGTTCCGATTCAAGAGACAGTGGCATCTGAAGTAATTAGTGCCAACTTTTTGTCTATTTATACAACAGACACTGCTCGGAACAAGGCGGAATTAATCTTCGGACCGTTTATCATTTTCCTAAATAAATAGAGAGAGATAATGAACCACACTTTTTCGGACTTGCAGTTGCTTCACAGACCTACCGTCGCCATATCCTCTTCTGTCGTCTCACCCTTTTTATATGACCAAGTCACCAAGCATATATCATGCCGACCTCATGTTGGCATAGAAATCCGACGGCGTCTACGTCTTCAGTTTTGCATTGAGCTTGTCCCGATGGCCTTCAATTAAAATCTGATTGACCTGATACCCGGTATTGGATCCGATGGTGAGACGATAACCAGCGTGTGGCCTCTATGTTGGAATCCGATGATAACCTGATGGCCGGTGTGACAATGGGGTGTTAAGCCGAAATGGACAGAGACAAACCATTGCCATTAGCCCCAATTTGTTTTTTCAAACCATAGACTGAAAAATGGATTTTTTTTAAAATGGATATATATTGATAAGTACATTTGATGACCCGTACATGTGCTTTGTCTGCTGAACATAATTTACTTGTTTATGGAGATTTAAAACATTAATTATGTAAAATGATATGTCCCATGTATGCATTGCAGATGAAAGAAGTTTGGTACAGTTCTTGGTGGTGAATGATTGTCTGCATAGGTACAGGTTCATGGCCAAGTGATGTTCTTTTCCAATGCCAATGAGTATATCTATGTTGCTCAAGGGATGATTCTCCTTTTAAATTCCACATTGGGCCGAGTGTCAAACCCAACGGGCCAATATCGAACAACCATTTTCACAAGTGGGGTTCCATCCTAAAACCAATTGGTGATAGGAGGAGGTAGCCCATTTGCTTATATGGTGCTCTAATATCTAAATCACCACCGGTGTGGTACACACACTCACAGTGGGATTCAACATTCCCCCGCACTGTGAGGAATCTTTTAACTAAGGCACCGGTTTTCAAATCCGAACAGGCTGGGACTAATTTTAACAAACCTCACTCACACGCCCAGGCCTAATATGGTAAGTGGAGCCAACAAGGGGACACAAACCCACACACCGCTAATAATCGAAACCGGGCTTTGGCTCTGATACCATCTTAAATTCCACATTGGGCCGAGTCAAACCCAACGGGCCAATATCGAGCAACCATTTTCACAAGTGGGGTTCCATCCTAAAACCAATTGGTGATAAGAGGAGGTAGCCCACTTGCTTATATGGTGCTCTAATATCTAAATCACCACCGGCGTGGTACACACTCACAGTGGGATTCAACATCTCCGGTCTGTCATGGATTCTCTGTCGAATTTACCAAATTCACCATCACCCAAATGACCATGATCACTAAGCTACACCTACATGACGAATTTCTTACTCGGTTATACTGCTTTATTTTTACTCCAATTTCCATTGTCTACGTGTAAAGTGGAAAATATATAAGAAACTAACTGTATTTTTGAAATTTGTCCAATATGCTTTAAATTGCTTTTAGTAAGTTATTTGCCTTCTCATCGGTTTCATTTAACACAAATAAATATTATTTCTCTCTGAATTCATCTTTCTATTATATAGTAGTCAGTTCTAACTCCTGCTCGAGCTTGTTAGCCATACTATCGACAGTTGACACTGCAATATTTGTTCTCTAAACTCTAGCATTATAAGTGGGGTTACGTTGACGAGGTCATTGCGTGCGCTGGTTGCTCGCTAAGTTTGGTCGAAAAAAACTCAGACCGTGAGCAGAGAGCTCGAACATTATGTAGCAGAATAGATCTAGCTAGTCCATTCCTATAGAATCGTCACTACTAGTCCATTCCTTTTTATTGGCAAAAAAAAAAAAAAAAAAAAAAAAACAGACTGTATTGTATAAAGGGTTTTTTTTTTTCGTGGTAACCATAAAATAAATAAAGGGTTGATCCAAATATGATTTAAGCTAGATTATATAGTCCAGATATATAGTAAAGGTCTTAGAACATTACAATAATATATGGACGTGATAACGTTTGTATCTACTCACTCGAAGTTTCACTATCGATGAAATTTATTTTATTTTATTCAGTGGTTGTTATCTAAGAAATATTATATTAGCAAGAACTCACAAATGATGATTAAATAGCTAAGGATATTATAAGGTAGAAACATGGGAATTATTATTAATTGAGGGTGCTATTTTTTTTTTTGGCCAAATTGAAGGTTCTTTTAATTAATTGAGTTCAAGATAAATTTGAATTTACCTCCATAGATGTTCTCTTATTTTGGTTCAATTGGTTCCTTGTTTGTTTTTTACTGGGGTTCTAGATGTCAAAGCCTAATAGAATCAACCACTACTAGAAAAAAAGAGTTTTAGATAACTTTTAATTAACGACGCTTGATCAAGCGTCGCAAATATCTTCACAATAATCAAATTTACTTGGCGACGCTTCATAGTAGCGTCGTTTCTTCTTATATAATTTTGACGTTTTTTAGAGCGTCGTTAAGTTTTGATTTAGGTAACACAATTTAAAAAAAAAAAGTTGTAACAATGTGTTGCTACTTGCTTGCACTGCAACGTAAGCAAAAACGTCACGTCTTTTAAAAGTTGACACTGCTCCAAAGCGCAAATTTTATTATTATAATGGTGATCAGAAACGACATATCAATTTACGTCTCTAGCTTCATAGCGACACAATTTAGCGTCGTGACAAGTTAAATATAAAGTTGCAACAATATATCTTTATATAATAAAATTTAGGTAGAAAGAAGAAATGAGATGCAATGTGGAGCTGGGGTTTTTCAAATTTTACAGTTCCAAAACGCAAATTAATGAGCTGAAAGAAAACAGCAACGATGCCCATGAATAATATATATAAATTTATGCAGAGAGAGAGACTACTATATTCAATGTGGAGCTGGATTTGCAGATTTGGTTTTACCGATGGTGGAGGAGAATGAAGTCAGCTTAGGGTTACCAAAATAACGGAGCAGAGAGTGGATAAGATTTTCAAGTTTACAATCCCAAAATATGAACTAAGGGTTTGAAGACCTAAATTCAATTCAGGAAATTTGCAAAAAAGAAATATCAATTCAACAAAGCAGCAGTAAATTAAATGGATCTATTCAGCAACAATTAACTAAACTAATCCACGAAAGAATTATTCATGAACCCAATTAATGCTTCCAAGAAGAAGTGCAAGCATCTCACAGAGACCAAAGAGTCTCACAGATACCAATATCTCATTATACGAAGAGTCTCTAAATTCTGCACAATATATAGGACTCTAATTAGTTTCAGCAACCGTAAGGAAGTATTTTCATATCAGAAGAAAGTGATAGAAATGAGGGGCAAAAAATGAAGGCAGTGAGGAATGAACCAATTCGATGAAACCAGAACTTGGTTTGAGATTTTGAAAGGAAGGAAAAATAGAGAACCTACCACTTCAGCAATTGAATTTCCCAACACCAGATTTGAACACGCACCTAAATTGATAGGATAGTTCAGAGTTCCGACCTCAGCCCACCACTTCAACGACCGAGCAAGCGAAGTTCGAGATCGACACAGGAGACGACCTTTGAATGGAGACGAAATGTTGCTCGATGTTAGAATCCACATTGAGCCGAGCCAAGCCCAACGGGTCAGCAGAGAGCAGCCATATATGCAAGTGAGTTTCCATCCTAAAACCAATTGGTGATAGGAGGAGGTGGCCCACTTGCTTATATACTAAGCTAATATACAAATTCCATCCGGTGTGGTATTCCTGACTCACGGTGGAGTGTCTATTTCAACATTCCCCCTCACCGTGAGGACTCTCTGATTTCAAACAGACCATCTCCTAGGCCCAGGCCCGTCCCGGGCTCTGATACCATGTTAGAATCCACATTGGGCCGAGCCAAGCCCAACGGGCCAGCAGAGAGCAGCCATATATGCAAGTGAGTTTCCATCCTAAAACCAATTGGTGATAGGAGGAGGTGGCCCACTTGCTTATATACTAAGCTAATATACAAATTCCATCCGGTGTGGTATTCCTGACTCAGGGTGGAGTGTCTATTTCAACATTCCCTCTCACCATGTTAGAATCCACATTGGGCCGAGCCAAGCCCAACGGGCCAGCAGAGAGCAGCCATATATGCAAGTGAGTTTCCATCCTAAAACCAATTGGTGATAGGAGGAGGTGGCCCACTTGCTTATATACTACTCTAATATACAAATTCCATCCGGTGTGGTATTCCTGACTCACGGTGGAGTGTCTATTTCAACATTCCCTCTCACCGTGAGGACTCTCTGATTTCAAACAGATCATCTCCTAGGCCCAGGCCCGTCCCGGGCTCTGATACCATGTTAGAATCCACAATGGGCCGAGCCAAGCCCAACGGGCCAGCAGAGAGCAGCCATATATGCAAGTGAGTTTCTATCCTAAAACCATTTTTTTTTTTTTAAGTCTCTCAACACTCGAAAAGTCAACGAATCTGGGCACGAACAAGTGGGTCGACGACGAAGTGGCTGATATCTACACCGGAGATGGTAGGAAACCCTCCTTCGTTTGCGTCTTCCATCGAGCCGGTCAAGTGCCTTTCGTGCGTCCTTTACACCGTCGGTCTTCATCGGATCGAGATCTGGATTTGCTAAGCAGCAGTTTAGGTATGTACGATGTTATTATTGTGGCTATGTTTTGAAGAGATTGAGAGGTGGCTATGGTTTCTAAACGGCGGTAAGAGATGAAGATGGTGCTAGGGTTCTCTATGTTTTGAATCTACGCCCCATTATAAGTCGAACGTCAACCATATTTTACTTGTTCATCGCTGACAAATTGATTTACCGATGCCCAGTTTTGAAACTTTTTTCACTACCACAGTCTTTATCATCATTACCGATGCTCATATGCAGCGGCGGAGCCGGAATTTCAAAATGTGGGTTTACAAATCTTTATTTAAAAAAAAATTCAATTCAAAATTTATCAAGTCATATTATATATACAAAAATTAAGCAGCATTTACATAAATGTATTAACATTTCACAAAAAACAACATATTAAAATTTACAAGTATACTCGACGGGTTTTCATATTTTGTATCTGATCCACGATAGTATCAGTAAAAACGTTTGAAGTAATTTCAGACTCTATAAAAGTGACACAACTATATGAATATGATATACACGACACATTTAGTATAAAAAACAAAATATTTAACAATAAACAAAATATTAATGTTATTAATACATTAGTGTGAAAATTATATTATTTAATCATCGAACTATTATTTGGCAAAAAAATCATCAAAATATTAACTATCACAATCACAACTGAGTTATTCACAAAAGTAATTCTAATAACTTTGTAATTAATTCATTATAAAATTAAATCGAAAAAACTCAAAACTAATATACTAATTAACGATTTATGATTACACTAAACGTAATTATTATTATGTTATATCTCTATAAAAAAAAACCTCTTTCTCTTTAATAGCTCTGCTCATATGTCCCATTAAGCTCAGAGCTGGTTAATTTGTTCTTTATTAATAAAAAAATTCTTGCATAAAACGACCAATCATGGAATCAAACCAAATCCTCAAAAATAGATTCAAATGTATTACCAAAAACCAATAACACAATCACGCTAATTAAACCATGGAGTCAACTAATACAAACTCCTCACAAAAAAATCTCAAACACAACCGTATGATAATACACAAACTGACTTGTCATCATAAAAAAAAACAAACAATAGCAATAAACAATGCAAACACACGATATTCTTGATCAGCTCTCATATATGTGGTGGTCCTGTCTGATGTCCCTATAGTTTGTCTTCGTTCCTCCTGGTTTTTCTTTGACACATTTCTAAATGATATTGAGAAAAACAAAACAAGACTGTAAATATTTCAGAATGTAAATCATAGATATAACTTTATGTGTTGACTAACTTAATTAACTAGAGCAGCATTGATCACACATTATCAGATGATCTTGTTGAGACACTTTTCTTAAGAAGCAATTGATATGGATATATGATTAGTTGTTTCAAACTAAAGTATTAGATATTTCATTTTGATGATCAAAAGTATTTAATCTGCAGAAGTTGTTTTGACTAGAAAACAAATGACCAGGTTAGAGCGAATGAATATTGCAAGAGAGGAAGTCTAGCTTACTGATCATGAATGGATGTCCAAATGGCACACTGACTGCCAGCCAGCTCTTTACCAAGTTTAATTAATTTGATTCATCGCTAGCTAGACAAATTGTTCTGCAACCACAAAGGAAATTAAAAAAAAACAATTAAAAAAATTGTATATGCAAACATATATAATAGATGATTGAGTTTGAGGGAATTTAACTAGACTGTATACCTGCATGTTTCTTCAGAAAGCTCTGGGTCCCCAGCAGCTAATTGATCAGCATTCTCTACCGACATGTTACCGTGAACCCGAGCAGTTGAAGCCTCTGTTTGGATCTTTTTTTTGTTTACAGAAAAAAGAAAAATATTGTCAAACTGAGATCAAGATATAGCTGAAGAGAAATCAAAACTCATGAATTTCTAATGGTTAGGATAACTCCTGAAAGTTCTCAATCCATGCAGAAGCAACAAACATCAATGGCAATTGACATGATTGTTCATATATGTTAATCAATTCAAACTGCCATAAGTGATTTTCACTTGTCACTGTCTTTTATTTTCGTTAAGTAAATTAGGGTTAATTATTAAACTACTACTTTAGCACTCGGACAAATTGCTAGGTGAAATGTTTATTTATGGGCGTATTAATAGTATTAGTACCTAGTTTCCAACGATGATTGAATGAAGTTAACAAGTGCGTGAAATTACTCGCAACTTCGATTTGAGAGTTTATTGTTTTATTTATGGTATCAAAGCTTTTATGCTTCTGGATTTTTCAATTTAAGGAAGGTTTGGCATCTGATTATGTCAGATGTATTGTTCTTGTTCTTGTTCATACAGTGCAACATTGGTTGGAAATGTGCTTCCGATGGCAACAATCCACCTCTGCAGTCAATAATCCTAATAATCAATCACCTCCGGTGATCAATAATATCGCCTCATAGGCTACCAGGTTTGTGTTCGACACATATTTGATGCCTTTAGCTTGCTTTCTAAAAGCAAAATGTGCTTTGTTGATGGATCATTTATCAGAAGTTTTGTTGCTGAGAGTTTACGCACTAAATGTGATCGATGTAATGTGATAGTAAAAGGTGATGGTGTTTGAATATGTATATATGTGTGAAAGTGGAGATGGAGAGGTTGAGAGACTATTGTTGTTTGTTTTCACAGTGTCTTCATACTTTAGTAACTTCATTTTCTAGAGAGTTTTTGGAACTTCTACTTAGAGAGACTTCTACACACTTAAACTCCTAGAATTTCTAAATACTTTAACATTAATCAAGTTTATTCCAACATCCCCCTAAACTTGATTCTTTTGATGTTATCCTTGCGGCGTTCTTCATTTCTACTTGTAACGTGTCTTGTCTTGTGTTTATTCTCATCATAACCAATCTAGTATACTTGGTCGTATTTTCTTGGTTGTCTTTATGCTGACGAATCGTATTTTCTTGGTTGTCTTTATTACTTTCAGTATTTAAACTCTGTTTAGCCGTATTTGAAATTTATTATTTGATTGATCAATGAAAAATTGAGGTTTTCCTTAATCGCGCATCGAATTCTCGGCATTCTCTTGAATCAACGATTTTTTGTGCCTTCTATCCACTATCACGCTGTATCAGGTTTGCGTCATGGTAAGTTGATGCACGATCCTATTTTCGTTGCAAAACCTATAAAATTCACACGAAGTATACTCGCCTCCTCGGTCCGTTCGCCAGCCCTTTAAATGGGGAGCCTCTTTGCTTCTCGGTCATGTCTTTGAACTCCTTAAACTTTATCAAAACTTCACTTTTCTCCTTCATCATACAAACCCAAGTCTTACCACTATAATCATTGGTAAATGTCAAGAAGTACCTATTTCCGCCAATGAACATGGGCTTGATCGGTCTGCACACATTAGAGTGGACTAAGTCAAGAGACCATCTACTCTCTTCAACGGATACTTCATGAACGGTTTTCTTTGTTTCTTTCTGATGACACAAGTTTCGCACACATCATTCAGACGATTGATCTTGGAAAAACCACGTACCACGTTTTTATTCTCCAATAATACCAGAGATGTCAAATAATGGAATTGTCTATAGTTGTCACCTTTCAAACAATTCTGCTCATTGAGCATTAACTCCAACGGGAATATTCGATTCTTCGTCATGGTTACATTCGTGATAGTATTGTTCTTAATTATCACGGATGGTGAGTGTATTCTCCTTCATCCGAACGTTGTAACCCTTCTCGAGCAATTGTCCAACACTTAAAACATTGTTATTCATGTCAGGAACAAAATAGACACAAGTGATACACAATTGTCGTCTATTCTTGAGTATAAAGAGAACTTTACATTTCCCTTTAATTTGTTGTTGGGAAAGATCGTCAAAGGTGATGTGTTCACCGTGTCCCTCACCGAGCTCCGTAAAAAACTCATTTCTTCTTCATATATTGTTCGAAGCTCCCATATTGACGAACCATGTGTTGGACTTCGTCTCCTCTATTTGAGTGTATGCCATCTAAAGGAATTCATTGTCGTCAATCGTCTCCACAAAGTTCGCATTTTCTCCAATATTGTCGGTATTATACCAACATTCCGTTGCATAATGGCCGTATTTTTTGCACACATAACAATGAACTTCCGATTTTTTATTTCTCTATCCACATTGACCTCGTCCGCGAACACAACCTCGACCTCTTCCTCGATCTACTTTCTTGAATCGACTCTCCAGTAACGTCGGCTTCGTTGGTGGTTGGACTACCTCTTCCTTCTAGTGGGGTGAATATTCCCCTTTAGAAGCCGCCTCGTGATTCGTCATTCTTCAACGTTAACTTTCATTGTAAGGCTTTCTCCAAGAATTTTCATTCTCTTTGCTTCATAAGTCGTTGTTCATGAGCTTGTAGCGAACCCATGAGACGTTCCACAAAAATCTCTTCCAAGTCCTTTGATTCTTCAATTACCACAATCACAATATCGAACTTAGGATAGAGGGATCCAAAATATTCTCTATGACACGAACATCTTCCAAATTTTATCCATTTCTTCACATTTGATGTGTGATTGAAATGATCATCGTGAAGTAGTCGGAAATGGATTCCGAGATTTCTTGATGAAGGGTCTCGAACTGAGCACGGAGAGCTTGTAGTCGAATTTTATTTACCTTTTCGACGCCACTAAACGCCTTTTGAAGTATTCCCCATCCTTCGTTTGATGTCTTAGCCGGAGCAACTATCTTGAATGTGGCTTCATCAAGACCTTGATATATTCTGAACGAGGTCTTCTTCTCTCTCTTTCTTTCCTCCTTCAATTCATTCTTCTATTCTTTTGCCATGATTGTTGCCGCATCGGGTTCTTTAAACCCGGTCTCCACGAGCTTGCACACATCTAGCGATCCCAAAAGGGCCTTCATTTAAATGCCCCAAATATCGTAGTTATCCTTCGTCAATCTTGGCACTTGCATGCTTGTTGATGCCATCATGATCATTGAACCTTGCTCTGATACCACTTGTTGGTGTTTGAATATGTATATGTGTGTGAGAGTGGAGGTGGAGAGGTAATGAGAGACTTGTTGTTTGTCTTCTCAAGTTGTTCATTCCAATCACATATTTATTGGTACATATGGATACATCTAGTTACTTGAGATTCTAGTGCCTTCATACTCTAGTAACTTCATTTTCTAGAGAGTTCTCGACACACTTAGACTCTAGACACTCCTAGAGATTTCTAGATATACTTAAACATTAATCAAGTTTATTCCAACAAAAGGCCGGTTGATAGGATATTAGCCTTGGTTTGATCAATATTTCCACTGATGTGATTTTTCGGAATGACTTGCATGAACATTTTAATAAGGTCGATGGAACTGGAATATTTCAATAGACTCGAGAAGTGTATTGTGTTAAGTAAGTAACAATGATAATTGCTGATATCCTTAGAAGCTTGAAACAAATCCGGGAAGAATTAGTTACAACTAATTATGGATGGTTGTGTGTTGATTGTGTGGCTTCTCCTCGAGTTATTGTGAGTCGAGATACACAGAAATTAATGCAGTTGATGAATGGTTTAAATGAGATATTTTCTGCAGTACAGACTAATCTACCAATGATGTATCCTATACCTACTTTGAACTTTTCATATTCTATGCTTATTCAGGAAGATAGTCAGAGATTGGTTGTTGGATCTATTGTTATAGGTGATGAATATTGGACAACCTTATACTTCTTTTAGGGTGAAGATAATATGTTAGTAGCCTTGTATTCAGAAGCTTCTTATACTGGTTTTAAAGGAAGGAAGATTGTTATATGCTCTTATTGTGCAAAGAAATGACACACTGAAGATAAATGCTGGAAAAAAATGGTGTGCTTGATCATATAAGGCAGAAATGGGCTACAGCAGCAAATCAGGTTGAATATGGAGGAGAATTACTGAATTTTCCATCACAACAGCAGCAAAATGTTTTTTTTAGCATCCTGGTCGTAGTCAATTTCCTTTGGTAAACACTTCTACAGATGCACTCTCCACGCCTCTTTTGAGTCATGATAAAATTTCCTTTGTTGTACAATGCTTCAACCAACAACATCAACAGCAAAAGCTTCATGATGTCAAATCTGATGTGAAAGTAAACATAACAGGTTTGACTATACAGTTCTGTGGCTTAGTTAGTCATTCTATCACTCACTCTTGGATCATTATTGATAGTGGGGCTACACATCATATGGCCTTTAAAAAGGATTGATTATATTATCTCACATAAACCACATCATCAAGAAGGGTGGTCCATCTTCATATGGAAATCCTATCCAGTCACTCATATACGGTCCTGCAAAAGTGACTCAAACTCTTAACCTTAATCCAGTGTTTTTTGCACCAGAATTCAGTTACGGTCTCATTTCAGCCTCATAGACGAAGGAACATTGATTATTAGTGATTTACATGTGTGATTTAGTGATTTTTCAGTCCACTCATCTGGAATGATAGTGGGGATTGGATTTTGCAATGATGGGCTATACATACTGCATCAAGTGATGAGTCCATCAACTCAGATTATACGAGAAGAGAAGCATGATGGTATTGTTGCAGAACCTTCAATAAGGACAAGGTACACTTTGGAAATGAAGAACCTGGTTTATGGCATAAACGATTAGACCATTTACCTTTATCTCAGTTGAACTTTTTGTTTGGAGTTAATTTAAGAGGAACTCCTGACAAGGATTGTTATATATGTCCATTGGCTAAGCACACTCGTTTGTCTTTTCCTCTTAGTAAATATTGTTTCAATAAACCTTTCGAATTGTGGTTCATTTGGATGTATGGGAACCCTATCGTGTTACAATATATAATGGGTTCAGGCATTTCGCCACCACAGTGGATGATTTCAGTCGATCAACCTGGGTCAATTTGTTGCATACAAAATATGATGTGGTGCTGCATGTCAAGAATTTCATTGCAATGGTACGAACTCAGTGATAACGGATGAAATTTCTGCATGGATGTTCAAATCAATGAAAAACTGAAGCCAAGATCAATACCTTCTCAGTGATGATGATTACTCACAAATTCAAAAAAGGATATCGTCTTATGGATTTACGAACATGAATATTATTTGTAAGCAGGGATGTTCATTTTATGGAAGATATTTTCCCTTTTACTGTACCTCTGGCTATACCATATAGGTAATCCATCGAAAACATTGGTCAACAACTCCGAATATTTTCTTAAACGATGCTCTGTTTGCAAAAGAAATTGGGGTCGCTACTGATCCCACGGAAGCTGAAGTTGAAGTTGTAGGAACTGAGTTACCTCATATTGATACTATTACATCTTCTTCATTCAGGTCTGTTTGCAGACTTTTAAAGTCACTATATGGATTGAAGTAAGCCTCTCGTCAGTGGAATATTAAGCTGACTGAAAACTCCAAGGAAGCAAACAAGTACGCATGCTTATCTATGTGGACAGTTTGTTGATAAATGGATCAGATGAATATATGATTGAACTGAAGGAAGTCTTGAAACATTAACATTTCAAGATTAAAGATTTGAGCATGATAAAAAGAGCGAATTGTGCTTATCAATGAAAATATCCTATAGAGATTATAGTTGAGCGATGTTGGTTTATGTGGACAGTTTGTTGATAAATGGATCATATGAATATATGATTGAACTGAAGCAAGTCTTGAAACATTAACATTTCAAGATTAAAGATGTGAGCACGATAAAAAGAGAAAATTGTGCTTATCAATGAAAATATGCTATAGAGATTATATAGTTGAACCATGTTGGTCTATTAGAAGGAAAAACTACCTCAACACTCATACATGGTTTGTGTTAGATTACACATTGGGCCGAGCCAAGCCCAATGGGCCAACAGAGAGCAAACATATATGCAAGTGGGTTTCCATCCTAAAACCAATTAGTAATAGGATGAGGTGGTCCACTTGCTTATATACTACTCGATTATACAAATACCAACCAGTGTGGTACTCCAGACTCACGGTGGAGTGTCTATTTCAACATTCCCCCTCACCGTGAGGGCTCTCTGATTTTAACAGACCATCTCCTAGGCCCAGGCCCGTCCCGGGCTCTGATACCATGTTAGATTCCACATTGGACCGAGCCAAGCCCAATGGGCCAACAGAGAGCAAACATATATGCAAGTGGGTTTCCATCCTAAAACCAATTGGTGATAGGAGGAGGTGGTCCACTTGCTTATATACTACTCGATTATACAAATACCAACCGGTGTGGTACTCCAGACTCACGGTGGAGTGTCTATTTCAACAGTTTGAAATTGACATCATTGGAATTTGATAAGTAGTTTGGTTTACATGGAGATGATAGTATCGACGTCTTGTAGGGTGTCTCATGTACCTCACAGACCAGAACAGATATAGCATACTCAGTTTGAAGCTTGAGTCAGTTTGTGGACAAACCACAAAGAGTCACATTATCGAGATGCTCTAAAATGTGTATGATACATAAGGTGAAGTCCTGGACTTGATTTTTTTGTTACTTACAAACAATTTTCTGGACACTATGATAACCTTTTATGATAGTGACTGAGCAGCTAATTACCCTCTAACAAGAAGATCAATCATTTGGGTATTGTCTTAACCTTAGTGATGCCTTGATAGCTTGGAAATCGATGAAACAACATAAAATTTCCTTATACACAGTAGAAGCAGAATATAGAAGTATGAGGATGACAATTTCATAGATCATATGAGTGAGATGGTTATTGCAAGAACTGGTTCCAAACTCAATTATCGATCATATACTCCTTTATTGTGATAACAGGGCATCAATACGAATAACTGCTAATCACATGTTTCATAAAAGAACCAAACACACTGAGATCGATTGTCATTTTACTCGAGACAAGCTTGTAGACGGTACGGGTTTGGTGACCACCCTCCATCACCAAACTCATACCGCCCACTGGTTCCTACCCCTAATTGTTTACTACACCCACTCCGCCGCCAAATCCAAGTCGGCCCAACCATTCGACCCTGCGACTCCAATTGTTTCTACCATCTTCATCGGGGAACTACACATCTCCATATGGACTTTCCAAGCTATTTGAATCTTCTGCAGTTGGTCGAGAGATTATCAGAGGCAATCGATGATGGATGACAGACCACCACTCCGGTACTTAGGTTTGTTTTTATAGAGTGTAGTACACACTCACTCTTAGTTGCATACATAGTTGCATACATAGGGCAAGTGTAGACACTTACAAATGATTGTATACACCCGGCCACTAGTAAACCTAGCATAGTCCTAGTTGGTGAGCCTAGTCTCACTTAGTATATATAGTGCACTCTTTAGCTTGTAATCCCTAATCATCAATGAAGTATGATTCAAGCTTATATGGTATCAGAGCCATCCATAATGGCGGCGTGCCCATCTAGTTGAAGAAGATCAAATTTCTTCAACATTGGCTTTCAAAGTTCACCTTGTTCTTTTATAGCCTTACAAGATAAGCTTCGTGGATCTTCATCTCAACTTGAAATTTCCATTTCTTGTGCAAGAATGGATGTCAAGTAAGTAAAATTTTAAGAAATCACACCACTACACAAAGTTGAGCATAGACTAAGGATAGCCAACATGTCTTAGTCGTAGTTTGCTTAGTTCTTGTTGATTTCAGCCTTGTTGAGCTGATTGCGTGATTGTTCTTGATATAATCTGGGATTTCCTTTGTTTCATTGGATTTGGGATGAATTTTGAGCTTGTTCAAGCTGCGCATACTACTTGGAATTCGTGATTTTACTACGTTACAACGTTTGCATACATTTTGCTCGGCTGAGGAGTCATTGTGTCTTCTTCGAGTTTTCACTCAATATCTTGAAGATTTCAGAGCTTTCTTCAATGGAGATTTGATCCTAATTCATTCCTAGTGATTTTTTAACATTGAACTTGGAGTAATTTGTTGCGGATTGTACGGATTGTACTGAAGAGTGAGCTGGAATTTGTCTTACTCTCAACAAACTTGGTGTGCTAGTTTTGTTGCTAATGCATATCTTGTGTGCGTTTTCCTTGGAATCCTTTGCATCTGAATTTCCTCTGCTTTGAATCTTCAAGCTCCTTGTGTTACTTTGCTTGCAAGATGGCTCAGGAAACCAATGTTGATGATCCCCTATACATTCACCCCTCAGACACCACTGGCCATATGCTCATTCATTTTCAACTTCAAGAAACATCCAACTATCATGTTTGGAGCACCTCAATCAGAGAAGGCTTATTGGTGAAGAATAAGCTTGGTTTTATAGATGGCACATTCACTAGATTGGATGTTGGTGTTAATGATAGGGTGAGATGGGATATTTCCCATATCAGCCAGTTATAATTCCCTCATGGTTACTGGTACGCGTCACAAAGTGACGTTGCACTCGTCAAATTAGGGATATTATGGAAAGCATTTGACAACGTCTATGAGTGTTCGGTCAAGGCATGGTTAAGGAACACTGTGGCCAAGGACTTGGTCAATGGCTTGATCTACAACCCTACAGCCTCTTCCATTTGGAATGATCTAAAGGAAATGTTTGACAAAGTGGATGACACTCAAATCTTTCAATTGACAAGGGAGATTTACCAAACATCTCAAGGTGTGCTCTCCATCACTGAATACTTTGCCAAGATGAAGCAACTATGGGATGCTCTTGCTTCCATTGATGATTTGGTTCTCCAATATGCTGGGGACATTGCCATTGTCAATGAACACAAAGAGAAGCAAAAGTTGATGACTTTTATCTTGGGGCTAAATGATTCCTATGGACACATTAGGAGAAACTTGCTTATGAGGCAACCCCTTCCTACACTTAGCATTGCCTTCTCTGTGTTAGTACAAGAAGAGAGTCAAAGGACCATCTCTGGTTCCACTGGTGATGTGGGTGAGGCAACAGCCTTATTCACTGGGAAGAATCCATCTTATGAAGGAGGTAGAGGCAATGGAAGAGGATATGCAAGGGGTAGAGGTTTTGGAAGAGGCAATGGCATTGGAAGAGGCAGAGGCAACTTCAATGCTTCAAGTGGCAAACCACTTTCTACTTGCACCTATTGTGGCAAGAGGGGTCACAATGAAGATGTTTGCTACACCAAGCATGGATACCCATATGATCATCCAATCCATCAAAACAATTCAAATGCTCCTAAGAGGAATTGGAACTCAGCAAACATTGTTGAAGATGGTGGAACCTCAAGTGCAATTGAGCATGTGGCAGCCAAAGACAAGATGATCTTCCATGGCATAGCTGACAAGAGGATTCAACATGTTGCTGCCCATGATGATAATTTTGATCATACACCTCTATCCTTTGAAGATGTGGATCAAGCTCATGTCAACATGGCAGGTATATCTAGTGATCTTATGGTTTGGATAGTTGACTCAGGTGCAACTAACCATATCACTCATCAAATTGAATGGCTACATGATTTGAAGAAGAGTGACTCTGATCACCAATATGTGCACTTGCCAAATGGTCACAAGTGCAAAGTGACCCATGTGGGTTCTTGCTCTTTCTCAAGTGGATTCACATTGACTAACATCCTTTTGGTCCATGATTTCAAGTTCAATTTGATCTCAGTCTCTAGGTTGCCTAGCCAGTTAAATTGCAAAGTGATCTTTACTTGTGATCATGTGTTGCTTCAAGGCCAGAGTGGCAAGTCCATGGTGATTGGGAAATGGAATAAAGGATTGTACACCTTGAAGGATGTGGTGCCTTCAAGCCCAAGGAAGATAGCAGCTACTTTCTTGGGGAATAAGGATGAAGTATTGAGATGGCATAGGCGTTTGGGTCATGTCTCAGAACAATATTTGAACCATTTGGATGTTTTAGGCTTGAATAAGACCTATGGTTGTATCAAACAATGCACTATTTGTCATCTTGCAAAGCAATCTAGATTTTCATTTCCAATCAGTGATTCAATTGCTTCAAAGCCTTTTGATTTGATTCACATGGATCTATGGGGACCTTACAAGGTTCCTACCTTCAAGAACAATCAATATTTCTTGACCATTGTTGATAATCATTCAAGAGCAACTTGGGTCTATTTGATGAGACACAAGAGTGACACATTCTTGCACATCAAGAATTTCTTGATCATGGTCAAGACTCAATTTGGTACAATGGTCAAGACTTTGAGGAGTGACAATGAGACTGAGTTCATCAACTCAGTTCGCAAAGACTTACTTCTTCAATTTGGGATTCTTCATCAAACAAGTTGTGTGCATACACCACAACAAAATGGCAGGGTTGAACGCAAGCATAGAAACATCCTCAACATTGCTAGAGCCATAAGGTTTCAAGCTTCTATGCCATTGAGGCATTGGGGATATTGCATACTCAATGCTTGTTACTTGCTCAACAGGCTACCCACCTATATCTTGAAGTTCAAATCACCTATGGAAGTGCTATATGGAAAAGCACCTTATCTTCTTCATTTGAGAACCATAGGTTGCTTATGTTTTGCAACCAAATTGAACAACCATGACAAGTTTAGTCCAAGGGCTGAACCATGCATCCTTATGGGGTATTCAATTTCACAAAAAGGGTACCTTGTGATGAACATTTCCAACTCAATGTTTCATGTTTCAAGGGATGTTTCCTTTCATGAAAACATCTTCCCATTTAGCATGTCCAAGGATGCTTTAAAGTCTCTCATTCCATCTTGCTTGGGAGTCAAGCAATCCATTGAAGACTTCCCACCAGAGAATCCAACTTACTTTGATGAGGATGTACAAAGACACATTCCGATCAATGAAGTCCCACCACCTCAACAAATTCCAACACCTCAACCACCCATTGTGGATGATCCACCCCAACCTTCTAATCTAAGGAGGAGTCTTAGAATTGCAGAACTCAATCCACCACCACCAAGGAGAAGTGCAAGGATTGCTGAGCTTCAATAAAGGGCAAGTTCCAATGCCACTTTTGGCATGGAGAGATATGTGTCATATGACACTTTGGGCCCTCAATACAAATGCTTCTTGGCTTTCATTGACAAAATCAAGGAACCAAGCTCATACAAGCAAGCAATCAAGGATCCCAAATGGATTTTGGCCATGAAGGAAGAGATACAAGCCCTTCAAGCCAACAACACTTGGGAACTAATGGAACTTTCTCAAGGCAAATCATCAATTGGTTGCAAATGGGTCTTCAAGGTCAAGTACAACTCTGATGGATCCATTGAAAGGTATAAGGCAAGATTGGTTGCCAAAGGATTCACTCAAGTGGAAGGGGCTGATTTCAATGAGACATTCTCTCCTGTGGTCAAGATGGACACAGTGAGGATCATCTTAGCATTGGCAGCTGCCAAATCTTGGGGATTGTACCATATGGATGTAAACAATGTTTTCCTTCAAGGTGACTTAACTGAGGAAGTATACATGGACATCCCCCAAGGTTTTGATCTTTCCAAGTCTCTTGAAGGGTCTACCAAACGTGTATGCAAGCTTAAGAAGTCCCTATATGGCCTTAAACAAGCTTCAAGGCAATGGAACATCAAGCTCACCCAAACATTGTTGAAGAATGGTTACATACAATGTGCCTCAGATCATTCATTGTTCACCAAGATACAAGGTAATGACAAGGTGTTTCTATTAATCTATGCTGATGATCTTTAATCACTGGTTCTAATACCAAGATGATCAATCAATTGAAACACACACTTCAAATACACTTCAAATTGAAGGATTTGGGGGACTTGAGGTGCTTTTTGGGTTTGGAGATTGCAAGATCAAATCAAGGACTTGTGATCAATCAAAGGAAATATGCTATGGAGCTCATTGAGGAGGCTGGCTTAGGGGCTGCAAGGTCTTCTGAAACTCCTATGGAATTCAATGTCAAGCTCACCACACATGAGTATGACAAAGCATCCAACACCAACACTGATGATGTGCTATTAGAGGATGCTACTTCATTTAGGAGACTTATTGACAAATTGCTCTATCTTACCATGACAAGACCAGACATTAGCTTCTCAGTCCAGAGACTAAGTCAATTTGTAGACAAGCCAAAGAAGTCTCACTATGAAGCTGCCATTAGGATAATCAAGTACATCAAGGGCACCCCAGGCCAAGGCTTGATCTATCATTCCAACAACAACCTTAATTTGAGCTTGTTTTGTGATTCAGATTGAGCTGCTTGCCTTTTAGTAGGAAATCAGTGAGTGCCTATTGTGTAAAGCTAGGAGGAGCTATGATAGCTTGGAAGGTCAAGAAGCATGATACCATTTCCCTATCAACTACTGAAGCAGAGTATAGGTGCCTTAGAGTTGCTATTCAAGAGACACTTTGGATAGGCAGAATTCTCAAGGAACTTGGATTGCAAGTAAACCTTCCTATCCCAATATACACAGATAGTCAAGCAGCTGTGAAGATTGCTAAAAATATAATGTTTCATGAGCGTACCAAACACATTGAATTGAATTGTCATTTCACAAGACACCACATTGGACAAGGCAGGATTAGTGTTCATCACATTTCTTCAAATGATCAACTAGCTGACTTGCTAACCAAGGCTTTGGTGAAGAACCAACACTTGGCTTTGTTGAAGCTATATGGAATCAATGATGTCTTCCAAGAAAGAAAAGAAGAAGAAGAAAAGGATGGGAGAATATGGAGTGTAGTACACACTCACTCTTAGTTGCATACATAGTTGCATACACATAGTAGCATACATAGGGCAAGTGTAGACACTTACAGATGATTGTATATACCCGGCCACTAGTGAACCTAGCATAGTCCTAGTTGGTGAGCCTAGTCTCACTTAGTATATAGTGCACTTTTTAGCTTGTAATCCCTAATCATCAATGAAGTATTATTCAAGCTTATAGTTTTTGAGTTTTAAACAAAATTGTGTTTTGTAAAATTGTAAAGAAATCTATGGTTTAATGTATGTCATTGCTATAATCATATTATAGTAATATGAATGGACTTAAGAATAATTTTGACCGCATGGGTTGAGCTATTGAATGATGCACTTCTAAAGTTTGATTATATAATGGAATATTAAGCATTTGTGGTGCAGGTACAATTAGTCTTATGCATTTTTTTTTTATTCTTTAAGAAGTCCCTTCTACTTGATCAGTGGTTAGTCTTTGTTCTTCTCAATAATAAAGTGATTGATAGATTTTATGATGTATATATAGTTCCACTAAGTGCAAAAAAACTCAAGCCTAGATGTTGATGTTGATGGATCTGAATAAATATTTGTTTTTAGATTATTGATTGATTATAAAGTGATATTTTTAATTCATTTGATTGATCAAAGCTATGTTATTTTATTTTCAACTTTATTCGGAAAATCGTTGTTATGGTTGTTTAAACTTAAAGAATGAGTTGTCAAGTAGACGATGCTAATGAAAGTGGTACGAAGATGGACCGGTAGAAGCAACAAACTCATGTGTATATTAAATATATATATATGATTATTCTTCCTCTTTGGTCAATTGAATGTTGCTTTTACACGCAACACTAGCTTTCCTTTTTGTAATTTTCTACTATTCTTTGTTGAAACTTATATGAAACTGAAATGGTAGATCTTATATAGAGTAAATATCTCTTATGTATATACATGCTTTAAAGTCAAGTTTGAGTATTTTGATATGGGTTAAGTTAATTTGTTATTTTTACAAATGACTATCGGTTTTTAAGTTTATTATGAATGAAAATCTATTCATGATTTTTTAAATATTGAATTTAGACTAAACCTAGCTTCTTGAGGAAAATTTACGGTCAATGGTTTGCATTGCTGATTGAGATGAAGAAAGTATAATTTGTTAAATGCTTAGAGCCAATCACTTTGTCATAATTTTAGTGTGTTTTTTTCTTTTTTAAATTCCTGGTTGCAAATGAACCAAAGTTTTAATTTCTAATGCATTTACATTAATAAATGAACTGGTTGATTTGTTCATCCTACTCAATAAATGCCGTCTTTTCAATCTTTACATGTTCACCATGACTCTCATTTGATAGATCTACAAAACGTTGTGGGTGGGTGGGTATGTTTACAAACTAATTTCTTTGTGAATGCACTAAAGAAGTATGATTCTTTAGTTATGTAGGTTCTACTTTCTATTATACTTCTTTAGTCTACTTTTATATTTTGTTGTTTATTTATGTTTCAGTTCCTATATGCATTAGGAGAATGCTAATGTGATATTGTGGCATCAACCTCATAATGTACATACACCTTATGTACTTGCACCTACCACAACTTGCATATGTACATTAGTACATACACTACTAGAAAAGTGGATATTAATGACAAATTATTAAAGAGATTTTGAGGTTTTAAAGTCTATTTTGTACCATGGAATGAAAGATTGTAAGGATGGTTGTGATGATCTAAATATTATTAGATATATAAGAAGGTTATCCACAAAAGTTTTAGAAGTTGATATTTTGAAAGTGACTGATTCTGATTCTGTTTTAAGCATTGGTGATAGGAGGTACATGTGGTTATATATGAAACTTTAGCGACGGGCTTACCCAGTCGCTAAACCTCCCAAAATGACTACTTGAAATGCCTATTGCTAGAAAGTTTAGCGACAGGTGTTTCCTGTCGCTGATACACTAGCGACGGTCTAGTATCCCGTCGCTAAAGTTTTAGCGGCAGGACTATTAGCAACGGGATAATGACAGGAAAAATCTCGTCGCTATAACTTTTAGCGACAGGAATTTGAGCTTTTAACGACGGATTTTCTCGTCGTTAAAAGCCATTTTTCTGGTAGTGATGCTGGATAAAATTGCGCTTATGTTATCATGTTTGTTCGGCAATACCAACTTGAATGTCATATTTATTTATGTTACCATGTTAAAAATAATTGTCTTTTAAAGATGGATAGAACTGCACGAGCAACGCGCGTGCCAAATTCACTAGTCTTTAGATAGAGAGCAGCATTGTAAATTGCTTGAGTGTTTGGTTTTTTTATGAAGCATGTGATTAGCAGCTATTCATATTGCTGCCTTGTTATCACAATAAAAGGAGGACAGAAAGATCTGTTTCAGGTTGCAGACAGAAAAGAAGAGAAGTAGGGTGGAATAACGTTGGAGTATTAAAAGTATGAGTACTTATTTTCCACATTGTAATAAGGCAGCGAGTTTCTTACTAGTTTCAGAAGTTAGTTAGTTCAATGATGATTTAATGAAATTAACAAGTGTGTGAGGATTTGAGAGTTATTGTTTTGTTCATTATTAACAAATAAGGCATACCTTCACCGGCACCATATTTTGCTGTTTCTTCACCCTCTCTTGCAAGTTCTTCAAGCCCATGTTAACTCTAAGTCGCTTCTCCTGGTAAGTATAGTTGAACAGAATATTGTAAGTTTCTGGAAGCGACCTAATTTTCCAATGTAAATTGAAATTGTAGGAAGATATAAGTTAGACGTATACCTCAGCATAGCTGACACCGCGACCTTCACTTGAGATAACTGCATAGAGAACCACACAAATAAAATATATTCAACGAATTTCTACATCAATCAACCATGTATATATATATATAGCAATGACAAAACCCAGGTGAGCTGAACGGAATTGGAAGAACATTGCACCATATGATCCGATCGAGCTATTAATATGCATAAGTTATTATGATTAGAAAACAAGTGCAAAGCTAATGTGTGAAAGGAAATCCAATAAATAAGTTTAGATTGAGGAATCCTGTCTTACCGAAAGAAATGAATATCCAAATATGGAACTGATTCATCAGAGAATTGATATGCAACCAACCCCAAAGGAAATATATGAAATTGAACTTATTTTAAGTGCATGCATGCAAATATATAATATAAGATTGAGCTTGAGGGAATATAATTACCAGCTGCAGATTTATTCTGAATAGTGGTGTTAAGGCCCCCATTGGAGTGACGGTTATCCTACAAATAATCCGGACAGGAAACAGGTTACTTTGTTATGATAACTAAACACTTCATGATCAAACTCCAAAGCTTGAGCTGCATGTGAATATGGCATGAATAATGGCATGATTGTTCATATGTTAATCAATATTTCAAACTGCCACAAGCGATTTTCACTTTTCACTGTCTTTTATTTTCGTTAAGTAAATTAGGCTAAATTACCAAATTGCTAGCTCACATTTAGCACTCTGACACTTTGTTAGGTGAAGTTTTTATTAACAATAAAGGCATACATATATATATATATATATACCTTCTCTGCCACAATCTTTTGCTGTTTCTTCACCTTATCTTGCAAGTTCTTTAAGCCCATGTTAACCCTAAGTCGATTCTCCTGGTAAGTATAATCAAACATAATTAGTTTTTGGAAGCCGCCTAATAGGAAGATTTTAATCAGACGCATACCTTAACATAGCTGAGATGGCGACCTTCACTTGAGATACCTGCATAGAGAACCAAAGAAGTCAAATCTATTCAATAACAATGGCAGAACCCAGGTGAATCTAAAGGAATTGGATGAACATTGCACCATGTATGCCGACATTTTTTTACGGTATTGACATAGTATTAAGGGCTTTTCATGCATGAATATATAATAGAAGATTGAGTTTTAGGGAACATAATTACCAGTTGTTGCATATTTCTTCTGAATAGTGGTGTTAAGGTCTTCCGTCAACTGACTGTTATCTTCATCATTGTACCGACTCCAATTCACTTGATGTAGTTTTGGTGTTGTGAGAACGCCACCATTGGAGAAAATTCTCATTCTAAGACATCCAAAGATGGTTAAATTCTCCAAGGATGGGAAGTGGAGGTTTACGGAGGAGGAGGAGGAGAAGCTCTCAAGTTTCCAAACCATCTCAAGTGTTAATTCTTTAAGGTGTTTAAAAGTGATCTCATCTTCTCTTTTGCATTGTCCTTCTCCTCTGTTTTCATTAATGTCAACAACCTCCTCTTCCTTACCCTCTCCTATTACCTCCATCACATTCTCGCATTTTTCAATAATCAAATAAGTGAGGTGCACCAAACTTGTAGCTCCACGCGGAGTTAACAAATATTTTAACCCATAGCAAGACTCCACGGTTAATCTTGTTAAGACGTTGCAGAATGAAGGAGAGTTTAGTGAAAGCACATTCATACACGAAGAAGAAGAAGATCTGCAGTCCGTCAAGGTCAAATGAAGACGTTGTTTCTGCTGCCCAAAACTTGTGTCATGCTTATCCTCAATCCTCAGCTTCACATATTCGTTGTTATACTCTGCAGCTAATGACCTAAGATGAGGATGACTTGCCTAGATTGACCAACGGACGGACCCAAGCATGCATTGTTATTGTTACGTATTTTTCAATATATTGAATCATTATATATTCATAGTAAATCTAACTATGTTACCTTTTTTGACAACGAAATGAGAAATCGTTCAATTGCCCTATAATGTTGATCCAGTTGTACTTGATTGGTAGATGAATCTGAATCAAATAGCTTGACCTTATTGCATTTTTTCACTTCCAACTCTTGCAAGGACGGGAAGAATATGGATTCATCATATGGATGTACTTCATTATCATTGTTGATGATGGTGCACTTCTTCTGAGAAATGCACATGTTACACTCTAGCTTTGGCAAATCACCCAGCTTCAAGCTCTCCAACTTCCTCATAAATAAATCTCTGTTTTCTAAACTCCCATCATCTGATTGTCCCTTCTTCCAAATTCCTGTTAAGTTTTCTAAACTCCACAAATTCAGGAACTTCAAATTTGGAATTGATTTATCCTGCAATGTATTAGTTCCAAGTAACAAATTAATGTTATTTTTTAGTTTAAACACAATTTATTTAATGTGACCAATAAAAGAAGAACACGCGTAATTTTTTTTCCTATAATGATGCTATACCTGCTTATCACCATACCCAAATAGAGGGGTTGCATCAACTATTATACTTTGCATCATCTTACATCTCCACACTTGGATACTTTCTAACTTGTGCAAGCACTCTATCATCAGTTTTGACGGAATGACTGATGATAATTGTGGGCATTCCTTAATTGCAACTTGTTTGAGGTTGTAAAATGATCCTTGAACTGCAACAACTTCATGAGGCCATATTTGTCTCAACTCTTGCAAGGCATCGAGTGATACAGTCTCCAAACACGGAAAAGTTTCCTATTTATGAGGATCAAACATACATACATTAGTTATAACGTGACAGTCCATTAAGGCATGCAATATTAATATGCTCCAAAGTCTTTGTTGATAAAATTAGCACTACCAAAGTGAAATAAGTTATTCTATATATTATACTTTCCATATGTAATATAATAAATAAATAAAATTATAAGGAATTAAATGGATCTAATATATGAATGTACTCTCTTATGTACGTCGTACCTTTTGATTAAAGAAAGGCAAATCGATAGGTTGTTGCTCAGATGTACTAATGATATTATAATCAGTAGAAGCCACCATATTATCACTCTTCCCACATGAGTAATACCAGCAGAATACCTTCAACTTGCTGCACTCCTTAACCTCGAGTTTCTTCAAAGAATAATATTGTACAGAAGCAACTTGCTGGTGTGTTTCTTCTTCTTCCCCCATCATCTTCACTACTATTATTGACTCCATTTCGGGACAAGAAGAGATTCTTATTTCCTTCAAAAGTTGAAAACCTTCAACTCCATGCAACAACTCGTATTTTAGATCAAACACATTTTTAATTGATGCACATTTGCGGATAATCAAGGTCTCCAAGTTGATAGTCAACACATTGGAATTGATAACACAAACGAGCTTGTTGCAGGATTGAACATCCAATGATCGGAGTTTGCCGAATTCCATTGGAGGATCAGTAGGATGCCATATATACTCCAACTCATCAAGTCCCTTTATTTTCAGAGATTCCAAACATAGGATTGCCACCTAATCCATCACAATACCACTTCTTAACAATATATTTTGGTAAATAATGACTTTTAAAGGTTACATGCTATATAGAAAAAATTTATGTTATTAAGTGATATATATGTAAATTTGTCTAACAGTAATTAAAAAAAAATTATGATCCGCACAAAGTGCAGCTTGATTTCCTAGTATAACATTAATATAATTATTATAAATAAGGTTAGTTGAAATATTGTCAACTAATAAAATGCCAGTAGATTTCTAAATCATTAAATTTGGGTAAACACTCGAGTTTCAATCTGCTTAAAAATAAATGAAAATAACTGTGTCAGCTGGAATTTCAGTTGACTCTATTTTAACTATACCCTAAAATAAATATGTATGCGAAAGGAGAGATATATGATACCTTTTCCCCGCAGAATAAAGCTTTCGTAGGTGGTTGTGGACCTTCTGGTACGCAGAACGCTTTGAAATTGGGTAAGTATTGCAAGTAAAGTCTCTGTAACTTTAACAACTCGACAACATCATAGTTCTTGTCATCTTCAATAACAATGCAATGAATCTCTTTACAATTTTCAATAATGATTTCTTCAAGTTTTGAATTGAGTTTAAGCATAGAGAAATCAAATAGATGTGTGAGCTTGTTGCAATCTTTAACTTTGATGACTTTTAATTTGCTACTAAATGTCTCCCCGTTGCAAAACTTCTCTAAGTTTCCCAATACTTCAAGAGATAATGATTCCAAATCCGAAAAGCTAGAACCAGAATTTGAAGAAACTATGTACCGGATTGAGGGACAGCCTCGCACTCGTAGATGTTTTAAACACTCAAATCCTTTGACGCAGAGTTCATCAATGCTTTCACATTTTCCATCTAGACTTCCTCTCAAGTATAGTATTTCAGTCCTCTGCAAAGTAGCTTGAACCCACTCTTGCTGAAGTACACTAGGAGAATCATCAAAATTGAGCATCAACACTCTTGACTCGTTTCGCTCAACGTCAATATCCCAGCTCCAACCATCACCTAACATAATCTTGTACACAGTCATTGTACTTGAGAATAGCTGATCATCTTTTGGGAGCATGGAGGTACTAGGTATGTGTAACCTTACGTTGCTTAAGCGCGTCATGTTCTTCAACTCAATTAACCTTGCATTGGTTGGTTGTGCCTCGTCTTCTTGATGAATCCCCCAATCCTTAAAACTGTTTTCCATGTTGAGTTCTTCCAACTTAGTTAAACTTCCCAACACATTCGGTGCAATCTGTGTAAGTTCCTTACAATTGCTCAAGTCTAACATTTTGAGTGCAGCAAGCTCTCCTAATTGTATCGGTATCATACGAATATCCGACCCCTGAAAACTGAGAATCTGTAGTCCTTTCAACTCCCCAATCATGGATATGTCACTCAAACTACATTTATGAAGGCATAACGTTTCGAGATTCCCCATATTGTCAAGTTGGTCAGTTGTTGATGGAAGTGAGAAGCCACCATTCAAATTCGTGAACTCCAGAACATAGACTTTCTTCATATCTTTGAAAAATGAATGTGGAACTAGTAACTGGGAATCACCTTCTTCACAGTACGACAAAAGTAGTTCCAAAGTCGAGGCATCAAATCTGCGAGGAATCTTGCACCTATCAGCCCTTAAAGTGAAATGTGCCCATTCAGAACGATCTCTATCTACAATTTTGAGAGCAAGATCACGCATGCGATCATGAATCTTGACATAACCAAGATCATCACTTTTTAGCAACATTGATGCAGCTTTAAGGCTAGACAATAAACTGTCTAGTTCAGTCGCAGCAGCTGTCAAGGTGTAAATATCTTTCCTTTCATATAGTCCCAACCCGAATGTGTACTTGAGCAAATCTCTTATTTGAATGCGGGGGCCTCGAATCATACCACATAGTAAGAACAAACGCTTGCTTTCTTCACTCGGTAGATAATCATAACTCACCTCAAGTTTCGATAATGCATCTGTTACATCAAGTTGTTGCAATGCATCTTCCCATTCCTTCAAAACCTTATTCTTCAAGGCGTTCGCAATAGCCATAATCACAACAGGCAGGCCACTGCATTTTGGTGCTATTTCGGCTGCCTTACTTGCCTTGTAACCTTCATCTTCGGCCCCTATTCCCACAACACTTTTGAACATTCTCAATGCATCCGCATCACTCAAGACATCCAACGGAATGGGATCACGAGCCCCCATTTTATCTGAAAGTAGATGTTCATCTCTAGAAGTGAGCAACAACTTAATTTGGACTTGATTATTGCCTGAGGGGATACCAACACATTCAAGATCAAGTTTCTCCCACAGATCATCCAGAATTATAAGGACGGTCTTCTTCTTCCTCTTCTTCTTTTCATCATCTATTTCCTTCTTTTCATCATCCTTTTCCTTCTTTTCATCATCCATTTCCTTCTTTTTATCTACCTTTAACAGTCTTTTGCTCAACAGTTGGGCTCGAATAGTTGCTGAATGTTTCTCTAATGTTAAGCCCAACGCACATGCAATTTCCTCTTGTATTCGAATAATGTCTACTTCAGCTTTTACCTCAACCTTTGCCACTTCATCAAACATGCACTGCTCCAAAACTTGAAGATGAACTTCGTTGATCATCGTGGATTTTCCCACGCCACCCATTCCTATAATAATATATCCAATATAAACAGTCACACTGTGGAAATTAAGTTTGTCTTTTTTTTAGCTAGCTACTTCGATAAACGCCTCCCTAGATATATACTTTGTTTTCGTGATCTACAGTGTGTCTAAAATACTTCTGTTATATATATGTTCAAGTTGAAGACACGAAGCTTGGGAGTAAAGAAAGTTAATTAAGTTTTTTAACTTCTGAACCATCTGGCTTAGCAATTTGCGGTTCAACTCTGGTCCAGATTGAGTAGATAAACATCAGAAGATTGCTTGCAGATCTTCTCAGTTTTTGTTGACTAATTTCTCTAGGTTTTTTTTAGTTGAGTAGTGGAGACATTATTTTACGATAATTAGCGTTAGTTCTGTTTATTCCCGTTGTAAGATTGGCTATTTAAGCTTTTGTGCTTTGTTTTCTTTGACTCAAGTATTATAGTTTGAAAAAAATCGAGGGGGAGAGTATTGCTCAACTGAGTTTGAGCTATTTTTCAAGCATAGAGGAATAAGGAGACCAAAGACAGAACCTCAATCTCCAGAACAAAATGGGGTGTCTGAAAAGAATAACATATATTTCACTAACATGCATCATGAAGTCCATAAAAGTTTCGAATTAATTTTGTGTTTAAGTAGTAGTTTGGAGCTTCTTCGTGCTGAATAGGTGTCCAACACATGCAGTGAAAGACATTACACCATAAAAAGCATGGTCAGGCAGCAAGCCCTCAGTTGAGAGCTTTAGAACTTTTGGTTGCATTGCATATGCCCTTGTCACAACTCATAAAAAGAAGCTGGAAGACAGGAGTAAAAAATGCATCTTCTTAGACATCAGTGAGAAGTCACAGGGATACAAGCTATATAACCCATTACTAAGATGGTACTGATCAACATGAATGTAGACTTTGATGAATTCTTATCTCGGAATTGGGAGCCTCAAGAGATGACTAGAAACTCATCATTCCAGATCATGAAGCAGAATAAAATGATGATATCTAGAGTGATGAAAGCGGAAACACAACACATGTCAATGGAGAAGAAGAAAATTGTGAAACTCAGAGAGCTCAAGCCCTGCATATAATTAGATGAGTCAACCCTAGGTGTAAAAATATGCAGAATTTTTAAAATGGTGTAGGTATAAAAAATAATAGGCGAGCCATATGAATATGAATAGATTTGCTGAAAAAATAAATAAGGTCCAATGAGATCAAAATAATGAATTGTAAAGAGAATTTGAGTTCGAGTTTTATCTGAAAGGGAATAAATTACTTATTGGTCGTGAATATCTGAATAGTACGAGTCGATCCGTGGATATATTTGCTTCGGAAAAATTCGAATTAGGCTCGGTCAACTGAAATGTGTATTATCCATATAGGGGATCGTCCAATTGAGATGATCCATCAACTTGAGAGGAGAAAAAGTATATCTATTTGCAAATTAGGAAGATGAAGTCTCATTCGAAGTGAATCCACAAGCCAACCTTCCAACTACAAGCATGTATGTTCAGAGACACATGCAAGGCAGGAGCATTCATGAGAAGAAAAGAATAATGAGGTCGTCATGGTGTGAAGATTATGAGCTATATAATATTCAAATTCATATATAGAATTCACCATGAACACATTACATACTATTGTCTATTTGCTGATTGTGACCTCTTAAACTTTAATACTGCAAAGGGTAAAGGGTCCTTTTGGTACCACATGTTTGCAAAAATTACACTGTTCATACCATTAGTATTTTTTTGTACCGAATTGGTACCATATGTTTCCAAACCTTACTGTTTTGGTACTTCCGTTACCATTACGTCAAAAACAGCCGTTAAATGGCATGTGCCATGCACGTGAGCAGCCCAAAACTTTCAATTTTGTTACAATTTAGTCCATCTAATGCACCCTTAACTTTTATTTTGTTCAATTTAGTCCTAAAATTTCAAAACCAAACCATTTTCCCAAATTGACCTAGCCGGACCTATCCATGGGCTAGGTCCGACCCTGGGTCGGGGTCACCGGACCCAGGCAACCCTGAGCCAGGGTCGGACCTAGCCCTAGGCTAGGTCTGACTAGGTCAATTGGGACTTAGCCCCAATTGAGTTAAATTGGGGCTAGGTCCCAATTGACCTAGTCGGACATAGCCTAGGGCTAGGTCCGACTCTGGGTCAGGGTCGCCTGGGTCCGGTGACCCCGACCCAGGGTCGGACCTAGCCCATGGCTAAATCCGGCTAGGTCAATTTGGGAAAATGGTTTGGTTTTGAAATTTTAGGACTAAATTGAACAAAATAAAAGTTAGGGATGTATTAGATGGACTAAATTGTAACAAAATTGAAAGTTTTGGGCTGCTCACGTGCATGGCACATGCCATTTAACGGCCGTTTTTGACGGAATGGTAACGGAAGTACCAAAACAGTAAGGTTTGGAAACATATGGTACCAATTCGGTACAAAAAAATACTAATGGTATGAACAGTGTAATTTTTGCAAACATGTGGTACCAAAGGGACCCTTAACCCTACTGCAAATGAAAGTAAAAAAATGGAGAAAATCTAAGCAGTCTGATATTGAGTCTAGAGAGGAATAATACCTGAGATCTGGTTAGTCTACCTAATGGTCACGATACTAGCTATATGAGTGAAGAGGGTTTATAAAACCAAACTATATGAGAAATGAGAAATAGACAAGTATAAGGCTTGAATGGTGGCTAAAGTATACAAACAGTCATATTGGATAGATTATACTGAATAATAGGTGTCATTGCTTTGTAAGGTCAGAATAGGTAGCCATTGTTTCAATTAGATGTAAAATAAGCCTTTTTAGATGATATCATTGAAGAATAAGTTGATGTAAATCAACCACTTGGTTTTGAGGTTAAAAGCAAGGAGAATCAAGTCTATAAACCGAGGAAAGCTTTGTATGATTTGAAGCAGGTACCTAGGGCCTGATATTGCAGGTTAGAAGGCTATCTCATACAACAATGGTTCGAAAAGTGCCCTTATGAGTACACTTTTGTCGTCAAGTCTGACTCAAATGGGGAGTTATTGATAATCTATGTGTTTAGATGATTCTATTTACACAGGAAAGTCTTCTAGAATATGCGTAGAGTTTAAAACTCAGATGACATATTGGGCATAGAAGTTAAACAGAACCGGTAAGGAGTGTTAATAAGTTAGAAGAAGTATGTTAATGTGATCTTGGATACACCATATTACATGTTTAGTCATTGTAATAGTTACTTAGAAGATACTCTACTCGGTTTCATATACAATGAGACCATCTCTATTGTATTTTATAACTTTGAGTAATCCATTATATTTTCCATAGTTATTGGTTTGCTCTCCCATCATCTCCACATACTAAAAAACTTAGACTATGTAGTAAAACCGATGAAATTATCATCTTCTGTAAAAAGTGTTACCGACGAAATAATCCGTCGGTAAAACCCAACCCGACTTGGCCCAAAACTCATGGCTGACGAACCAATTATGCTGGCAAATTTCCTTTGCTGACAAAAAAATATTTAACGGCGAAAGACTTTTACCAACAAAATAAAATCGTCGACAAAGACTGTACTATGGCCGACGAAAAAAATGTTTCACCGACGAAAATTTTGTCGGCAAAAGTTTATTTTTTACAACGAAATTTTTTTCTCGGATTTCGTTGGCAAAAGCATTTGCCGACTGTGGCAACATTTACCGACGAAATGTAGACTTTTACGAAGAAAAAGTTTGGTCGGTAATGCATGGATTTCCAAGTAGTGATATACGTTGCTTCTTAAAACTGCACATGCACCAGTTGCTTTGGTGATAATTGAATGTAATGGGTAGATGGACTAAGTCCACCGCCTCATTTATAGACCAACCAATTAAAATGGAACAACTCATTATTAATACAATAAACATTGAAAACGTGATGTATAATAATGAAATTCTCATCATCCTTAATAGGAATATTTAATTTATTGCTACTTTTAGTTTTCTTCCATATATTGAAAATAAATTATTTATCTATGAAAATTTCTCTAACGATATTTTACAACAATGTAATTACTAATTTATTTAATAATAATTTGAGGAGTGTCTTATTTGTCCTCTAGGGTTCACCCTACCTCATACGTTTTCTGAAGAAAATCACAAAATTATCGTACAATTTTTAAATATTAATTATTCACATATTGATAAATAAATAAATAAATAAATAAATAAATAAAAACTTTCTGATCAATATTTGACAATTATCCGATAATTTTGTGATTTTCTTCTAAAACCCTATAGGACATGGTGAACCCCAGAGGGCAAATGAGACACTTCTCGGATTCTGATTAAATTAGTGTAAATACCGAAATCACTTATATTTTTTCTTGATAAAAGTTTGTTAGAGAAATTTTAATAAATATATATTTACTTGTAATATGAAAAAATAACAAATAATAACAGTAAATTAACATACCTAATAAAGATGAAAATGTTTTATTATTGTATACATCTTGTTTTCAATACTTATTGTATTAATGTTGAGTTGTTGAATTTTTATTGGTTTGGTCTTTAGATAAGGTGGTGGACTTAGTCCATGTAATAATTTATCGGGTAGATGTAGTATGAAGATCAAATTTATAAGGGCCATTGTAAGAGTATGTTTCTACGTATCTGATTTGATCAATTCATTTTTGTGTGTTATGTTCGTGTTCCGGTATCATGACACGACGCCAAATAAAATTAGACAGATTTTATTTGAAATTCGCCCATTAGTTTTTATAGTGTGTAACAAAAAAACATATGCAAATAATATATTGGATAACATACCATGCATTCCGATGATATTGGTAGTGTCATCTTTGAGGGACTTCATGATTTTGTTTATAGCCTCGTTCCAGCAAGATGACTGAAAGACGCCATTATCGATACGTCGAGCAGCAGCAGCGGCCGCACTTGCCTCGTTCACTATCCCTGATGCCTGCGGCTCATAAAATATGTCCTCGGGTTTGGGTTTCTTTACAAGGAGTTCCTCAATCATCTGTTTCTTCTTGGTGGCCTTCCTTCCCAGTTGGTGGCGAGCAATGGGATTGAAAATCTGGCCAATGCAGGAACTCCTCGTTGCTTGATCTTGTACATATGTATTGTACAAGTTGCTCACTTCCTTATGTGCTTCATCTACCTGATGGAAAATAGTGATACAAAAGGTATTCTTTTAATAAAGCAAAGGTTAATAATCAAATCATTACTGGACTTTTTTCTTTTCTAAATCGTAACCTCGCCTTCAATTTTTTAAAACCTGGGTTATGTATTTGTTTCATCAGAACGTGAGCAGCAAATGACGTTTTTTGTCTAGATTTAATGACATACACTGATGAAGCTTTTTGATCTAATTTCGAAAGTTGATTAAAAAACCAAATAAGTTCAGACAACAATTTGTAAAACGATTAAAATTCATATACGAAATTGATTATTAACCCTTAGAACAAAGTACTAAAATAACTTTTTTTCTAGTGTAAAAAGAGTAAACAAAAACTTTCTCAATTATACTATGAGAAATGAGAATCACTTCATTTGTTGGAATCATTTGTCTTCCAACAAATTAGTGAAACTGCCTTTAGGATTAACTCTCTCTACATATTTTTTTTATACAACATTACTTTTGCAATTTCATGCTTCATGCTGAAGCGTTAAGATTAAAACATTTCTCAAGTAAGTATCTCAAGCGGAATTCGAACTTGATTCACTCTGAAACACGCAACTCGGTTTACCGGTCAGTCATTTGATTTATTCCGGTTATATATATATATGTACCTCTTGAAGCCATTCCTTAGCCTTGCCACTGATGACTTTGAGGTTGTTGCCCGCCTCATCAACGGATTGCTCAACTAACTTCTTGTCGTTGTCCAATTCGTGACCTGCCTTCTCCATGTCGGAGATGAAGGACTTGTAGCAGAACGCATACTTCACCTGACGCGCAAGTGGCACAACACTGTACTCGCACACCAAATCTATCGCCTTCCCAATAGCAGTTTCCATTTTTTTTTTTTCCTCAAGTACTCACAAAAGTCAAAACCAAACAAAGCTATGAAAGTTTGAACGAGAAATAACAGAGAAAGCAAATGTTTTTGTGATTTTTTGGAATATGGGAATCAGAGAAAGAGCAAACCAACCAAACTCATCATCACACAAAAGCAACCAAACATGACAACAAATTAAGACAGTTGTTGATGAGTATCTGAAATGAGAGAGGAAGGAGAGATGAACGATGCATAAAAAATGACTAAAAAATTAGAGAATGGACGCGCATCGATTGCTTCACCTTCTTCTAGTTTTTATTATACGACATGCTGAAATTATTTAATTAAAAAAACCCCGTTGACTAACAGCTGGAGCTGATTTATATGCTCACAGATGCAAATAATGCAATTGCCATTATCATATTATCATATATATTCTGTAATGATTTTGAATATTTTGTCTGTATCGTGTGTTAATTAAACTAATGTAGAAATCTTCAAAGGGTCAGATTTGTGGTCCTTAAAGGATGATCTCATTATTTTTGTAATATAATTAAGTAAATAAAACAGAAATGAAAGTCAATATATTAAGCTTCTCATATTTAAACATTCCAAATCATTACGTGCATCGCATACATTTACTAGCTAGCTAATAGCTGGAGGTGTTTTATAGATATGATTATGGGTTGGACCTAGTTATTGGGCCAACTAGAGTTATTAGGGTTTATGAATTTATTCTATGCCGCTGTGTATAACGTTGTATTTTCTAAAAGTGTAACCTCTGAAACAATCAAATACAATCCGTCAATTTATGTGGACGTAGCTCGAGTTGACCGAACCATGGTAAATCTTATCTTCTTTATTGCTTTCTTTTTTAATCGTTTAGTGAGTGTTGAGAGAATCGATCCTAAAAAAAACTAAGGAGATTCAACGCGATCACTGAATATGGAGATGTCAAAGGCTGGAATAGAGAAGTTAGATTGAAACGATTTCGGTTTTTGGAAGATGCATATTAAAGATTATATGTATCAAAAAGATTTGTACGGACCCTTGACTGAGAAGAAGCCGCAATCCATGAAGGAGTAACAGTGGAAGCTCAAGGATCGACAAGCCCTGGGGCTGATCCGATTGTGTCTGTCTATGAACATTGCATTCAACATCGTCAAAGAAATATGGACGGCAGATGTGTTGAATGCGTTGGAAAACATGTACGAGAAACCATCGACGATGAACAGGGTATACTTGATGCGTAGATTATTCAATTTACAAAGAGTTGAAGGTGGTTATGTTGCTGAACATATAAATGCCTTTAATATGATTATTTCGCAACTAAGTTTTGTTGAGATTAATTTTGAGAATGAGTATAAAGCTTTGATTTTGCTGTCATCTCTGTCCGAGTCGTGGGATACTATTGTTTCCGAAGTTTGTAGTTCCTGTGGATCTGAGAAGCTATTCGAGATGTTATTCTTAGAGAAAATATTCGCAAAAGAGAAATTGGTGAGTCATCAGGAAGTGCTCTCAGTGTAGACAGAAAGGGGATGAGTAATTCAAAGGGTCCAATCAGTATGGACGCTCAAAATCAAGAAACAGAAGACCACAAAGATCATGTTGGAACTGTGGTGGAAAAAGACCTATTTGGATCTGATTGTTCAAAAGCAAAGAATAAGAATCACAAATCTAGCAATGATAGTGATTCTGTGAACTCAGTAGATGACATTGGGGACGCCCTAATCATCAGTGTGGACAGCTCACTTGAATCCTGTATTTTGGATTCTGGAGCATTGTTTCATTCGTCTTCAAGTAATGAGTTGTTCTGAAATTTCAAGTATTGAAAGTTTGGAAAGGTGTGTCTTGCTGACAATAAAGCATTGGAGATCGAAGTCAAGGGAAAGGTCTGCATTCACACTCCAACAGGAAATCAGTGCATATTGGAAGATGTCAGGTACATTCCTGGTCTCAAGAAGAATCTGATCTCGGTTGGTCAGTTGGATAGCACGGGTTAAGCAGCAGAGTTTGGGAAGGGTTCTTTGAAGATTAAGAAGGGTGATATGGTTGTAGCACGTGGCCTCAAATCTGAAACCTTGTACACCACTGAAGGGTGTATAAACGCAGCTGCTATTCAAAAGAGTGCATCAAGTTCATGTATGTGGCATAACAGACTTTGACACATGGGTGTTAAAGGGTTGAAGAGCTGGTGAAAAATGAGATTTAGAGGGTCTTAAGTGTATTGACATGGGACTCTATGAAAGTTGTGTTATGGGGAAGCAAAAACGAGTTACTTTCACGAAGACCTCAAGTGAGCCAAAGAATGAGCGGTTGGAATTGGTCCATACAGATGTTTGGGGGCCAGCTCCAGTTTCATCACTTGGCAAATCTAGGATCTACATCTTCATTGATGATTTTAGTAGGAATGTATGTTGGGTCTATTACTTTAAGCACAAGTCGGACGTGTTTGCTACTTTCAAGAAGTGGAAAAGCCGAAGTTGAAAATCAGACTAGGCTGAAGATCAAATGACTAAGGTAACAGAGGTGAGTTTAAAAATTCAAAATTCATAAAACTCTGTGCAGCCGAGAGAATCATACTGATGTCATTTTATGGCAAGACAAGACAGAATGGCATCGCTGAGAGGATGAACAGGACATTGAATGAACGTGCACGGAGTATGAGAATTCATTATGGACTGCCAAAGATCTTATTGGCAGATGCTTTTAACACAGATGCCTTCTTGATCAACAAGGGACCTTCAGTTCCTCTGGGTTTCAAGATTCCTGAATAGGTATTGACGGGAAAAGAACTCAGGCATTCTCATTTGAGGACTTTTTGGTGCACAACTTATGTTCATGTAAATCCAGAGAAAAGAGACAATCTCGATGCGAAGGTTGTGAAGTGTTACTTCATAGGTTATGGTTCTGAAAAGTTCGGCTACAGATTTTGGGATGAGAAGAACAGAAAGATCCTGAGACACTGTGACGTGATCTTTGACGAAGATTTCTTGTACAAAGACAAAGATCGGAAGGTTTCGGAGACTCCAAAGCAAACGGGAGCTGAGATTGATTTGGAGATTGAAAAACGCAATCAACTCCGGACACTGGCAATGAAGACCCTGAGGTCGAGCCAGAGATATACCCAGTAACACATGAGCATGTGTTGAGGAGATCATCCAGAACCATCAGGCAACCAGAAATGTATTCACATTCGTTACACTACCTATTGTTGACTGATGAAGGGGAGCCTGAGTCATTTGACGAGGTTTTACAAGCGAATAATTCGATCAAGTGGGAGCAAGTAATAAATAACGAAATGAGCTCACATGAGAAGAATAACATGTGGTTGTTGATAGAGCTGTTGCAGAAAAGAGAGCTTTATTGAACAAGTGGGTGTTCAAAGTAAAGACTGAAGCAGATGGAAGGAACATGTTCAATGCGAGGTTAGTTATTAAAGGTTATTTGCAAAGGAAAGATTTTGATTATGCTAAAATATCATCATGTTGTAAAATTAACTTCTATACGGATGTTGTTGAGTATTGTTGCTTCAAAGAATCTACACCTTTAACTGATGGATGTGAAATCAATATTTTTACATGGAGATCTTGATAAGGAGATTTACATGCAGCAACCTGAAGGTTTTGTTGTTCCTGAAAAGGAACACATGGTGTATAAGCTTAGATGGAGCTTATAAGGGTTGAAACAAGCACCTATGCAATGGTACAAGAAGTTCAACTCCTTCATGCGCAATAACGGGTTCTACGAAAGTGAAAATGACCAGTGTTGTTACTTTAAGAAGTATACTGATTCTTTTGTATTCATACTCTTGTATGTGGATGCTATGTTATTGCAGGAGCTAACATGAAGGACATCGATGATCTGAATGTCAGTTTGTCCTTAGTATTTGAGATGAAGGATTTGGGCGCAACGAAGCAGATTCTTGGGATGATGATTTCTCGGGATAGAGCTACAAGAACTTTAAATCTATCTCGGGAGCAGTACATTGAGAAGGTGCTGAGTAGGTTTAGGGTGAGTTACACTAAACCCAGGATTACTCCATTGGCAAATCACATGAAACTGTCAAAGGAGCACTCACCCAAGATAGAGGAGGAGCGAAAGCAATTGGGAGCTTGATGTATGCTATGGTCTGCACAAGACCTAATATAGCACATGTAGTGGGGGTTGTTAGCAGGTTCATGTCCAACCCAGGGAATGACCATTAGGAAGCTGTGAAGTGTCTTCTGAGATATTTGAGAGGTACGTCCAAGACATCACTTTGTTATGGAAATGGCAATGTGATATTGCAGGGTTGGTGGATACTGATTTCAGTGCAGATGTAGACTCGAGTCAAGCACATCTTGGTATATCTACACCATAGAGTTGGATGTCGAGGCTTCAGAAGTGCATGACTCTTTCAACTTGTGAAGCTGAGTATGTGGCGATAGCTGAAGCTGGGAAATAGATGATATGGATAGCAGATTATCTGGAAGAGTTAGGCTTGAAACAATGTGAAAATAGTCTCTACACAGATAGCCAGAGAGCCATATAGTTGGCGAAGAACCCTATCCATCACTTAAGAACAAAGCACATCAGGAGACGATATCATTTCACTCGGAAGATAGTGGAAGATGGCGAGATGTGTTTGGAGAAGATAAAGGGTGCGAAGAATCCAGCAAACATTTTGACAAATTGTGTTCATGTTGAGAAACTGAGGTTGTGCAAGACCTCAGTTGGTCTTATGTAGTTGTTTCAGAAGACGTGCGGCTAGCGAATGTGTTGAAATTGATGGGAAACTCTTTTGGGAGAATGAAGTTTACTTGGAAGGTTGAACCAGTACTCAGTTAGGAGTATTAGGAAGGTTGAATCACTATCCAAGTGGGAGAATTGTTGGGTTTTGGATCCTAATTATGGGTTGGGCTTAGTTATTGACCCGACTAGAATTACTAGGGTTTTTAAGTTTACTCTTTGCCGCTATATATAGCGTTGTATTCTCTAAAAGTGTAACATCTGAGACAATTAAATTAAGACCAACAATTTCTATGAACGTAGGTCGCGTTGATCAAACCACATTAAATATTGTCTTTTTTATTGTTTTCTTTCTTAATCGTTTAGTGAGTGTTGAGAGATCAATCGTAACGTGAGGATGATAATACTGTCAAATGCAATTGTTGTACTCATACTATTTGGGGCATATTTTCATGTAGCATTCCACTTGTTTGCACTACTTCATTCTTTAAACAGAAGTTTTATACTCATAATTTACATGACTAAGCACCTTACTCTTCTTCACAAGCAGATCCTGTTAAAAGTGAGAATTATTCTTATTGTTACTCAACAAGCACTACTTGTTCGATCTATTACAATATATTTATTGTGAATCCTCCTATTTTAGTTTTGCAGTATTATAAATATTTAATTCTATAAGGACTTGACAAGTTTTCATTTGTAAATAATAGAGACTTAACTTGTAGTGAGAAGTTGAGAACTGATCAGATCAAGACATATTGGAATATGGATCTACCATCTATATCTTCACTGAGCTATATAGTCAATGTTCTGACGGACTCTCTTTCTCTCTAATGTAATGCAAGGGAAGCGTGCATTTAATGGGAGACACGTCACCTTGAAATTAATTAACTTAATAATAAAAATACCAATTTCATTTAATGAACGTTCGAAAAGAAGTATTCTTCTTTTATAAAATTGATAGACAGGTGTATTAAATATTCAAATCCTTACGTATGTAATAGAAACCCAACAACCTGGACTGAGAACTTGCGAGTTTACATACTGGATCTAGATATCTCTTCAACAAGCGAAATGATAATGTAATTTAATGAGACGACATTATTTAGAATAAAATATTTATTCTTTCTAAAAAAGTTAGTTGAGGAGTAGTTATTTAGTCCCCATTTTTTTCAAACAGTCTAGCTAGCATATATATATAATAACTAGTTGATACCGCACGTCATTACACGATGGATATTGATTTAAAGATGGTATGGAAGGTTGCACCCATTTGTCATGTGACAGACATCTAATTCTTCCAGAAAGGTTATATCTAAATCCTTAGGTTAATTAAAGATCGATTCCTATAAAGTTCTTAAGGCCAATGAAGAATGGTCACTGAGAGCTAGCCTTATAAGCCGAAATCTGGTGACGCCTTCAACTCGAAAGCTTCCTTTCTAGCTTTATCTGGAGTCCCTTACCGCCATGAAGATGCAAAAAGGGTTAACAAAAAAAAAGGGAGAGAAAATAGTAGCGATGCGAAAATAGTTTAGAGGAGGAACGACTGCGCATTTAGCAAATGTAGGGTCACGTCGCGATAGGTTCTGAGATCATTTTTGGATAGGTTCTGAGATGATGTTTCAAACATAAAGTTGGGATATTGAAAAACTCATTGTAAAAATTCAAAGTGAGTTTGGATTCATTTTCTGATTCATATAAATGATGTTAATGGTTATTATTTTTTTTTTTTTGCCAATGATGTTCATGGTTTTTGTTAAAGCGTTTTAACAGGGAATTAAATTTGGATCTTTTGGTGGAATATTCAATTTTGCAGCAGGGACTTCATTTGGGTATGATCGATGAATGAGATTCTATCATATTATTAGTTTCTTGGTTGATATTGTGGACTTGATTCAAATTTTGGAACAATATGATAGGATCTCATTTAAATATATTCAAATCAAATCAATGTGTTTCATGAAATCATTATTTACTTTTCTTTTTGTACGACACATTTGACCTTCTACTATTGCTCTTCTTTAGATACTGTTACTTGAACGATTTGACACCCCAATCTTCTGCGAAACAAATGTTCAAGCTATGCAGATTTATGTTCAAGCTTGCAGATTTATGATATTTGATTATGATGTGGTTCATAGTCATTCCTGTAAGGAGAAAGCTGTTGGTTTGAAGATTGGATTGAATAAAAGAAGAAGCAACAGCAGGAATGAACAAGAACACGAAGACTTGCAGCACAAACAAGTTTACTTGCTGTCTAAGTAGTATTATTTTAAGTGTGGTTTGTTGATAAACATATGGGTATTTATGCTTGTAGTTATCTCCTAGTTTGTAGGAGCAGTTGTGTGTGTCCCTAGCGGTTAGTTTGTTTGTATTTCGACAGTTACTTCTGTCTGAAGTAGTTTAAATTCTGCAGTGACTTAAGTTGCATTGGATATAAACCATTATTACTCTTACAAAGTGGACAATTCTATTTGCTTTATAAGCATCATGCTTATTTTTACATTTACCCTCTATGAAAATTGACATTAAGAATTATGTGATGCCTATTAGGTGTAGTTAAAAAAATTATTATACTTAAAGTTTTACTTATATAACAATTAAGTCATCGTTAAGTAAAAAGAGGGCTCCAATCCAACAATTGCCTGATATATATTTCATTGTTAAAACTTCCTAAACTGAGTTGTGACCCTCATCAAAATGCAGGACTGAACCGCAAAACAACTTTGTAATTTTCAACCCTAAAAGGAATCCAAACTAGGGGATTTTCTATAATGCTCCACAAGCACTATGCTTGTGGTACTTTTTATACTAATGAGGACTTAATTGTAATATATATAGGTAAAACGTATGAAAATATGGGAAAATCGACCCGAGAGTTATTGCGGCCTTAAATTCATGTTTGATTCCTACATGAATCAGAATTATTGATGCATTGTAGATGTCTAAAACGTGAAAATATTCATTTAAACTTGGAATGCGAAATATAATTACCACTACTAATAAGAGAACTTACAAAGCAAGGTTATCTAAATATAAATAAATAAAAAAAACTGATGCAAGGAATGAAGTATTAAGGTGTATTTATAAACTAGAGGTTCTCTTTAAGCCACAGACCGCGCTACAACATACTACTACACAGTTAGCATACCTTTACCCTTTTTTTGTTTCTCTTTGCAACCGTCTTTCTCTAATTCATTCATACATTCGTTGCTTTTGTGTAACAATTTGCCCAAACCTTCTTCTTTGAGTGATTCCATATTCCAAAAACATATTGCACTTTTAGAGTTTGCTTGTAGCTAGCTGCCGTGTTAGCTAGTTTTGGTTTCTGATTCTTTTCTCCCGTATATATTTGATTTTTAAAAAAAGATGAATTTATTCCAAGATATTTCTTGTTCAAACTTTCATATATACATTATAATAATTGCTCATAATCTTTTATTTGGCATTTGCATATGATCAAACTTCCATTTCTGCTTGCTCTTTCACACTGAGTTTCTTTCTATGCATCTTCCATCATCACCTTCCTCTCTCATTTGAGGAAAACAAAAATGTCTTGTTTTCTGGATTCCTTGGTTTCCAAGGCAATAGACGTGATCTGGGACAAAACGATTGTTCTAGTGGGGCGACAGTTGAAGTATGTAATATTCTACAAGTCAAACATCGCAAACATGAAGGCGGTCGATCACAACTTGGAGAAAGACAAAAGTTAATTGAGCAATCCGTTGTTGAGGCGAGCAACGATCTGAGAGTGATCACTAACAAGGCCAAGGAATGGCTTCAAGAGGTAGTGTAGAATAATACATTTCATTATATATATTAGAATCGAAGAAAAACTAAGTATTGTTTGGTTACAAATAATTGCAAGTTAATTCAAGTGGTGTGTTTGAGTGTCTTATTATACTGCTATTCCTCAATTGCAGGTAGACGAAGCCCATGAAGAAGTGAGGAGCTTGTTCAATATATATGAACAAGATCAAGCAACGAGAAGTTCCTGCATTGGCAAGATCCTGAATCCCATTGTGCGCCATCAATTGGGAAGGAAGGCTACTAAAAAGAAGCAGACAGTTGAGGAACTCCTTTTAAAGAAACCTAAATCTGATGAAATATCTTCTGCACCGCCTCCACCGGGCATAGTCGATCGTGAGACAACTTCTGCTGCTGCTGTTGCTGCTAAACAGCAAACTGTAGGCGTCTTTCGGTCGTCTCGTTGGGAGGAAATTATGGAGGAAATCATGACGGCTCTCAAGGATAACACCACCAATGTCATCGGGTTGTATGGTACGTACGAGAATAACTTTTTACTACATATCGTTTGTTTATCCTCGTTAACCAAACAAAGTGTCTCCTACGTACGTACTATCACAAAATCTCGATAGTTTCAACTCAACATCTCAAGAATACTTGAATCAAACATAATATTCGATTTCACGACAGTAAAATATACGAAAGTTCCCTGCATACTTCTACAACAACTCATTTGAAGTAAGTGATTCTGACATTACTTTGCAAGAAACATATGAAACATCTTCATCATCATATCACTCGTGTACCATTTTTTGGCCAACATATCATTATTGTACTTGGGAATCAAGCTCTTATCATTGTTGAAGAAAATCAAATCATCAACATATATCACAACAACAACAATAATACAGTACGTTGTTGCTTCATATAAAATGTTGTGGTGCACTTGACAATTCATGGCAATAGAAGGATACCACTGTTGTGATGCTTGTTTCATAGATAGTCTTGTCTTCCGCGCATTCTCTTATTCTCCTTATTTCAAAAACCTCGTAGGTTGCTGAACATATATTACTCCTCCAATTCTACATTCAAGACAATTGACTCAGCTCCAGTTTTGGTATAATAATAACCATTGCAAGTGAAATAAGAACTCACACCATGTCCTTACACGAAACTGAATCAAACCTTTTATGGTTGGCAAGCCTAGTTTGATGTGAGCACCCTTAAGCTACAAGTTATTTCTCAGTCCGAGTATCAGATTCACATTGGCAACCTCTTTATTAACCACCATATTTATTAGCTCTTAAGTCGTGTTTGTCTCAATCATGTGCAGCTTTTTTGTCCATGGATTCTTTTACATTGCCTGTTGTATAGATTCTTCAAAACTTTTGTGTTGCTCAATAATGCATAAGCATAGTCTTAAGAAATTCTCATCGATCTCTTCAGAGTGCGCTACTCGATGCGAATGAACTAAAACATGAACACTTATCAAGCACATGATCAACAAGTTCTTAAGGAGGTTGATGGATTATTTCAAAATTCTCTTCTGCATCTTCAATGGGTTAGGATCAATTCTTTCAACACTCATAAATGATTAAGAAATAAAGTAATATAGAAATAAAGATTTTACGTGGTTCGATCAATTCGAATTTTATCCACGGGAAATGGCAGCTAGTGATTTTATTGATTATCTTTAGGTCGTACTACGATAATTATGATCCATAACATAACAATCAGTGTTCGAATTAAATAAACTTCACTCTCCGAAAAGAATTTCTCATCAACTTCAGTACACGCCGCAACATCTTCTGAAACGACTACAGAAGACCAAACCGAGATTTTGCACAACCTCATTTTTCCAACATCAACACATTTTTTCAACATGTCTGTTGGATTCTTCACACCCTTTATATTCTCCAAACACAACTCGCCTTCTTCCACTGCTTTTCGAGTGAAATGATATAGTCTTTTGATGCGCTTTGTCTTTAAATGATGGACATGGTTCTTTGCCAATTGTATGACGCTCTGGCTGTCTGTGTATTAAATATTCTCACCATATTTCAAACCTAACTCCTCCAGATAAGCTACCAGCCATATCATCCCCTCTTTAGTTTTAGCTATTCCACATACTCAGTTTCACAAGATGAAAGGGCAACACACTTCTGAAGCATGGACATCCAACTCAGTGTTGATCTATCTATAGTATATATGTAACTAGATGTGCTCTGGCTCGAGTCTACATCTCCACAGAGACCAGTATCCACAAAACACTGCAGTATCACTTGCCATTGTCATAACAAAGTGAAATGTTAGACATACGTCTCAGATATCTCAAATGGCATTTCACAGCTACCCAATGTTCATTCCTCTGGTTTTCCATGAACCTGCTAACAATACCCCATGCATGTGCTATATCAGGTCTCATGTAGACCATAGCATTTATTAAATTCTCAAATGCATATGCATATGGAACAAGTGTCATTTGCTCTTCATCCTCCTCTGTCTTGGGTGACTGCTCATTTGATAGTTTCATGTGATTTACCAAATGAGTAGTCATAGGTTTAGCATAACTCACATCTACTCAACACCTTTTCAATGTACTTCTTCTAGATAGTTTTAAATTGTCTGAAGCTCTATCCCGAGAAATCCTAATCCCTGATTCCCTGCAACCAAGTCTTTTATCTCAAACACCGATGACAAACTAGCCTTCTAGTCATAAATATCCATCAGGTTAGGTCCATCAACCAACATATCATCCACATACAAGAGTAGGAATACATAAGAATCAATGTATTTCTTAAATTAACAACACTGATCCTTTTCACTACCGTGAAAGCCGTTCTTGCACATGAATGAGTCGAACTTCTTGTATCGATATCTAGGTGTTTGTTTCAATTTGTACAAGCTCATGTTGAGCTTGCACACCATGTGTTTTCTTGCCTGGAACAACAGAAATTTTTGGTTACTCTGATGCAAAAATACTCAACAAAATCTGGAAAGAAGTTAATTTTACAACATGAGAAAATATTTCAGCATAGTCAATATTTTTCCTTTGCAAATAACCTTAACTGCTCATCTCGCATTGAACATTTTTCTGTCATCTGCTTCAACATTCTGGAGACCCATTCGCTCAACAAAGCCCTCTTTCTTCCAGGAACCTAGGTAAACACCCATGTGTTGTTCTTCTCAAGTGAGTTCATCTCGTCATCCATGATTTGTTCCCACTTGATCAAATCATCCACTTGTAGAGCCTCATCAAAGGACTTAAGTTCCCCTTCATCATTCAACAACAGATAATGTAACGATGGTGAATACATGTATGGTGGCCTGATGGTTCTGGATGATCTCCTCAACATTTTCTCAAGTGTTACTGGCTCTACCTCCAACTCGATCTCCAGTCTTCATCTTCAGTGTTCAAAGTATGTTGAGTTTGTTCTGACTTCAAGTCAACCAGCAATTCCCACTTCCTTTCGAGTGTCTGAGACCTTATGATCTCTATCTTTGTACAAGACGTCTTCATCAAATGTTACTTCACAATATTTCAGGATGATTCTGTTCTTTTCATCCTAAAACATGTAGTGGAACTTGTCAAAACCATAACATATGAAGTAGCATTCGCATCAAGATTATCTATCTTATATGGATCTACATGAACATAAGAAGTGCACCCAAAGTTTTCAGGTGAGAACACCTGAATTCTTTTCCCGTCCATACCTCTTTAGGAATCTTAAACCCCGGAAAAACTGAAGGTCCCATGTTGATCAAGTATGAAGTTGTGTTAACAGCATCCGCCGATAACATCTTAGGCAGTACAAAATGAATTCTCATGCTCCGTGCACATTCGTTCAATGTCATAGTCATCCATTCGGTGATGTAATCCTATCTTGCCTTGCTAGGACCTGTCATCATCAGTTTGATTCACTCAGCTGCATAGAATTCTATGAATTCTGACTTTTCATACTCCCATTCATTGTCAGACCTCAGGTATTTTATCTTCAGCCCAATCTGATTCTCAACTTCAGCTTCCACTTCTTTAAAATAATAAACACGTCTGACTTGTACTTCAGGAAGTAAACGCATACCTTCCTACTGAAATCATCAATGAAGGTAACATAGAACCTGGATCCGCCAAGTGATGAAACTTGAGATGGTCCCAAAATATATGTAAGGATCATTTGAAACTATTTATTCTTTGGCTCCCTTGGGTTCTTCATGAAACTAACTTGTTTCTGCTTCCTCATAACAAAACGTTCACGGAGTACCATGTCAACAGATTCCTGACCATCTAAAGCTCATTTCTCCACCAGCATCTTCATCCCTTTAACGATCATGCGTCCAAGTATATTGTGCCACAAACTTGCACTGGAAGCACTCTCCTGAATAGCAATTGGGATTATACAAAATACAGTGGTGTATAAGGTTCAATATTTAAGGCCACGTGCTATCACCACATCACCCTTCTTGATCTTCCAATAAACCTTCTCAAACTTTGCTGCAAAACCAGTGTTATCCAACTAACCAACAGAGATCAGATTCTTGTTGAGAACATGAATGTACCTGGTATCTTTCAATGTACACTGATTTCCTGCTCGAGCGTGAGTGAATGAAGAAGTTCACCTTTTCTTCGATCTCAAAAGCCTTGTCATCAACATGACACATCTTTCAAAAATTTACAGACTTGAAATTTCGGAACAACTCCTTACTTGGAGACGAATGAAACGATGCTGCATAATCCAAAATTTAGGATTCAAGTGAAATGTCCACATTGATTATTAGAGCGTCCCCAATGCCTTTTCCGAGTTCCCGGAATCCCTATATTAGAACACACTTTTACAGAGAATACATCACTATATAAATCGATAGCGAACAATAATATTATATCCCAAAAAATTTAAGATATATTGAGAGAATCAATCTTAAAACTCTTCTCTTAGTCTCCTTACAAGCGCCTATCTGGCTAGGGACTTCAATAACCAAGTAAACTAGTCTTGCGACCTTTAACCTCCCTCATTTCATATTATCAAACTAAACTTGCAGAGTGTAAAGTTTGATTGCTCGAACCTTTACATCCTCTTGAAACCCATCTTACAAGACAATTTAGGTTTCATTTGCAAAGAAAAAAGGAATAATAACCGCTCAATATCTCAAATAAGGTTTCATTCAACAAAAATATTTCTTGTTCAAATTTTATAGATTCCAAGTCAATCTTATCTTCTTATTTCAGATTATAAACTATGAAATAATACAAAAACACATCCTCATTAATTTAATAAATTTATACTGGATCATTCATACTACAGGCATGGGCGGTGTGGGAAAATCCACAATGATCAGTGAAGTTTATGATCAAGTTAAGAAGAAGGGAATGTTCGATGAGGTGGCAAAGGTAGAGGTGAAAGCTAAACCTGAAATTAGACGAATACAAGAGGAAATTGCATTTGCGTTGGGCTTAAAGCTTGAGAACGAGTCTCAAACTATAAGAGCTGAACAGTTGAGAAAAAGATTGTTGAATACCGAAAAGAAGAAGACTATTCTTCTAATTCTAGATGATCTGTGGGAAATACTTGATCTTCGAGAAGTTGGCATCCCATCAGGTGGCAACGGTCAAGTCCAAATTAAGTTGCTTCTAACTTCTAGACATAAGTTTCTTCTTTCAGATAAAATGGGGACTCATGATCCTATTCATTTAGACCTCTTGAGTGATGCAGATGCGTTGAGAATGTTCAAGTTTTTTGTGGAGGGTGGATCTGAAGAGGTTGCTACAGATATAGTAACTGAAACAGCAAGAAAATGCAGTGGCCTGCCAATTGTCATTGAAGTTACTGCAAAGGCCTTAAAGAATAGGGCTTTGGATGAATGGGAGAAAATTTTGAAACGGCTCGATAATGTTGACGTGTTAGAGAAACTAAAGGTGAGCTACGACTATTTGCCAAGCAAAGCAAGCAAGGATTTGTTCTTGATATGTGGCATTGTTCGGGGACAGCGCATCCCAGTAAAAGATTTGCTCAAGTACACATTCGGGTTGGGATTATATGAAGGAAGAGAAGACATCCAAAGCTTGGCAGATGCTCAATGTGAATTGGTGGAGTTGTTGTCTGGACTTGAAGCTGCATCAATGTTGCTGAAAAGAGATGGCAATCTTTATTTCAATATTCACGATTACATGCGTGATCTTGCTGTCAAGATTGTAAATACAGATCGTTTTGAATGGGTTCATTTAACTTTAAGGGATGACAGCTATAAGCTTCCACGCAAATTGGAGGTTTCAAAGTTGGAGCTACTTATGGCCTATTGTGAAGAAGGCAGTTCTTCAGTGGTTCCAGATTCATTCTTCAAGGACATGAAGAAGCTCTATGTACTTGAGTTTACAAATTTGCATGGTGTCCTGCCATCCCCAACTCATCTACTTGATCATTTGAGGAATCTCGTAACGTTGTGCCTTCACAAATGTAGCTTGGATGATATATCAATGATAGGGGAGTTGAAAGGATTACAAGTTCTCAGCTTTCGAGGTTCTAATATCCGTAAGCTGCCGATTCAATTGCGACAGCTAATTGCACTTAAGATGTTAGATTTGAGTGAGTGCAAGGAACTTACAGAGATTGAACCAAATGTCTTGGGAAGTTTAACCAAGTTGGAAGAACTAAACATGGAAAAAAGTTTTAATAACTGGGAAACTGAAAAGGCTGGAGATGACAATGAAGACAATTCACAGGATTATTCGGAGGCCGAAGGAGACAAGGATTTGGAGAGAGTAGGAGACATTAAGCCAAGAAATGCAAGTTTAGTTGAGTTGAAAAACATGTCTCGCTTAAGCAATGTGAAGATACACATTCCTAGTACCTCCATGCTCCCAAAAGACGATCAGTTGTTCTTGAGTAAATTGACTGTCTACAAGATTATGCTAGGTAATGTCTGGGGCTGGAATATTGGTTCTCACCGAAACAAATCAAAAGTCTTGATGCTCAAGTTTGATGATTCGCATGATGTTCTTCACAAGGACTGGGTTCAGGCCACTTTGCAAAGGACTGAAGTTCTATGCTTGAGTGGACGTCTATACGGAAAATGCAAAAGCATTAGTGAAATTTGTGTCAACGGATTTGAGTGTTTGAAGCACCTACAAGTGATAGGTTGTCCATCAATTCGGTACATAGTATCTTCAAATCTGGGCTCTAATTTCGTGAATTTAGAGTGGTTATCACTTGAAAGATTGAAAAACTTAGAGAAGTTGTATGATGGGCTTCCAGTAGACGAGACGTTTAGCAAACTAAAATTCATCCAAGTTGAATTCTGCAACAAGCTCACACATCTATTTGATTTCTCTTTGCTGAAACGCAATTCACAACTTGAAGACATCATTATTTGGAGAGGCGCGGAGATTCGTTGCATTGTTATCGATGCAGATGACAAGAAGGATGATGTTCTCAAGTTTTCAAAGTTACAGAAACTGAAACTGCTAGACTTACCCAAGTTCTCAAGCTTTTATATGCCAAAAAGTCCACAACCAACGGTCAAGGTTATATTCACTGGGAAAAAGGTACGATAATCCTCATCTTCACATGTATTTAAGCATTCAATTACACCAGTCATTTTAAAAGAACAACAATACTCTTAGATTCATGTTATATAATAAAAGTAAATAATAAATATATAATGAACTATATAATAAGCAAAATTTTACTGATGTATAAAACAATTGTAAATAAAAGTAAACAAATATATTTATAAACTTTAAAACTATATAATATTATTTAGTAGCATGGATTGCTCAGTTACTTTTTAAAACTCAAATCCATTTGTTGTGTCACGTAGCACTATACTATTTCGCATTTAGGCGCTTTAGAATTGATTTATACTTCTAAATTAATGATGTCACTATTTTTAATTACTTATGGAATAAATAAATGGTTAAGATGTGATGTATTGTGTTTGGATTAGGTGGAATTCCCATGTTTGGAATCTCTGGAAATTAAAGGACTCAATGAATTGGAGAATATATGGCACCCCACTAATGCTCCAACTGAATTGGGCAAACTCCGATCATTGTATGTTCAATCCTGCAACAAGCTCGTGGGTGTTATCAATTCTAATTTGTTGACTATCAATTTGGAGTCTTTGAATATTTGGAGTTGTGCATCAATTAAACACGTGTTTGATCTAAGATATGATCAGTTGTTGCCTGGAGTTGCTGGTTTTCAACTTTTGAAGGAAGTGCAAATTTCCTATTGTAACAATTTTGAGGCTTTAATAGTAATGAAGATGACGGGGAAAGAAGAAGACGCACATCAGCAAGTTTCTGCAATAAAATACTCTTCTTTGAAGGAACTCAAACTTTATTGTTGCAGCAAGTTGAAGACATTATGTTGGTATAATTATTCATGTGGAAAGAGTAGTGAGAATATGGTGAGAGCTTCAACTACTGATCAGGATAATATCATTGGTACATCTGACCAAGTACCTGTTGATTTGCCTTTTTTTAGCCAAAAGGTACGTACCTGAAGAAACTCATAGAGTACAATATATGCATTTATTATCCATTTATTTTCTTTATTTATATTACATTACGTATAGAATTCTAATATTATATTATTAGGGTGGGATTGTGTATAAAGTGTTTTTCCCAAATATCTGTTTGGTAGCATATTTTTTTAAAAAATATTTTGACTATGTAATATACATAATTTATCTAAGATCGAAATTAGTCGAGCTCGGTTATTGTTGTCATGAGAAATGCTAACCTATAATGAGTTTCATGAGTCGAATCGGGTAATCATGAGAAATGCTAACTTATTGTGATGTGTAATGGGCTTACAAGTCAAGCTCAATTATGTCGATTTTGGATGCGAGTCGAGTTCGAATTTCATAAATATGATTTATACAAAGTTTTTAAACGTAAAAATAAAATATAAAAAGATGTTATTGATATTTTTTTCATAAAGTGGTTTTACAAGCTGCACTCTCTGCTTTGAAAAATGTCTTTCTAGAGGTAATACTTTGAGAAAAATCACTTTGGGAATCACTTTCAAACTCACTCTTAGTCAATAACTCGCGCGCTTTGCGCGTCTCGTATGTCGAATTTAACGAAGAAGAATTATATTTCTTTATATAGAATAACTATTTCGCTACCAAAAAAATGTTTGACAAATTTGTCAGTGCTAATTTTATCAACATAGACTTTAGAGCTTCAACATAAAAGAGTTATGCATCCATTTAATATAGAGTTTCACTTTATAACTTAAGTCTGTTAATTTGATCTTCCTAGGAAACTTTTCCATGTTTGGAAACTCTTGAGCTCCATGAATTAGAAGAGTTGAGACAAATATGGCCTCATGAAGTTATTGAGGCTCAAAGATCTTTCTACGACCTCAAACAAGTTAGTATTAGCAGTTGCCCAAAACTGTCAGCAGTCATTCCGTCGACGTTGATAGACTGCTTGGAGAAGTTAGAATCTATGGATGTGGCTGATTGTGAGTTGATTAAAAGTATAATAGTCAAGGAGAAAGATGAGATCAAGCTAAAGATGGAATTAGGTGGACAAAATGATGATGCAATAGTGCACCACAGCTCAAATGTTGAGACCATGGATATGATGATGAGGTTTACTTTCCATTGCTTGAGAGAATTGCATTTAAGTGAGCTACCAAATTTGGATAGATTTCACTCATCACTATCAGAAAGTTTTGGCTTCCCTTCCTTGGAAACCCTCAACATTAGCACATGCCCTAAAGTGAAAGCCTTATTCATTCAGACTACAACAGATTTGGAGGATTCAAATGGGGTCAGGAATGCTCTGTTTGGGTATGGTGATTATAAGCAGCAGGTAGGTAATATCATTACATAATTATGTGCATTAATTACTTAATGATATTAAATCATATTACTCTGTTTAAACTATAGGTCTAAGAACCTATAAAATATCAAGGTTTGCCCAATGTTGAAATTTGGTATCTGAAGTTTAAAATGTTAAAATGGACAGCCCCAAGTTTCATTTTTGTTAAAAATTGGTGTCTTAGCGCGTTTTTTCCTCTCCCTTCGATCATTTTTATCAACCCACTCATTCACTCATAATCCATCCTTTTTATTTTTCACAAAATCGTCAAATTTTCCCCAAAACTTGAATATCCAAAAGAAAAGATTTCCAGCAGAGTGGTGCGGAGCCATATCCAGAGACAACAAAGCGTGATTTACTTGCGCGGATGTGACCAGCTTCTTAGGTGATGGACCCGGAAAGGTGACGAGAAGGGAGCGTACATTGGAGCTTGAATTTGACAGTCGGAATTGGCTTCTCTAAAGTAATCACACCGAGACACCAAATTTTAACAAAAATGAATCATGGGACTCTCCATTTTAACATTTCAAACAACAAATCTTAACATTGGGCAAATCTTGGACAGTTTATAGCTTCTTAACCCTAAATTAAAACAGGTCATCAATTTGTTAATTGAAACTAATTATTTGTTGCAGACTCCAAATTTGAAGTCCCTTGGTTTGTGCGATTTAGAAAACTTGATGAGAATTTGGAAGGATGATGAGAGTTGTTCAGATGAATTATTATGCATCAGGAAGTTGGAGGAATTGAAGCTAATGGGATTGCCAAAGCTAAAGTTGAGCATTTTCATCTCTAAACACACTGTGATCAATGATAACATCAAGAGTTGTCCAATCGGAATGCTCTATTTCCCGTTCTTGCAAGAGTTGACAGTGAGTAGTTGTGATAAGGTCAAGCTATTTGGTTTAGATTCATCATCATCATCTACAAATAAAGTTGTCCAATTGGATAACATTTCTACTGCAATTCAACAATTTCTCATTTTGTCAGAAAAGGTAACATTTTATCTCTTCTTCCTTTTGAATAATAACTGAATTAGCGTCATTTCTTTAATTGAATTTCTTCGGTATATATATAGAATTAGAATATCAAACTAATGTTAATACATATCTTAAAATTTATTTGTGTAACAATTATTTAAGGTTAAGAACTTATAAACTGTCTGACATTCGTCATATGTGAGATTTTTGTGTGTGAAGTTTAAATTATTGATATTGACCGTCTAAAATTTCAAATTTGTTGAAATTTAGTTTTCCGTCCAAATTTGACAGAATAGTGTGAAAAGTCGAAATTGCCCCTGATACTATTATGTTTAATCCGGCCGGCCACCACCCTACTCCAATCGGCCACCACCCAACTAGGGGCAATTTTGGGATTTTTTTCGGGTCATGTGACAAGCACATAACCAAGTTCTGTCAATCTTAACAACAAATTTGGACGGAGACAGCAAATTCAATAAAGTTGAAATTTCAGACCGTCAATATCAACAATTTAAACTTTAGACACTAAAATCCCACATAGGGAAAACTTTAGACAGTTTATAGGTTCTTTAACCCATAATTAATTAATAATGTTTTCTCTATTGTCATTAATTCAGGCAATTCCCTCTCCTTTATGGTTATTAGCTGCAGACTATAACAATTGTTCAGTGGAGCTGACAATTGAGGATAATCATGAGATGATGAGGTTTGGGCAGCAAAAACAACATCTTCATTTGAATTTTAAGCACTGCAATACATGTTCATCTTCTAGTATCATGAATGTGCTTCCACTAACCTCTCCTTCACTCTGCAACGTCTTAACACGATTAACCGTGGAGTATTCTCGTGGATTGGAATATATATTAACTCTTGTTGGAGCAACAAGTTTGGTGCACCTCACTTATCTGTCTATACTATGGTGCCATGATATGAAAGTGGTAGTAATGGTTGAAGATGAAGAATGTGATGAGATCACTTTCAACCACCTTAAAGAGTTGACACTTGTAAACTTGGGGAGTCTTGAGAGTTTCTCTTCCTCAGTATCCATAAACCTCAACTTCCCAAGCTTGGACAAGTTAACCATAGAAGAATGTCCTAAAATGAGATTTTTCTCCAATCCAAATGGCGGCGCCATTCTCACAACACCAAAACTACATCAAGTGAATTGGAGCCGGTTTGATTATGATCAAAATCAACAGTTGACAGAAGACCTTAACACCACTATTCAGAATAAATATGCAGCAGCAGCAGGTATATATATGTTCTAGCTACTTCATTCAAACTCAATCTTTTATCATATTTATATATATATAGCATTTTCATATTGGTCTTGCTTTGGGTTGAGTACAAGTACATATATATATAGATACAATACTAAATCTATAACAATATAATAAGAAAACATAATCTGATAATATATTAAGAATATATATACTCCTAATATAAATATATCTTAATATAATAAAATATATTATTTCGTAATATGGTTGCAGTATAACCATCTGCAAGTCATGAATTACTGCCATTTACTAGATTTTCTATCTCACTTGATTTATTATCATTCAATGTAACCTTGGACTAATTGTTTTCTAATCACAATATATATGTACAGCTAAGCTTTTACCAGTATATATGTGAATTTTGCTCTATTACAAACACCTAAGCTTTTACCAGTATAGATATATGGTTTGCTATCGTTATGATTTGCCTTCTCAAATCTTAGTTTTCTTTTTTTGATTGTCATTCAGTACACTGCATTGAAGAAGAACTGTGACAGAAAAAAACCAAACAGGGCCGGATAAACTACTGGGAGCTCAGATGAGGATCTCATATGAAAACTGATCAGTCTAGAGCTTAGTATTCGTAAGACGATCATCATGAAGTGTGTTAGTATTCTTTTTTGGAATTGTAATTTGTTTGATGAAGACAAGTGAGTGTCTGTTTGTGTTATTAATTATGCATAAGTACTTATGTTTAAGAAGATTGTTTGTGAAGTTTAGCATAATCCTGTCATTTGTTTCAGTAACAAGTTGAAACTATGTTGTGGATTTCATTTGATTTGATTTAATGATATTGATTCCCCTCACCTGACTTGGAGGAATGAGATTAGCTTCGATCAATCAAGGTATTTCGGTCATTAACTGCGGGAAGAAAAAAAAACATCATTATTTGGAGCTTCCGATATATATGGCCTATCAGTTAGTCATGACTTGATTTACAAATTTACCTAGTGTAAGAGACCACATCTGAGACGACTACGGGCTTTGGCGAGCCCCATCACTTATTCTAAAACTCTAAATCGGTCATTGTTCAATTTGCCGAGTTATAGGCTCGTTTCTAACCCAGACTTATGCTAGAGATAGTCTTACGCATCAAGTGAACATGTTTGCACGAACTCAGACCGAGGCAATTAACTAAGTGAAACGAGTCATGGTTGCCTGATAAGTCACACTTCAGATAATTTATGCTTCAAATAAATGGAAGAAAAAAAAACAACTAAAACTCCTAAAATTCACATGTCCATAGTTGTGTTGATAAAATGTTTCCTTTTATAAAATGAAGTCAAACATAAGGGGGCAAAGTGACATATTATACTATCTGATGACTAATTAATTTACAGCTTATAGTAAACATGAAAGAATTAGTGAATTACTACAGATTCTACGTGGACGAGACGCCGATTAGGGAGTTCAAGAACTTGGAAGCGTCGCTAAAAGCTTCGATCGGTTCAGGTGAATAACATGATCTATGACTTGAACTCGGAAGCGTCGCTAAAAGCTTCGATCCGTTCAGGTGAATAACATGATCTATGACTTGAACTCGGAAGCGTCGCTAAAAGCTTCGATCCGTTCAGGTGAATAACATGATCTATGACTACTGCACCGATCGGAAGCGGTTTCCACAGGCGTTGCCGCCTGAATGCAGTGCGTAATCGTCGGTATAAAAGATCGAAATTAGACGTTTCGGTTTCAGAGTAAGAACTTCTAGTATGGCAAACATATACAAAATAAAACTTATGCACGGATGTAACGTACGATAATAATTTTATCATAATTTTTTTTCTATTAATACTATGAACAAATGTTACTTAATTCACATTTTATAATTGATAAAAGAGGCACTCTTAATATTTAGATTTTGTAATAAAAACAATTTTTTATACTGTAGTTTTTTATAATTATTTTGAAATCAATATTAATTTAATAAATTTTAACCAATTTTTTTTTTTTGCCAAAGAAAAGGAATGGGTTAGTAGGGGCGACCCGAGGCCCATCCCGCTACGTAGTGTTCGAGCTCTCCTGCTCACGGTCTGGGTTTTTTCCGACCAGACTTAGCGAGCAACCAGCGCACGCACTGGCCTCGTCAACGTAGCCCCACCAGCAGCCTAGTATAGTCAAGAAGTCGGCCCATGCCCAGTTCTACTCGCCTCCTCATATGCCTGATGCGATGTGTGGGCCAGGCGGGACCTGATATTTTTATATCCGGTCACCGCGAAGTGACGCCCCCGAGGGGTTTCGAACCTGAGACATCGGAGGCAAACCACATGGAGTAAGCGCACTTGACTACATAACACATCGCGCAAAGCGTAAGTTATTTATCTAGTATCTTAATATAACAATAGCATTTAATATTTTATCAACTAATTAGTAGTAGTTGATATATATCCTTCCAATTTATTTGTGATATCAACGGATTTTTATGCCTATACCGACCAAATTAAATGAGTAATTTTTCAAATGAATAGCGACCCTGAAAACGATTGATCACGCAATTCTGATCGAATATTAATGTATACTTAAGTAACATGTTTTGATGTACTTGGGAAAAGGTTATAGGTAAAACATGACACTGATTGGTTGATTAGAACTAAAGCTAATTATATGAGGTGATGATCAAGTTCATAATATGGTCTCAAAAGTCAAGACGATGTACCATTTGGTGAAGTCTCTTACATTTATTTGGCACATCATATTTGTCTTTTGTTATCGAAAACAATAATTATGCAAAACGCATAATGTTTAGAAATCAGATGTTCAGTCTTAGTCAAAGTATATATGCATGTATGTAAATCATTTTGTCTATTGTGTCTATCCCAAGCATAAATATATATCTAGCTATCAACTAACGAATCCATAATATGGCACACAAAAAACTCGAATTTGACATCATTTACTTTTTACGATTTGACCCAACTGTGAATAGAATCATTATAGATGTGGAGTAAGTATTAAATATATACTCAAGCTATTGCAAACTAGGCTCTATTTTTGATTCAATATTCGGTTATATAATTCGAAACTTTGATAATGGACACCCCGAAACCCAGAGGCCTGTCCGAGGCCCAAAAATACTAAGGTCAAAGACACCTCAAGTGACGAAATCCACTCGAATAACCCGAGCGGTCTCCTCGTGTATCCGAGTGGGATACCCACTCGGGTACCCCCTCTTCCCGGGCAAGTATTCCTCGCCCGAGCCCCTAAACCCCGGACGAAATACCGTCCTGTGCACGCCCAAAGAGGCCATTTTCAGACGCCTAAACCACCTAAGGTCAATTCCATTATTTAGAGTCCACTCCGGTTCATATCATCAAACTGTTACAACCGGACCGGATTAACCCGGAGCTGGAGCGGTTCACAAGAAAATCTATAAATAGAACTTTCATTTCATCATTTGATTTTGAGAGTAATCTTGAACTCTTTCTAGCTTACTTTCTCTTTCTAACAAATACTTACATAAGCATCGAAGTGGGTTTACTTGGACCCCCGGTGCCCCTTTTGCGGGTATTCGAGGAAAAGGACGAGCGAAGGTTCGAGGCGAGGAGGCACTCGAAGAACTTGTACAAACACTGTGCATTTTACAGATACTACTCTCCTAATTAAAGTGAGCGACACTAAAATAACACGTGGGGGAAAAGAATTAATATTTGGTATGGTAAACTTTCATTTACCCTATTGATAGATCGTTTTGTAACATATGGAAGACAAGTCATTATCAAATTTGAAGTAATTGATGGAAATGACATGAATGGGGCCTTTACTTTATCAACATACATATATATACGTGTGAAATTGCCTAATCTTTCTTAATCAAGCTGCCGCTAGCTCTTAAGTTCTATCAACTTATTATGACTTTAATTTTGGAACAACCCAATCACTTTAAGAGATCCGACAGTTTGCAAGTTGATGTGTTGTATCCAAGCAAAACATTATCTCCACGTACCACTGATTTATCAGAATGGCTTTCCATTTTCGGACATTGCCAGTTCATCGTATTTATCAAGCCTTTCTTTTTAAGTCGAGTAAAATTTAGTGTGCATGAAGCGTCAGATAACAAATTTCACACGAAATCTCAACATCGTCGTCTATTCACATGGTTAAGCTAATCGATGCTGATAAAAACAATCAGGGTAATTACTGATAAATTGTCTGAAATTCGTTACAGGTTGAAATTTGGTGTCTGACGTTTAAATTGAGTGTCCCGGGTTTCATTTTGGTTGAAATTTAGTGTCCCGGTGTGATTACTTTATAGACGTCAATCCCGACTATCAAATTCGAGCTCTCATGCACGCTTCGAAGCTGGCCTCATCCGTGCAAGTAAATCTCGTTCCGTTGTCGCTGGAAATCGCCCATCACCACTTTCCTGTAAACATTTTCTTTTGGATGTTCAACTTTTAGATGAAATTTGGCGATATAGAGAAAAGTAAAGAGTGAGGGATTATGAGTGGGTGAGTCGGTTGATGAAAATGATTGAAATGAGAGAAAGACGTGCATGGATACTAAATTTCAACAAAAATGAAACATATAGGAATGTCAATTTTAACATTTCAAACTTCAGACACCAACTTTCAACATAGGGCAAACTTAATATAGTTTATTAGTAATTAACCCAACTATTAATGAGTGAGTTTTTAAAGTAAAAAAAAAAAAATTATCAATGGCAGTTACTATAAATAAATCTGACTTGCAGTTACTCATTCAACAAGATTGTGTTCATTCAAATAGCTATTCTCAATTTTCACCAATCATGTTCTCAATGCTCCCTTGGTGGGTGTGAACTTTTAGCCTTAAGCAGTAAAATTATTTTCGATTTAACATTTTAAAAAATATTACATGCGTCCCTTTTAAATTTTTATTTTCATTATTTGTACATAGTTTAATTATTTAAACCTCAAGATAGTATATATACTAGTTCAGTTTATGTTGCCCATCCTTTAAACTACTTATTTTTCCTTACATAACATACTAAAATATAAATTATAAGTTTTAAATTCCATAATGACCCTTAATTTTCTATTATGATAAGATAATTCCTATATATTTATAACATTATTATATATATATAATTTTATTAAGGTTAAGTTTTGTGGATTCATGGTGCACCAAGTAGAAATAATAATATACATAGTTTCAATATAAGAAGAAAGTATTAAATTTTAGATAGTTGTGTCTATTCTTATTTAGTTGTGTATATGGACATGCTCAAGATATAGAAAATAACAACTATGTTCCAACACGTATTTAATATGTATTTCTTTTTATTGTATCAGAGCGCGCAGGTTCGAGTCGCCACTTTAAAGAAAAATTAAATATCCTACTAAAACTGGTGAAGCCCATTATATTTGACCCAGAGACGGTCAATGAATGGGTGTTCTGGATCAAGCGAAATCCAGATGACACCATACAACGCTACAAAGCGCGCCTTGTCGCAAAGGCTTCCATCAACGTCCGGGCATTGACTTTAAGGAGACATTCAACCATGTTGTCAAGCCGACCACGGTTTGACTCGTTATTTCTCTTGTTGTGTCATTTGGGTTGTCTCTCTGACAACTCGACATCAACAATGGTTTTCTTTAAGGGACACTAAGTGAGAAATTTTTTATGGCGCAACCGACCGGTTTGATAACACGACCTCTCCAAAAGTCGTGTGTCATCTCCACAAGGCCATTTATGGTCTCAAACAAGCCTATCGTGCTTGGTTCATTGAGCTCTGGTTCTTCTTAACCGCGTAGAGTTTCAACTGCTCCAAATCAGACACATTGTTCTTCATATACAACAAAGGGGATGCTCGGGCATCCCTTTTAGTCTCTATATCGATGATATTATTGTTACGGGGAGCTCTAAGGCGTTCATTACAAGGTTTATTGCAGATTTATTGACTCTTTTATCACTTATAGACATTGGTCCGCTTCACTACTTTCTTGGAGTTGAAGTTCTCCAAATAAATAATGGCTTATTTTTATCACAGATCAAGGATATCCGGGAGCTCCTATAACGAGTCAATATGGATGGTGCGAAAGATGTTGTCACACCAATCGTCATCAAGCCACCTCTCCAACTTGACGATGGCTCGCGTTAGCCTCGGAAAGATGTAAAATTTTCCGGTGGCAAAAGTAACGTTCGGTTCTAAGTGGGATCGACGAATTTTATGATGACGACGATAATATTCAAACGAGGATTAATGCTTCAAAGGAAATCAAGCGGGACTTGAATTTCAAGGATGGATCGATGAAATCCTCATGAATCGGAGGATTGACTTACAATCTAAGTTATATGCTTCTTCAGATGAGAGGCTATACTAATGTTTTAGGTGTTCAAGAGAAATTTACTATTCATCAGCTGTTCGATAAAATGCCTGTTTAAAAATTAAGAGTGTTTTGTTATTATATCGATTTTCTACATGATGGACTTCTTTCTGACCTTATCTTATTCCTTTCTGTATAGCAAATCATGTAAACATTTGGTTTTAGCATAACTAGCTATCATGATGTTATATTTATAAATATACCAAAAAATCTACTCAAATATATATATATATATATATGTCCACTGAGAAGATGATAGATACAAACTTTTTATGAATAGCACTGCTATGAAATAGTGCGTCAACCTTTTCGGATTACGTTATATCCCTACGTTTATTCAAGGAGTCGTGATACAGCAATATGTATAGTCTGTATAGACAGTAGCTTTTAAAAGAAAACCCCCGACAATAACCTTTCTCAAAACAATATTAGATATATAAAATTGTAATACAGTACAGTGGTGCAGCACTTTTTTCTTTAACTAGATGTTTTAGGTTTATAACCGTCATCGAAACCCCCTGAGAATGAAAAAATATTTATAGTCAGGACATTATCTTTTACGGACTGACTCCGGTATGAATAGGGATTATTCTAGGCGTGGAACAAGCAAGCTAATAAGCTAGCTAATCCTACGGGTGTGTCATTTCGGATAACCTAGAATCCCAGTTTGGAAAAAAAAATGATGCGGGCGGAACGGGCTAATTCCGCAATTTCGAGAATTCTGTGATTTCTAGTCCCGAACTTTCAACTTTCGGATTTTGGTGCGTCAATAGTGTTTTTCAGGCGGGAACTGCGCTGCTTTTCGGCCAAATTCCATCATTTTGAGGGTTATGATCGTGTTTTTATATTATTTCGGGGTCTTTTTGCAATTTTCAATTTATTTGGGATTTTGTCATTATTTTCGGATTATTTTCTACGTTAGGAATTTTCGCTTTTCAGTATTTAAAACATTGATAGTCGTCATTTACATTCAAACCCTGCGTCTAATTTTCAATTTCGATTTCCGCGCATCTATCAATTCCATCATGCTGCATCAAAAATTAATATTACACTTATATAACACGATTTCCACGTATGATGATACCACAATATTATATCCCGGGTAGACCCTAAAATTCCGACGTAAACCCAAGTATTAATTAATTAATGATTAATAATTGTAGCTAGTTCAAGAAATTGTAGCTAGAACGAGAATCGAATATATAGGACTTTAAGGTTTAATGATCAATAATAATAACCAAACAACGTTTAAGGTGGCCATACGACAGCTTTTAAGGTGCAACGATTTGCATGCTATAAATTATGTATTCTAGTTTATGAAGTAATTCTAAGATGTGCGGTCTTCAAACTAAATCGTTATCATCTCAAAGACAAAAATAGAAACCCTAATATCAATCGATACCTTAATTTTTACGAATATAACAGATACGAACCTACGAAATAAACCGAACACTTACATTAGCGAACTTAACATATATACGGGCACGCGCATTTACCCTTGTAATATATACCCCGATCGATCATCTATATGCATACGAAAACCGAAATTTTCTACAACATAATTCAATTCATCTACTAATTCATGATCAATCAATCGTTATAGTTGTCCATAAATTATATATCACTTGAATTCATGATCCAAAGGATACTATAACGAATACAGTTGGGTGGCGACTCAACTCGATCGATTGATATACTTAAATACGCGATTAGCGAACACGAAACCACGATAACGAAAGATCTCCGGGAACTAATTTAAAGTCTAAGGGAGAGATCAAGGGAAAACTCATCTTGCACGCTCTCACGCGCCACCATATACCCTTTGCCCCAACTAGGGCTACTAGCTCCGGGCGGCTGAAAATTGCAGTCGCCGGAGATGGTCTGTTTTCCGGCGAGTTCCCGGCTTTTCTTGGCTAGGGTTCGCTCGAGTTTATGCGCGTTTTGGTGCCCGCCGAGCGCTTGGGAGCTGTAAAACTTTCTCTGACAGAAGTTGCATGAAAACATCCTCGGCTCTGTCGGAGAACCCATGTCTAGATTCTGGTGGTGGCGGTTACGGTGGCCGGAATCGCCGCTGGGTAAGCTAAGATGCAGAGATGTGTTGGGTTGATACTCCATTAGTGAAGATGAGAGGTTATTAAATTAAAAAGAGAAGAGAAGAGAAGTTATAGTGTGGGGAAGACAAGAGAGTTGCAGACATATATATTTGTGGGGAATCGAAGGTTTGTCGCGTCTATTAATGGCAGCATTCGAAACCCTTGTCGGTCGGTCAGACCATACAGTTTTTAAATTTATTTTTTAAAAAAAAATTGTCCATACAGTTTTTAAATATGTTTTTTTTTAAATGTCCATATTTTTTTCTCCCTAAAGTTAATTAGGTACACTCATAATCCCAGGAATCTAGATGTCATACTAGCTATATAGATGAATATTGAATATATCTAGAGGGAAGAATTATATTTTTTATAAAACTTAAAAAAATTTACCTAGGATGAGTAAGTATAGAGAATACTACTTTATCAAATCAAATTCCATAAATATATAGGTCGGGCACCCTTTAAATTAAAGTAGTTGTCCTACATATTAATAGGCATGCAGATGTAATTTTGTTTGAAATTTATCTTATAATTATTATTAATAATTTGCTATTAGTATGGACAATATTATTTTTAAATTAATATATTATAATAAAGTATGATCTTATTGTTGGTTTTTTTTTTTTTTATCATTTTAAGTTACTATGTAAAGTTATTCACGTCTATTTTTACATGGCCAAAACCCCATTTATAAATCAAAGTGCGTAAAAAAAGTTATGCCTATTTAATTACTAGTAAATTAAATGGAACAAATATATTTATAGTTGTTAAAATTTTATAATAATATTAATTAGTTACTTAAAATTTTATAGTATGTTTTTTAAAATTCTGAATTGCTTGTTGTACATTTTGAGGTTAAAAAATGTAGAATTAATTTTAAATCTCAAAATTAAAAGTTCCGTTACGTGTAATTATTTAATTTAATCATTTATAATTATACTATTTAGCTTAGATATATCAGATTAGAATCTTTTAACATGATCAGCCCCTATATATTTTAGCTCCAAAAAAAGCTACCAATTGTTTACAAATATGGCAGTTTATTACATTCGTCAAATCCAATCACTTCTATTTTTAAAAGATGATACTAAATATAAATACTCTGTAAATTCTAAAATTTACAAAACTAATAAGCCGCCACATGTGATGATTATTTTATCTAGCTATCTAGTCTAGGGTTACTTTGCCAAAAAAAAAAATCTAGTCTAGGGTTAAATGTTGTTGATGATGAAATTTAATCATACTTAACTTCCACCCTAACCACTACATAAATGACTCGTCAAGGGATCATTAGGAGGAAACAAGTACTTATCAAAGTAATTAATTATTAAATCTGAATTATAAATAACAAAATATATTTATGATTAATGTATAGTGGTAAATATTGATAATTATTACCATATTATTTTTAAAAAATCAGATCTACCAAAATCATAGTTTTTTTTTCAATAGATGTCAATATTTTAGTAATATTTTATTATAATTAAAAATATACTTATATCTTATTTAAATTCATTACAAGAAAATTGATAATATGTGACCGCATTTTGTAAGGGATTTTAATGAAAGTTTCTAGCCAAACTTTTTGTCAGGAGTCATTCTCCTTTAAAAAAAAATTGAATGTTGTATTTGTAAGGCATTTTAACAATTCCCTAACAAATAAGGTTATGTCCCTTATAAATAAATTTCACACAAACGACTAGGATTTCTTGTGATTTTTATAATCGTGTATTAGTTTTCTTAAATAAAATTGGTAATATGTGACCGCATTTTGTAAGGGATTTTAATGAAAGTTTCTAGCCAAACTTTTTGTCAGGAATCACTCCTTTAAAAAAAAATTGAATAATGTATTTGTAAGGTATTTTAACAATTCCCTAACAAATAAGGTTATGTCCCTTATAAATAAATTTCACACAAACGACTAGGATTTCTTGTGATTTTTATAATTGTGTATTAGTTTTCTTAAATAAAATTATGTTAATCATTTACCTAGCTAATACTACAATATTTCTTGCTCCTGAAGTAAAATTCTAACTTATCCCCTAATTTTAAATCAAATCATACTTTACTTAAAGGCTTAATTAATTATTCAATAAGGGAAAGAAGTGAGCATCAAAATTCTATTTTAAAAAGGAAGGGATAGAGATAAACAGGATAAGGGATGTTTGACTACACTAAACATGGAACATGACAGACCGACCATCCCTCCATTACTTTGCTACAAAATTCTCCAACACTATTTGCTTTTTAATTTAGTATATGTATAGAAAATTAGGTGGTCCTCTTATACATACATTAGCTTAATTAATTAATGGATTATCAATATCATATCTTGTCTCTTTTTTTAAATCCAATGCTATTTTTACTAACTAATAATTTATCCAGATGATTAAATTAGAAATATATAATACTCGATACATTAAATAAACTATTTACCTATGTCACATATAAAAAGTCATTCATAAATAAACTACGATAAATAGAGTTATGACTTTATTATTACAATAGTGCATTAAGAATTAAATTATATAAAATTTTAAATACGTTTAAAATTTTAGAATTAATCAATTGTGTCACGTGATTAATTAATATAGATTTAAGTATCATGTGAGCTTAGAAGCTAATAAGAATGGACTTTAGATAAATAGAATTTCTTATAGCGACACAAATCAACAATTATATGAACTAATCAAGCATAATTATTTAATTACGCATTATAATTTATTTTTAAATATCGCGATTGCTACTAATTATACTATGTTAACTTGGTTAGTATTTATCTCATATTGGAGCATTTAAATTAAAGTTCGTTGAATAATTAAAGATTGGTGGACATGAATAATTTGTTGCATTATTGATGAAAGACGAAGTATGATCTTACTTGCTACTATATAACTATGGCCCCCGCTATGAACTAAAATTGGAAAATGGAAGGGAAAGTTTACAAATGATGTGTGATCATATAAGACAATAACCTCTATGAGTTTGAAAGTAACAACACATGATTAATTAACCCAATTATTGTACATGCATCATCATTCATGTGATGCATCTTTTCAATCTCTTATGGTCATTATAAACTAATAATGTATTCATTTAACATTATGAATTTAAAAGCATGTAATATGGTAAAATTTCATTGAGTATTTCATTTCTTAGCCAAATATTACGAGTTTAAATTCAGCGGAAGTCTGAAAATAAAAAATAAAAAATTATGACTATCACTTTATGTTTCGCGGAAGTTTAAAAATGAAAAAAATATTCATGACTATCACTTTATTTCTTATATACGGACTGCATGACTGATCATCGGTTGGGGTTTGACCTACCTACCCCAATTGGGTCAATTGGACTCAATTGGGGCTAGGTTTCAATTGGCATAGCTCGACCTAGCCTAGGGCTAGGTCCGACCCTGGGTAGGGGTCGGTTGGGTCCGGTGACTCTGACCCAGGGTCGGACTTAGCCCTAGGCTAAGTTCAACTGAGTTCGATTGGGTTTGATTTTGAAATTTTAGAATTAAATTGAACAAAATAATAGTTAGGGATGTATTAGAGGGACTAATTGAACAAAATCAAAAGGTTTCGGTGGGTCACGTGACTTGCACATGTCATTTAACGGTCAACTAACAGATGTATTAAAAAATATTTTCTCGAAACATTTAGTACCAAAAGTAGACGAAAAAAACACATGGTACCAAAAACGGATTTCGATCAAACATATATGGTAGCAAAAGTACTTTTAACCATTATATATATATAGCGAATATATTACACGTGTTAGTATCCTGATTGCACTAGTAACATTTTCACTTTCTTAGATAGTAAAAACATTAGCCGAAGTAATTCTCTCTTATTCTGCTCTTTTTGCTGTTTTACTTTGGCTTTTTTCATCAATTTATTTAATTGCAGAAAATCAATATATGTATTTTGTTAGATTGACATAAAATATTATCTCATTATTATATGTGCATTTGTTAATGGAAGAACCAGTATATATATTATAGCTAGCACATGGTTCATTCGAATCTTCAGAGACAGGGAATTGAATCTCACCACCCCCTCTATTCATCATTTTCTTAACACGTCAAGCACTACACTTAATAATTAAACTAATTGTTATTATTATACCATAATAAAGCATTTATATATTATAATCTAATTAGTCCTTCACTATAAAGTACAACTAGACCTGCGCCTGTAGTGATTGATACACACACACCATATATGATTGGGATTTGAACTTTGTCTTCAATAATCAGATTTGAGATCACTGAATATATTTATATTATGTTTTGGCGTAATTATAATTTTTTAATTACAATTATTCAAACATATATATATATATATATATAATTCGAATTAATTAAAGTTAGAAAAAAGTTGTATTATCGTCGGCAATTTTAGAGCATGGATATTAGTATTTAAGTTTCTATTAATTATCCACATGACACCATCGGTAATTTTATGATCTAAAATGTACAAAAAAAATTCACATCCTTGCATAATTTCAACGTATATATATATATATATATATATATATATATATATATATATATATGTATTTTATTTGATCTTACAGTAATATTATATAGATTTTAGAACCTAAATCGAGCATCAACTATACATTATCATACATCAAGTAATCTCACATTACATCCGTTTTTTGAAGTAATTTCACACACTACAACAAAAATAGATTGTTGCGACTTTAGAATTAATTTGTCGTGACGCTAAATTGTGTCACTATGAAGCTAGCGACGCAAATCGATATGTCGTTTCTTATCACCGTCGTAAAAACTCTGCGACGCTTTGAAGCATCATCGTTAAACTCTTAAAAAAATGTGACGTTTTTGCTTGCGTCACCAGTGCATGCAAGTGGCAACACAACTAAGTGTTGTTACAAATACTTTTTTCTTAAAAATTGTGTTACCTAAATCAAAACTTAACAACGCTTTGAAAAGCGTCGAAATAATACAAGAAGAAACGACGCTACTACGAAGCGTCACCAAATTTGAATAAATTTGATTATTGTGAAGATGTTTACTACGCTTGAGCAAGCGTCGTCAATGAAAAGTCATCCAAAACTCTTTTTCTAGTAGTGACATTACGTTGAATGGAGTAATTTGGACGTAATCTTAGATTACAGTAAACATTAAATTACAATGCACATTACGTCGTTTGACAAACCAAACAACGTAATATGGATGTAATATGGGACGTAATGTTGAGGTATTTAGCATCCATCCAAACACCTCCTTAGTTTAGGTATTTAGCACCAATTTAAGTAGCAACTTGAGAGCTAATTAACTTTGTGAGTATTTGACAATTTGCTAAATGAACTATTAAAGTTTGTACATTATTCATGTAACTGATTTTTTAACTAAACTTTTAGACGTACTAAACTAAATTAACAACTATTATATTATAATGCGGATCAATAATTAGTATGTATATGTCAATTTATTAAGACAGATGCAAAATTATGATTGAGGAACAGATTATGTTCCGGTCGGCTATGATTGCGGGGGATCATGACTGCAAATTATCGGACATATTAAAGAACACAAACCCATATTAGCTCTGTCACCGACATAATTAAGTAGTTAATTAATTAAATTGAGGAATATTAATTCTAGAGTGTTCAATTCTCTACTTGCCGGGGAAACATGATATATAGAAATTAAGTAAACCCGGTTTATTGCCATAGGATAGAAATTATATTCTGTATATACAAAATGTGAAAAATGGGACGGTAATGGAAATGTCTGAGTTGTCGGACATTAACAACACAAGTATTATGGGATGAGTTATGGAAGAAAGTACCACCTCTGCAACACGTGGATGGTGTCACACTTTTCCAGTTTTTCACTGTGTTTTCCTCATCAACATATATATGATACCATATCGATTCATCTATATATATATATATATATAATATATATAAGGAATAATATATATTAGGGATAAATATATCTTATTATTTTAAATAAATCTTGTTTCGGATTGATGACATGTACTTATATATATAGATACAAGATTGTATCTATAACAAATATTAAATATATAATAATATAATAAGAAAAACGTAATCTGATATACTAAGAATATATATCTATTCATAATCTAGATCAGTTTTTCACTGTGTTTTCCTCATCAACATATATATATATGATATCATATCGATTCATCTATATATATAATATATATAAGGAATAATATATATTAGGGATAAATATATCTTATTATTTTAAATAAATCTTGTTTCGGATTGAGGACATGTACTTAGAGCATCCACAATGGTTTTACCTAAACTGTATTCTTTAAAGTTGCCACGTAGACATTTATGTACACTTTAAGTAATACGTAAATTTAAGACACATGTAAAAAATATTTTCACTGCAATCGTATTACTTAAACATATTCCTTAAATATATTTTATTATTAAATTTTCCAACAACCACCAATAAGATATTAGCATTAATTATAAAATGAATTAATTTATAATAAAAAATTGGTTACGTAATACATAGTGCATTACTTATATATATATGATATCATATCGATTCATCTATATATATAATATATATAAGGAATAATATATATTAGGGATAAATATATCTTATTATTTTAAATAAATCTTGTTTCGGATTGAGGACATGTACTTATATATATAGATACAAAATTGTATCTATAACAAATACTATATATATAACAATATAATAAGAAAAACGTAATCTGATATACTAAGAATATATATCTATTCATAATCTAGATATATCTAAATATAATAAGATATATTTACTCTACTATATCTTATTCCCTTATAATATATCACTTCAATAATATTACAAGAGAATAACTAAACGGCTAGAACTTTTTACTCAAGTATGAATTAGCTAATTGGTTTTTTTTTTTTTAATAAATATAAATAGCTAGTTAGAATTCTAGGAATGAGTAATCATATATCTTTGTCTAAATTTATCGTTAAAATTCGATGGAGTTTAAATGACACAGTTGATCGATCACGTGAGAAGCACGTGACATATTCCGTCAAATTTTAATGTCAAAATTATAAGGAAGTACCTAGTTTCTAAATTTCGTAACTAGGGTTTTCACAAAAGAATTCCACAGCATAACCTCATGAAATGGTTTCACTTGAATGGGACGTTACCTAATACATGATTATGATTGTTTTATATATAAATAAATAATAATATATGTATGTTAAGTTATGAGATCTAGGTCAACGGGGTGTCGGCTTTGATCTCACTCCTTACGGGGGATGTGTATGATCCGGTCTTCTCGAATTGCCTTGTCTTTGTCTATGTCCTTCTTCCTTTCCCTCTTCCCTTGGTTCCTTCTCTTCTTCTCTCCCTTTGCCCTGCAAAAGGGGCAATACCAGACACGGAGGAGGGGGGGGTGGTGCCTGGTGAACCCTCTCCGATGCCTAAGTCAGAACTATATTTCTAGAGAGATAAAGCTAGAGAGATGTCAGAGCTAAATTGTTCAAAATGGCCAAGATCCTCAAATGAGTTGTGAAGGTGGGGTATTTATAGGCAACGGTGTCATTAAGGTGGTTTAATGACATCGTTAGCCATTAAACACAATTAATTAACCTTTAAGCACATAATTAAGACCTTAGGATTCGGAGGAGGTAGGCGGAATGGACCGAGCATGGGCGTCTGAAGATGGTGTCGGGGCCCTTGGGGGGGAGAAATCCGACCCCCAAGGGTAGGGGTTGGGTGAGGACACCCAACCCCTCCTAGGGAGGGTGGGGTTGGCCAACCCCATCCCTCCTAGGAGGGATCGGGTTGGCCGACCCGATCTCTCCTAGGAGAGATCGGGTTGGCCAACCCGATCTCCCCTAGGGGAGGTCGGGTGTGGCCACCCAACCTCACCTAGGTGAGTTCGCCTCTATCGGACGGGCGCTTCGGCCCCGTCCGAGCCGTCGATGTTCTCGCGAAGTGTCCGGGTTGAAGTTTCGATTCGCAATCATAAATGGGACAATAAAAAATACAACGGTTCGGAAGTCAACGGGTTCAAATTGGGCGTATATCCATCACATGCCCCCGAGTCAACCAATGGCCTAACCCTTGATTGACTCTATTTTAGGATGGTATGACACGCGCAATTTGAAACCGGAATTTTACCTTCTTTGTCTGAATGCCTGCTTACCCATGGATGCGTGTCTCTGACTCTGCCCCCTGTCTAATGAGATAGAGGAATTGTAAACGTCAGAGTAGCACGAACGTGTGCCCAGGCACGCGTCCGTCTGAGGCGGGAGTAATAAACTTATCTTTGTTACAGGTGCCTACTCAAAAAATACAAACTTGCACAGGGGTGTGATACGAATGTAACTAAATGACTTATGCTTCAAATTCGTGCAGGGATTTTATCTAAGTGCGGAAAAATTAATTTTAGCCAAAATTTTTCCTAAGTATGGAATACTAGAAAATAAACCTTAGGGGATGTTAACTAGGGTGAGCGTGGATTTAACCGTGGTTAATAGGAACTAGTTTTTGAATCTTGTCCCTTGAAATTTTCCTCTCTAAAATTCAACGGTGTTGATTTGGCGATTTTGGAAAAACCCTAAACCTTTGTGTTATAAAAGGGGGAAGTGATTACCTCATTCTCGTTGTCCTTTTCTCTTCTTTTCGACGGTGGGATTTCTGGTTGAGCTTACTTCTCGGGGTACACGTCGCATTGAGGTATGCGTTTTTCTTCTTATGTAAGCATTGTTCTTGTGGAGTTCGATCCTGTTTTTCTTTCAATTATTTCCTTACTTGTCTCGTTTCGATTTACGTGTCTTCATGATAATATAGTTCTGCTTGATTTGTCTTTCCTCCATCTTCTTGCTTTCGTACTTCCGTTTACTGGCGTGTGGGGTTTTTTACATCGGGGTTATGGCTATCTCTGTTTGCCCTCTTGCCTCTGTCTGTTGGGCTGAGGGGTCTCTTCCATGCTGGGGGTTATGACTATCTCCCCCTGCCCCCTGTCTCTGCCTGTTGGGCTGAGGGGTCTCTCCATGCTGGGGGTTATGACTATCTCCCCCTGCCCCCTGCCTCTGCCTGTTGGGCTGAGGGGTCTCTCCATGTTGGGGGTTATGACTATCTCCCCCTGCCCCCTGCCTCTGCCTGTTGGGTTGAGGGGTCTCTCCATGCTGGGGGTTATGACTATCTCCCCCTGCCCCCTGCCTCTGCCTGTTGGGCTGAGGGGTCTCTCCATGCTGGGGGTTATGACTATCTCCCCCTGCCCCCTGCCTCTGCCTATTGGCTGATGGGGTCTCCTTATGCTGGGGGTTATGACTATCTCCCCCTGCCCCCTGCCTTTGCCTATTGGCTGGTGGGGTTTTTCTTGCCGTCTTTCTATTCTTGTCTTTTGACTTTGTATCTATCATTTTATGGAAATGAGTTCGTGTCTCTTGTCCATTGTTTGCTTTCTGTTTTTCTCGGATTGAGCCTGTGTTTTTTCCGGTTAGCAGAACTTTCTGGTGATTGATGAGGAGTAAGAGGCCAGTACGTGTGGGAGTGGTTACTTCCGGGACCGGATCTTCGATTGCAAAAAGATCGGTTTTCTATGGTGCGGGGAGGTGTTCTCTAACTGGAGGTAAGGGTGGTGACGTTAGGGTGCCATCTTCTTTCTATATTGATGCCCCCCAATCGAAGGTCCGGGAGCCGTCTTTTCCTTCCTCTCTGTTTGGTGAGTTCTTGAGCAGCTGAGTTTCCTTAGTGTATATTGGTATTTACTCTGTGCTTTGTTATAGGTAGACTTCGTCTTCCGCGTCTGAGTCGGAAGGAGCTGTCTCGTCCGCCTGTTGATGGAATTGTTGGATCTGAGTGGGCGCCTTATTATGGGCGTGGGGCTCGTTTTGACAATCAATCTTCTTTGCAAACTCCTGAGGTTGGAGTTCGTGTTCTGCAGTCTGCTGTTCCTCCTGCTGATCGTGTGTCCCTCTCCAAAGGGTCGGATGCAACTTATGAGTTGGCTCGTGATGTGTTGGCTCGTTATGCTCCTGTAATGTTATTAACCGTTTTATCCTTTGGTATACTTCTTCTTCAGGCGTTATCCGTCTCATCTTTTGTTTTTGTTACAGGGTATGGCCGACCTTGTTAATTTATCCACCCTTGCTATTCATCTTGCTGAGGAGAGGAAGGTGTACGAGGACATTTGTGTCTCCCTTAACTCCAGTCTTATTAACTATTTGGAGCATAGTCGTATTACTGATTTGCGGTGCCGAGACTTGGAGGGTCGCATTGCTCTTCTCAATGAAGAGGTTGAGGCGTTGAAACAAAGGTCTTATCGTGATGAGACACTTCGGGCTGCTGAGTTAATCTCTCTGGAGGAAATGTTTCGTATGGAGGCGAAAGAGTGTGCCATTGCTGAGTATAAGGCCTCTTCCGCTTATCAGGCTGCTATGGACGTTCGCTGCTCTGTGGCTAAACGTATTTCCTTTAAGGAGATTCTTGAACGTATTCACATGATTGCTCCTGACTTTCCTTTCTCTCGTCTTGGTGATTTGTCAGACTTTGCACTTAAGCATATTGCGAAGATAAAGGAATAGTACCCCTATCTATTGTGGTAGTCTCATGTGCTTGCGAGGTGTGGTTGTCTTTAGAGTTTAAAACTCCACATTTCTTAGTGTTGCCATCTTTGTCTGATACACTTGTTTATACTCGTTGTATATATGGCCGTGTGCTTATATCTCTTCTCATGATGTCTCCCTATGCCTTGTGTATGGCCCTTTGGGTATGGACCCTTTCATTGGTATGTTTCCTTTACTTATCCTTCTTTCGTGCTTTCCTTCAAGCCTTACCTGCCATTTCATAAAGAAAAAACATTACTTGTTCTTCACATTACTTTACTTAGAAATTTCCTTCTCATGGTATTCTTCTGAGCATGGTATCCTTCTAAGAATGGTATGATGATCTCTTCTGATACCCCTTACACGGTATACGTTGTACTGTTAGACCAAAGATACGCTCTTGGTGGGCGTCGAAATCTTTTCACGAGACAGGCTCTCGGACGGCACTTAACGTTTCACAGGATAGGCTCCCGGAGGGCTCAGGTTAGTCCACCGATACCTTCTTGACGGGTGTCAAATCTGTTCACGAGACAGGCTCTCGGACGGCACTTAACGTTTCACAGGATAGGCTCCCGGAGGGCTCAGGTTAGACCAAAGATACGCTCCTGGTGGGCGTCGAACTGGTAGTTTGAAATCTACCTCAAGATACGCTCTTGGGGGCGTCGAACTGGTAGTGTTTTTTCTACCTCAAGATACGCTCTTGGGGGCGTCGAATCTGGTAGGTTGCAAATCTACCTCAAGATACGCTCCTGGGGGCGTCGAATTCGTAGTTTTTGGAAACCACTCTCAAGATACGCTCTTGGTGCGTCGAAGTCGTAGTGTAATAACTACTCTCAAGATACGCTCTTGGGGGCGTCGAAGGTTGTAGTATGAACACTACTCTCAAGATACGCTCTTGGGGGCGTCGAAGTTCGTAGTTTTTGGAAACCACTCTCAAGATACGCTCTTGGTGCGTCGAAGGTCGTAGTGTAATAACTACTCTCAAGATACGCTCTTGGGGGCGTCGAAGGTCGTAGTATGAACACTACTCTCAAGATACGCTCTTGGGGGCGTCGAATATCGTAGTATGGAAACTACTCTCAAGATACGCTCTTGGGGGCGTCGAAGGTCGTAGTGTAATAACTACTCTCAAGATACGCTCTTGGGGGCGTCGAACCTGTCATTGACTTGAAGTCATATCTGTGTAAGGATAACTTCGTGATTATACCACTACATTCACTTGAAAATACTCTTGAGTTACTATTACTCCCTTAGGAGCATTCATGTTTTTGTACACTTGGGATGCCTTGGTGCACCAAGACATCCTTTGTAGGAATAAAAGATAGTTGTAGAGTTGGAGTAACTTCGTGAGTTCTCCTTCTCAAAAGTTGTTTTTTGAAAAGCTTGTGAAGCTGAAGCGCGTAAAATGTGAAATATGAAACTAAGGATATGGTCTTTTGCTTGTGCTTTCTTCTTATACGTAGTACTTCTTTAGGTGCTCTCCACTGAAGGTGTTTGTGGAGATATACCCCTCCCCATCTTCGAGGCGGTACGCGTTTACGTAGGGAACTGACGCTATCTTGTATGGTCCTTCCCACTTTGGAGATAATTTTCTGACTTGGTCTAAGTGTGAGAACTCATTCCTTCTTAGTACTAGTTCTCCTACGTGGAATTGTCTCTCCTTGACTTGGCGGTTGTAGTATCTTGCTGAGACAAGGCGCATTCGTGTCTGTGCTTCTTCTGAATTCCACCTTTTGTCCTCCACCATGTCTAAATCTAAAAGTCTTGCCTTGTTGTTCTCATGCTCCTCAAAGTACTTGGTCCTCAGTGATTGTACAGCTATTTCTGCTGGTGCCACTGCCTCGGTTCCGTACACTAGACCAAATGGCGTTTCTCCTGTGGATATCTTTGGTGTTGTCCGCACTGCCCGTAGAACATTCTCCAGCTCATCTACCCAACTTCCCTTGGTGGCGTGGAGTCGTTTCTTTAGGCCATCTAGCACTATCTTGTTTGCCGATTCTACCTGTCCGTTTGTCTGAGGGTGCTTTACTGATGCGAAACGGTGATCTATATTCAGTCTTTCGCAATACCACTGCAATTTCTTGCTCTTGAATTGTGGGCCATTGTCACTTATTATTGCTCTTGGCACCCCGTACCTCGAGACAATGTGAGATTGGATGAAATTAACGACTTGGTCGTCTGTTGTCTTCCCCATTGCCTTTGCTTCTATCCACTTGGAGAAGTAGTCTATTGCAACAATTATGCAAGTCTTCTGGCCTTTTGTTTTTGGTAGGGGGCCTATCAAATCAATCCCCCATTGTGCGAAAGGCCAGGCTCCTGAGATGGAGCTTAGCTTTGCTGGTGGGGCTGTTATATTTCTGGAGTACCTTTGGCAGTGATCACATTTTTGTACCAAGTCTGCTACTTCTTTGCTCAATGATGGCCAATAGTATCCTAGGTTGTAGACCTTTCGGCTTATTGACCGTGCTCCTTCATGGCACCCCGCCTCTCCCTCATGGAGCTCTGCAAGTACCCTCTCTGTTTCTGGGTATGCTATGCATTTGAGGAAAGGTGTGGAGTATCCTTTCTTGTAGAGCTCATTGTCCATCACTGCGTAATTCCTAGCCATCCTTTCAATTTTGACTGCTTCCACCTTATCTTTTGGGAGCTTTCCTTCCATGATGTATTGTCTCATTGGTGTCATCCAGACTTCTGCTTCATCTATTGTTAGAACCTCCATTTGTTCTATCACTGATTGCATTCTTTGCTCCACGAAGTGAACCTCTTTGCCTGCTTCTGCCCCTAAGGCTAGTTTACTTAAGGCGTCTGCCTCTTGGTTTTGTTCTCTTGGGACAGACTCAATGTCGAAGCTTTGGAAGCTCTTTATCAGGTCCTTGGCTTGCTGCAGGTATCTCTGCATGTTTTCGGACTTTGCAGTGTAGATTCCTTTCACTTGGTTGACAACTAGTTGAGAATCACACTTGACCCTTAAATGCTTTGCCCCTACTCCTTTGGCTATTCTCAGGCCAGTTATTAGTGCTTCGTACTCAGCCTCATTGTTTGTTGCCTTAAAGGTTAGTGCCATGGCATAGCGCATAGGTGTATCGCTGTTTGGTGGGTATAGTAAGAGGCCTGCACCTGAACCTCCTCCGTTGGATGACCCATCAGTATGCATCTCCCATAATTCTTCTGATTGTGTCTCCTGACTACTACTTGCCTCGCATGTAGTTTTGATTTCTCCCAAGTCTTCGTCCGGATTAATTCCAGTGAATTCGGCGATAAAATCTGCTAGAGCCTGACCCTTTATGGCTGTTCTTGGGGCGAAATGAATGCGAAACTCACTTAGCTCGATTGCCCATTTGGTCAGTCTTCCCGATGTGTCTGGTCTCTGCAGGAGGTGTTTCAATGGTTGGTCTGTGAGGACTGTTACTTCATGCCCATGAAAATACGGTCTCAACTTTCTTGCTGATATGATCAGTGCATAGAGGTACTTTTCTATTGGCAAGTAGTTGATCTCATACTTTGCCAATGTTTTGCTTACGAAGTATACTGGCAATTGTGCAGCGTTTTCCTCTTTGATTAGCACTGAGCTAACTGCCACGTTGCTCACTGAGATGTAGAGGTAGAGGGGCTCTCCTGGTGTAGGCTTTGCTAGGGGTGGTAGTGTCTTTAGATGTTGTTTGAGTTGCTGGAAGGCCTCCTCACATCTTGGTGTCCATTCAAATTTCTTGTTTGCCCTTAGTACCTCAAAGAAGGGTAATGCCTTGTCTCCTATTTTGGATAGGAATCTGTTAAGGGCTGCCAACCTCCCGTTCAGTCGTTGAACCTCTTTGTGCTTCGTCGGTGATTGCATTTCTTCAATTGCTTGAAGTTTTTCGGGGTTTACCTCTATGCCTCGCTGGCTTACCATGAAGCCTAAGAACTTTCCTGATTGCACCCCAAATGCGCACTTTTTCGGGTTTAGACGGACTTGATATTGCCTCATCCTTTCAAACGTTGAGCGAAGGTTTTCCACATGGTCCTTCTTCTCTTTAGATTTGACTATCATGTCGTCCACATACGCCTCCATTGTCTTCCCTATCATGTCCCCAAAGATTTTGTTGACCATTCTTTGGTATGTTGCTCCAGCATTTATGAGTCCGAAAGGCATCACTGTGTAATGGTATATCTCGCTATTAGCGTAGAATGCTGTGTGGGGGGCGTCCTCAGGGGCCATTTTTATCTGGTTATATCCTGAGTATGCATCCATGAAGCTCATTAGTTGGTGACCTGATGTTGCATCCACTAACTGATCTATTCTTGGTAGCGGATATGAGTCCTTTGGGCATGCCTTGTTTAGGTCCCGATAGTCAATACACATTCTCCAACTTCCTCCCGGTTTCTTTACCAGTACTGGGTTTGCCACCCATGTCTGGAATCTGATTTCCTTGATGAACTTTGCCTTTAGTAGCTTTTCTACTTCTTCTTGAATAGCTATCTTTTTATTGCCTCCCATTGGTCTCACCTTCTGTGTTGTTGGCCGCGTTGCCGCGTCTATGTTGAGCCTGTGTGAGATCACATCTTCTGATATCCCTGGCATATCGCTCGGTGACCAGGCGAACAAATCCTTGTATTCCCTTAGTAAAGCGACTAAATGGTTCTCCTCTTCCTGAGATAAGGCAGTCCCAATTTTAGCCTTCCTATCGGGTTCTTCTATGAGTATCTCTTTTAGTTCCTCCATGGGGGCTGGCCTTCCATGATCTTCTCTTGGGTCCTCGTCTACTAGTAGGACTTCTCTTGTTTTCTTCCTTTTGCCTAGTGCAATCCTTGCACATTTCCGTGCTACCTTCTGGTTACCCTTTACTTCCCCTATCCCTTGGTCTGTGGGGAATTTCACTTTCTGATATAGCGTTGATGGTACCATACCCCATTTGTTGATTGTAGTGGTACCTAGGACCCCATTGTACTCCTCCATGTCTTCTGTAATGAAGAATGGGACATCAATCTTTAGCTGCCTCTGCCCTGTGCCCAGTGTCACAGGTAGTGTGACTGCCCCCAGTGGGTATGTTGGCTCTCCTGAAAATCCTACCAAGGGGGAGTAAACCTGTTTTATGCTACTTGGCCTAACTCCTAATATGTTGAGGACCTTCTTGCTAATGATGTTGGGTGAGCTTCCACTGTCTATTAGGATTCTCCCAATGTCCATATCAGTGATCTTCATTGTTATGACCAGGGCATCTTTGTTGTCTGGTAACACATGCTCCATGTCTCTTCTTGAAAATTCTATTATGTCTTCTCTCTTTCCTTTTGGTTGTTCTTCTTTTGGCTTAGGAGTCCCTAACTCTGCCATATATGCTTCTCTGGCATTCGTTGACTCTCCTCCAGCTCCATAACCTCCATGGATGACATATACGCTTGCCATCTTGCTAGTGATAGTTAGGCTTTCTGTCCGAAGCCCACAGACGGCGCCAAGTGTTAAGTTATGAGATCTAGGTCAACGGGGTGTCGGCTTTGATCTCACTCCTTACGGGGGATGTGTATGATCCGGTCTTCTCGAATTGCCTTGTCTTTGTCTATGTCCTTCTTCCTTTCCCTCTTCCCTTGGTTCCTTCTCTTCTTCTCTCCCTTTGCCCTGCAAAAGGGGCAATACCAGACACGGAGGAGGGGGGGTGGTGCCTGGTGAACCCTCTCCGATGCCTAAGTCAGAACTATATTTCTAGAGAGATAAAGCTAGAGAGATGTCAGAGCTAAATTGTTCAAAATGGCCAAGATCCTCAAATGAGTTGTGAAGGTGGGGTATTTATAGGCAACGGTGTCATTAAGGTGGTTTAATGACATCGTTAGCCTTTAAACACAATTAATTAACCTTTAAGCACATAATTAAGACCTTAGGATTCGGAGGAGGTAGGCGGAGTGGACCGAGCATGGGCGTCTGAAGATGGTGTCGGGGCCCTTGGGGGGGAGAAATCCGACCCCCAAGGGTAGGGGTTGGGTGAGGACACCCAACCCCTCCTAGGGAGGGTGGGGTTGGCCAACCCCATCCCTCCTAGGAGGGATCGGGTTGGCCGACCCGATCTCTCCTAGGAGAGATCGGGTTGGCTGACCCGATCTCTCCTAGGAGAGATCGGGTTGGCCAACCCGATCTCCCCTAGGGAAGATCGGGTCGGCTGACCCGATCTCCCCTAGGGGAGGTCGGGTGTGGCCACCCAACCTCACCTAGGTGAGTTCGCCTCTATCGGACGGGCGCTTCGGCCCCGTCCGAGCCGTCGATGTTCTCGCGAAGTGTCCGGGTTGAAGTTTCGATTCGCAATCATAAATGGGACAATAAAAAATACAACGGTTCGGAAGTCAACGGGTTCAAATTGGGCGTATATCCATCACATGTATACATATACTCAAAATTGTGTCGTCAACTCGTCATCCATATCCGAGAGCACAGGAACGTCCACAATGCTAACTTGAACAGAAACCTCTGCAGACAACTATATAAGATTCCCATCTATCCTCGTACTGTGCTTCAAATTAATTAATTTTATTTATTTATTTACTTATTTATAAATAAATAAATAAAATAAAATTAGGAATAGAGAGTATGGACTAAGGAGTAACAATATATTTTGGTTGAATTTATGATGATAGTGTTAAGATTGATTCTCTTAACACTCAAAAATGATTAGAAAGGAAAACAATAATGAAGATACGATTTTTACGTGGTTCGGACAATTCGATCGACGTCTACGGGTAATAGCGGCTGGCAATTTTATTATAGTGCTTGGCAATTTTATTGCTTTTCGAAGTGATAACGGGGTATCGATTGTTGAATATGTTGAGTGATAATATTATTCAGAGCCATTTTAATGATGCTTGGATATAGTGAAAACCAAGACGTCCACAAAAGTGTAACAGGGTTAAATTAAATGTGCCGCGTCTTGAATTGTTGGTGGGCTATTTTGATAGTGTGTAAAAGTTGGTGGGTACAATTAGCTAATAGAAGTATTGAACCAATGAAAAGAAATTGGGCCCAAATTAAGTACAAACATGGAGAAGTACAATAGTTAGGAAGCCCAGATCTTATAGGGTCCTTACAAGTAGGGATGGCAACAGGTCTCGGGCTCCGCTGACCCGCGGGGCCCCGACCTGTCGACACGCGGGTCAGTGGGGTCCCGACCCGTCGACCCGCGGGTCAGCGGGTCCGGGGCGGGGCGGGGCGGGTCATTGCAGGTCCGGGTCTAGAGGCACGGGCCCCGTTGACCCGCTCCGAAATGCATATATATATAATATTTTATTTTTATTTTTTTTATGTTAAGATAATGTAACATTTACTAAACAATATGGTTAATATAGTACCTATATAAACAACATGGACCAAATTACAAATAAATGTATATTTAGATTATTAGGATTTGAATTTGGTATTTGGATTTGAATTTGTATTTTGTAATGAATTTGATGTGTTTGTTGTTTGTATTTAATTGGTGTTAGATTTATGTTTTGAATTTATATATAATGTAATATTTTGATTAAAAAAAGTATTTAATATTGAGAAAATTACAAAAAAATTCACGGCGGGGCGGGTCGTGGCCCCGCGAGTCGACCCGTTGGATTTTTTACCCGTCCCGACCCGCCCGGGAGGTACATTTGTCCGGGGCCGGGTCAGCCAGGCCGACCCGCAGGTCCGAGTTTGCGAAAACCCGCCCCGTTGCCATCCCTACTTACAAGAATGCATGCATCTTCATTTTATGGACCAAATCTTAGGATTTTTTTGGGTTAAGAACCTATGAAAGGTCTGAACTATCACCCATGTTAACGGGAGAGGTCTGAAATTTAAAAAGTTAATAACAGATGTCTGAAATTTCAATTTTGTTGATTTGAGGTTTTCCGTCCATTTTAAGGGTTAAATTTAACAGAATTGTGTGAAATGACATTTTTGCCCCTTTAATATTTTGTTTTATTTAATATCTTATTTAAATAAATGTGAAATGACAATTTTACCCCTAAAGTCAAATTAATACCACCAAACTCCGGCCACCGCCACCCGACTCCGGCACCACCACCCGACTCCGGCCACCACCACCTCGACTCCGACGACCACCACCTCGGCTCCGGCGACCCGACTCCGGCCACCACCTGGGCCAAAAAGCTCCGATCGGGGCCAAAAAGCTCCGATCGGAGCCAAAAAAGCTCCGACCGGAGCCACAGAGCTCCGACCGGAGCCACAGAGCTCCGATCGGAGCTTTTTTTGCTCCGATCGGAGTCCAATTGGGGCCGGTGGCTCCGATCGGAGCTCAATCGGGGCCGGGGGTGGTCGCCGGAGTACGGTGGTGGTCGCCGGAGTACGATTGGTGGTCGCCGGAGTACTGTGGTGGCTTCAAGGGCATTTTGGTCTTTTCACTCCAAGCATGTGAGGGGCACACTTGATATAAGGGCATTTTTGGAAAAAAAAATTATTTCCGGTCACATGCCAAGCATGTGACTAACTTCCGTTAGTTTTAACGGAAAAAACTAACGGAGACCGCTGTTATCAACAAAACAGAAATTTCAGACCTCTGTTATTAACTTTTTAAATTTCAGACCTCTCCCGTTAACATGGGTGATAGTTCAGACCTTTCATAGGTTCTTAACCCATTTTTTTTAGATGTTTGGTTTAGGTGTTAGTCTCATATTATGATATCATAATAGACGTATCACTTAATAAAGTGCTTGATTTAACTATTTTATGGGACTATTGATTAGTGGGCTAATGTACCTATTGGAGTCGTTTGATCCTGATTGGTGGTGGTCGGTGGTGCCGGCGGATTTGGAAGGTGGAAGGTGGCCACAAGACTTGAGTAGTGGCTGACTGGAAAAAATAATAGGAATTATGAGCAGAAATGAGACGTCACATGATTTGCACATAGGTACTTAACGTACAAAACTAACTGTCAATTATTAGATGCGTCAAAGTATACAAACTGCAAACATATTGAACCAAAAAAATTTACAAAAACAAAATGTTATATCAAAAATAAGTTTTAGTCAAACACGTTATATAAAAAAAAAAACCATAACCATTTTATAAAATATTATTCAGAGCCTACCTATGAACCGGTTCTGGGTAGGTTATAGTTTCATTCGTATATTTTGATCCTTTAGAACAATGTTAGAAAATGCAAGCATAGTTAGTTATACCATAACATTTCACATGTAAAAAGCTCCCATCCAAGTACATTCAATTACACATTCAAAACAATACCCCCCATCCATACATTTGTGTCATTGGCTTTGATTCATTCAAAGAAATAAATTAATGTACATTACAAAGATATTATTATTTAAAAAAAAAAAAAAAAAAAAAAAAAAAAAAAAAAAAACTCAATAAATCAGAAATCATTCAACAATTATTTAACGATTTTTGGTGCAAATAATTTTTTACTTACTGGCCGGCCACTCGATATAAATAAAAAAGGCCAATTTTGATGTTTTATTTTAAGCAACAACATCACTTGCCAACTTTGCTCTAAGGATTTTCCTCAAGATCTTGCCAGATGGCCCTCTCGGAATGGTCTCAGCAAAAAAGACCTTGTTAATTCTCTTGTAAAACACAACCTACACATATCGTATCAACGTCGTTAGTACATGTTATAACAATGTGTCACATTAAATAGTTGTTGCATCTCAAATACTCATTTTGTAACTAACATTCAATGCATTATTGTTGTGTATCTAAATACTCTCGGTTTTCAAACGCAAGACATAGCATATTGTCTTGTCGAAGACTTGTTTCAAAGAACCATGGGTCCCTGAATTTATCTAAAATTTTGTTACAATAAAATCGGTTGAAATTCAAGCCTATTTTTCAACTATGAGATTATAAGAGATAAGAGTTTAAATTTTAAAAAATAATAATTAATTTTTTTGTACAGATCTCAATGTGGTTAATTTAATAGCTTATTATAAATCAACTTGAATTTTAGTTGATTTTATTTTAGTTAAGCCCTTCAAAAATTTGTAGAAAACATGATTTTGTAATCAAAAATCTTTTTTTGTTAGAGCATCCACAGTGGTATTATGTAAAGATTACGTAAATGTGGGTCCTACATGTTTATTTAAGTAAAGCAACAAAAACTATCTACAGTGGTTTTACATAGCATTCCTTAAAGATGGGACCCACACGTAAATTTATGTTTTTACATAAAGCATTCCTTAAATTTAAGTAATGCACTATGTATTACGTAACCAATTTTTTATTATAAATTAATTCATTTTATAATTAATGCTAATATTTTATTGGTGGTTGTTGGAAAATTTAATAATAAAATATATTTAAGGAATATGTTTAAGTAATACGATTGCAGAGAAAATATTTTTTACGTATGTCTTAACTTTACGTATTACTTAAAGTGTACATAAATGTCTACGTGGCAACTTTAAAGAATACAATTTATGTAAAACCACTGTGGATGCTCTTAGTACGAAATAGAAAGTATAAATTTAATTCGGAAGTGATAAAAATATTTCTGAAAAAATTACATAATATTCAAATATGAAAGACTAAAAAAGTAAAAATATAAGCAATTTTTGGCTAAACTTTCGGGTCTTTTATTTTTTTAAAAAGGGGATTGCTAAATCATGCGACCCACTAATATGTGAATAGAGTGCAAAATAAGAAAAAAATTGGAAACATGGAATCACATGATTAATCCTTTCTAAAAAAAATATATCAACCTAATTATATATCTTACTCATTTAAAATAATTAGAAATTGTTCTTCTTTTTTTTTTTTTTTGTGCCATAGAAATTGTTCATTTATATATGAATACATGTTGATATATATATATATATATATTTATTACCTGTTTCTGGATGTAATCCTTGATTTCATCCTCGGTGATTAGGGATCCATTTGATCTTACCACAAATGCAACCGGAACTTCTCCTGCAGCTTCATCTTTCATTCTACAATATATATGCAAAAAAACAAATCATAATCACTAAAAATCGATCAATATTTATAAGGTTTCGGCTAAAATAAACTCGAGTTTATTTCAACTCGGTTTTTCAGCCATTAGGTTATGCGTGTTTAAGAAACAGTTTTTATCTCTCCTGAATTCTGATTGATTATTAATCTAACGACTGAGAAATCGAGTTGAAATAAACTCGACTGCATTTTAGCCAACCTCTATTTATAATCGCGATTTTTAAAAATTAAAAAAATTTAAAATACAAACTTACGGTACAACAGCCGCATCGGAAATGTTAGGGTGAGCGATTAGCATGGCCTCTAGCTCGGCCGGAGCGACCTGAAAACCCTTATACTTGATGAGTTCCTTCAATCGGTCGACGATGAAGAGCTCATCGTCTTCGTCGATGTAGCCGACATCACCGGTATGTAACCAACCTTCCTTGTCGATGGTTTCCTCTGTGGCCTTCGGGTCATTCAGATACCCTATTCACATTTTAATAAACCCCTCTAATTTAGAAAACGCGGAAAAAAAAAACCCTAATCTTTTGGCAAAAGAAAATATGTATCCACATTAGTAATGGTATGAATATTAGGGTTAATAATCAAGTTGCGACCAAACAATTTATAAATTGCTATTTCAATTTTAATTTTTCAAAATTAGTTACTTAAACTTTTAATTTTAGAACAAATTACTAATTCTAGTTAAATTGAACAGAAACTAAACATTTTTCGCCACGTAAGATTTTTCGGGTAACAATTGGATTTTTAACCCATGAATATTATTCTAATTCTTCATGGATATCCTCAATGTGGGTCTTAATCATGTATATTGTAATCACGCGTGGAAAATGTCAGGTGCTTCTTTTTGTTATATAATAATAATATTAATAATAGGGAGGTGGTCTATGGATATGTATTTTTTTATTGGTGGATGTGGTTGGTGAATATGTCAACTTAATAGAAGATACATTATAATATTATTATTCCTTAGTTTAAACACGTATTCTCTCTAAATGTTCAATCCTTTTTACCAAAAATGAAACATATATTTTAAACCCACCAAACTTTCTCTTTCTTTTTTTTGTAATTTTTAATATATTTCTTTAAATACTCAAAATTTTGATTATTTTCTTTAACATGAATATCACTATTGTTTCCCTAATAATCCTAATCAACATCTAATTAACTTCAATCTTTCTAGGAAATACTCAATTGTACCCCGAAACAAGCATAGTCGGGTTAGCCCGAGCCTGACCCGTTTTAACCCTAAGTCGGGTTTAGGTTAAAATTGCGTACCTTTCATGATTTGGCTACCCCTAATGCAGATCTCTCCGGCTTGGTGACGACCCAATGACGCGCCCGTGTCGGGGTCCACGATCTTCATCTCCGCATTTCTAACCACGGTCCCGCACGCACCGGATTTTATCTCGAGCGGCTCCTTTGCGAACGCCAAGCACATTGCTAAAACCGGCCCGGCCTCCGTCATGCCGTAGCCCTAAAAGATAACCAATTCACTTTAGTTCGGTTTTATTTTTGGCGGGAAAAAATATATTTGTCTAATGAGAAAATATGTAATATTTAGCTGCACGATCAATGTTATAACAAACACGACGGTCAGAACTCAGATCATCTAAAATCTTTTTCACAATATTAGAGATTAAACATATATAGAATAAATATATTTTAATATATTCTCTTTGTATTATATTATATAACATAATGAAAATATAATATATATATAGGGTCTAATTTTAGTGCATATAATCATGTATATAATAAGATTAGGGAAATAATTTATGTGACCTGTCCAAGTTTGGCATTAGGGAGTTTTGCACGAACGGCATCCTCGAGTTCCTTCCCCATCGGAGCTGCTCCCGACATGACTGTCCTTATTGAGCTCAAGTCATATTTGTCCACGTCACTATTTTTCACGATATCTAACACGATCGGGGGCACGATCGGCGCGATTGTCACCTTATACTTCACCACCAACTCGAACAACTTTTTTATCTCGAATTTCTTCATTATCAGGATCGACGCTCCGACCCTAATCATTTTTAAATACCATTTTAGTGGAAAATACAAAAAAAAAAAAAAATTTAAAAACATGCATAATGTAAAGAAAAAATTCATTTTCAACTATTAAAATGTAGCAAGTCAACACTTAAAGTGTTTTCCTATACAAGTCATTAAGAATGACTGTTCCAAACAGTATGGGTATATCCAAATACATGATATAGAAATAATGTCTTTCAATTATTAAATTTCTAACACGTGACAGAAATTGACTGGCACGTGTCACAAGTTTAAATATTGGAGGAGCATCATCTATAAGTTAATTAATAATTTTTCACAATATATTGATATCTGTGATATAGATTGGTGGAGACAAAATGATGGGTTATGCAAGGTTTTTTTCTACTCTATTTTTGAATATTTTTGAATATTTTTGTTAATATTTTAGTTATTTTTACATAATATATATGGTCTCTCATTTTAAATTGAAAAATATTCCCTACACTAATTTAGTGTCCAAAAATGTAACTATCATTAATAATAATTCTTTGCTCATTTATAGGCCTAACGCATTATATAATAGATACATAGTAATAAACGGATTATTTTATGAATAAATTTAATAATCTAAATGTGCAAATATGGTGAAATTTTAGACACATCACTAACAACTGTCCAAAACGAACGTACCTGAGAGCGCAAAGCAGTACGGAGTTAAGAGAATAGATATGGAAGAGAGGAAGGACACATAGTACGACGTCGTCTTTGTTGAAGTACAGATTAGGGTTTTCGCCGTCGACCTGTTGAGCCACGCTGGTGACGAGCCCCTTGTGCGTCAGCATCACACCTTTCGGCAACCCGGTGGTCCCGGAAGAGTAAGGAAGCGCCACGACATCGTCGGAGTTAATCTCCACGGCGGGAACCTCCGCCTCGTCAGCTCCAGCGAGCTCCGAGAAATGGAGGCACCATTCGGGAGCAGAGTCAACGCACACGACTTTGATGCCCTTTTCCGCCGCGAAGTCCTTCACCTTGCCGGCGAACTCGCTGTGGGTTATGATGAGTTTTGTGTCGGCGGCGGCGGCCTGTTTGGCGACCTCCGCCGGTTTGTAGAAGGGGTTCGCGGTGGTGCTGGTGGCGCCGAGGAAGGAGGCGCCCAAGAAGGCGAAGACGAACTCCGGCGAGTTTTGGAGGAGGAGCATGATGACGTCGCCTTGCTTGATTCCGTGGCGGCGGAGGCCGGCGGCGACTCGCCGGGAAGTGAGCTCGACGTCCTCGTAGGTGTGGATTTTGCCGGTGGCGCCGTCGATGAGGCAGGGGCGGTTCTTGAAGTCGGAGATGTGTTGGAAGCAGTAGCTGTGGAGGGGGAGGTGGTTGGGGATGTCGATGTCCGGGAGCTTTGAACGGAAGATGATCTCGCCGGCGGCGGCGGTGGTGGTGGTGGTGGCCGTCATTGGAGGCTGAGAAGACAATTCAGGTGAGGGGAAGAGATGAAGGTGGTGAGAGTTTGGAGGAGACTTTCTTCTTCTTCTTCTTCCCTGGTTTGGTTTGTTTGTTGGTGTTTGGTAATATACTTGAGTAGTTGGTGAGGTGGACTTGGTCGGAATTTGTTGTATTTCTCGAGGGTAGTTTTGGTATTTTCATTGTTTTATATAGTTGTTATGGTTATCAAGTACTATCAACTCCGCCATAGCAATCATGCAACTACTCAATCTTTTATTGGCACATAAAATGAAATGCAAAATATGTTATATAAATACCATATTAATTGAGATATCTAAATACATATATTTAATTAAAGTAAGTCTATTTTCCTTCTTAATTGATATATTTACTAGGTTACAAAATATGGTAATAAAAAATAGGGTTAAAAATCTAAAAAATGTCTCAGGTTTCACCATGTTAAAATTTGGTGTCTCAGGATTAAAACGTTAATATGAATCTTCCAATGTTTTATTTTTGTTAAAATTTGGTTCTTCGCGCGTCTTTTACTCTCTCTCAATCACTGTTTACTTTTCACAAAATACACCGAGACACCAAATTTCAATAAAATAAAACATGTAACTGTTCATATTAACATTTTAATCTTGAGACACCAATATTTAATATGGGTGAAACTTGTGACTGTTTTTAGTTCTAAACCCCAAAAAACATTTACTTCATAAAATCACACTTCTAAAGTGTATTTTATTATATTTTCTAAATGCTGCAACTATTAATTAGTGGCCAAATAATATAGGCAAGCTATTGTATTAATAAATGCATCCTAAATAAAAACCAGCATGTCACCCCACTAAAATAAACTATTTTCAATCAAATATGATAATTCACTATATTACACATTCCATCTTCTTCTGATTGTACATTTTTGTTCTAAGGAATAATACAATGTATTCCTTACGTAAAAGAGACAACAAGGAAACTAATATATTTATTTACCTTTGATGGTTATCTTTTTCCAAAAAAGTAACTTTTTTATTAGAAAAATACTTAAATACTGTTGTCTACATACTTCGGTGGGGTAGAAGCACGTGATTACTGCTCATAAAATGGAAGTGGGTTGGTGAGGGGCATTTAGCCGTGGTCGTGCATATATATATATATTATTATTTATTATATACAATAAAAATTGGAAAAAATTATGGGTGTAGGTAGTGCCGTTTGACTAGATCCAACCATCGGTTGGCACGTCGGATTGTGAGACCAACCGTTTTCGTGACATAAAACGACACGGAAAATTCTTGGGTAGGATCGGTGCTTACACCAAGATAATAGTATGATAAAGAGTGTTTTTACTCTGGCCATTCTAGGAAAGAACATGTAAACTGTCTGAAGTTTGCTATATGTTAGATTTTAGTGTCTGAAGTTTAAATTGTTAAATATTGACTGTCTGGAGTTCAACTTTGTTAAGATTTGTTGTTAATGATCATGTGCTTGTCACATAACCCAATAAAAAAAATAAATTCCAAATTGCCCCTAGTTGGGTGGTGCCCGGCCGGAGTTGGGTGGTGGCCTGTCAGAGTAAACATAAAAGTATCAGGGGCAATTTCGAATTTTCACACCATTCTGTTAAATTTGACAGAAAAAATGGACGGAAAATCAAATTTCAACAAAGTTGAAACTCCAGACAGCCAATATTAACAATTTAAATTTCAGACACTAAAATTTTACATAAAAAACCTCTGACAGTTTATAGATTCTTAACTTTTTATTCTTATAATTTTATAAAAAATATCCAATAAGTGTGAGACATTTGACATAATAACATTATTTTGTTGTAAACACCAAACATATATAAGAATTGCGCAGACACCAACCTCACCTACTACAACTACTAGGGGTGAGCAAATTACCCAATCGGAACCGGTCATTTGGGTAGGTTCCGGGTAGATATAAACGGTTATGGTACAGTTTTGGGATAAAATCTCAAGAACCGATATTTTCTGTTTCGGTTCCGGAATAAGTATCCAGGTACCCAAAATACCCGGAACCGGTCATTTAACATATAATAATAATAATAATAATAATAATAATAATAATATTAATAAGGCAAAATCTGTTTCGATGGAAACAGAACATTAGATTACTTAAGCATAACCTTTAGAGAACTCAATTTCATGCTTTTGTGCATAGAAACTATACTACGACGAAGAATTCGAGGACAGCTTGATGAGCATGGATGCGTAATCAACAATGAGATTGCGATCTATAACGTTTGTTATAATCATGCAGAACAGATGGGGAAATTTGAATGTATAATTTTTGCTTGATAATCTGTTCTTAATAATTTTCAGCGGTGTATAGATTTAGATTTAAAAGAGAAGTATTTAATTTTTATTTTGTCATTTGGAATCTTATATTTACATCTTCTCAAACAAAATTTACTATAATTATTTGGCTATATACTCAAATTCTAAGTAAGTAATGCTAAGTATAACAATTGTTTTGTGGATGATCTTACTCCTTTTGTGGAGATGGTAGAAATAATAATAAGTGGAAAAAAAAAAAAAAAAAACTAAGAATGTAAATCAAATGATATACTTTGGTGGGCCACATGGATTAGCCCATAATTGTCTAACAGGCCTCACAGTGTTGTGATGGGCTTCGAAATGAAAATGCAAATCAACGGCCTGAATATGGCCTTTTGTTTAGAAAACAAACCAATTCATGATCTATCTACACACACATCATAAATAAGATGGGTACACACTCCTACAATGTCATTAAACATATAAAAATGAGTTTTTCAATTAGTGATATAATGTAAAACAAAAATAGATTATTGGAGTGATTCAATCCTAATTATGATATTTGCAACTAAATTCGCTTTCTAACATATGCCTAAACTTATATCTGCGAACAAAAACGCATTATTGAAGTGCTTCAACCATAATTATGATATTCGCAACTAAATTCGGTTTCTAATAGATGTCTTAGCTTATGTCTAAGAGATTATTTGCAATTCAAAATAATATGTAAAAATTTCAAGTTGAGGTCCACCCTTTTATAAATAATTTTTTAGGCAATCAAAATATATGTTTCTACATTTAGATACTTGATATCCAACTAGAAATTATGCAAAAAAAACATCACAAATGACTCAAAACTCTACAATAAATGGTTGGTAGTCCAAATTAATTTCTCATGTGCTAACTAATTCTTATATCCTACTATATTGTAAAGGACTAACTAAACATTTACTAAAAAAATGATATGTAAACCGAACTTTGTTCATAAAAAAAGTTGCACTCATTTTATAAAATAAATGCGATAAAGACAAAGCATATAAATAAAGCATGCAAATACATGTAATAGTCCAAACATTCTCCTATATATTCTGCTTGATTGATAGGATTACCATATAATCATGGTCACCAAACAAATACATATTGGCATTTAGTGACTTCAACTGCTCCACTATTGACCCTTTCATTCCAATGTAACTCTTTACTTTCAAAATTGTGTAGATATATATTGAAGAATCTACATATTCATAAAATATATTTTTTATGTATGACATAATCTTATTTGAAAATAAATCAAAACAAATATGTAGTATAAGAAAATTGAAAGATTGAATTATACAACTAAACACACGGCATTATAACATTACATTACTTAAATCTTAAAACATATTATTTGTAATCTCACATTATATCCATCGAATCTCTCTTAATATTACGTAACTAGAAAATTAATATAAGAACATATTCTCTAAGACTAGAGTAGGTGAGTTAACTTTTCGAGTTAAAATGTATAATAGATTTTTTTCCGCAAGAAAAAAAATGAGTAAATATTAGGGGTGAGCGGTTCCGGGTACCCAGTACTTTTAGGGTATCCCAGAACCAGACCAATACTAAACGGTTCCTAACTTTATTACCCAGAACCGTACCAGAACATTTAGGAACCGGAACCGTACCAGAACCGTTAAGAGCCAATCGGTTCCGGGTACCCGTTAAGGAACCGGTTACAAATTTTCAAACTAAATAATATAATTTTAGGTACTAGTTGGAACCGGGTTCTGGATACCCAGTTGGAACCGGGTTCTCGGTAGCCAATTGAAACTGAAATTTATGTTATACCAAGTGAATCATAAAAATAATTATAACATTTTCCACAAACCAATTTTAAATTTGTTAAATGTTTAGTATTTTTTTAATTTATATATATATAACGGTTCCGGTTCCGGGTATTTGGGTACCCGAAAACTTATCCCGGAACCGGAACCGAAAATACCGGTTCTTGAAATTTAATCCCAGAACCGTACCAGAACCATTTACATCTACCCGGAACCTACCAAATGACCGGTTCCGGTCCGGTTCCGGTTCCAAATGGGTAATTTGCTCACCCCTAGTAAATATTAAGGGTCATTTTATTATACTCCACAAGTATCATGCTTGTGGCACTAATTTTTTTTGTTATTTTTCTATTGTTCTATAGGTGAAACTCATTGATATTATCGATAGTACGATACAAATATAATGTGTAGTTAAAAAAATTCATACTTTTAAAGTTTTAACTAAGTTATAATTAAGTCCACCCTAATAGTAAAAAAAGCAAAAACATGGTATTTCACAAGCATGGTAGAAAAGTCAAAATATTAACGACCTAAACTCATCCGTTTAAATGAACTAGTGAACTCTGCACATGCAACGCACGTGCGGCTGGCTATCTACTGAATTTTCTATATTTTGGATTGACAAACTAAATAAGAATTTTATTGACTCATAAGAAAAAACATAAAAAATTGTATGTATGAACAAATGAAATGTAGTATTACAGCATACTTTTTAGTGCTTCCTGATATATGACGTTGCAGTATATGAATGAAAAAACACAGAGAGATGGAAGATACTGGATGTTCCACCGGAACTTGAAACTCTAAAATGCGCAATCACAACCTGTTAATATAAACACCAAACAAGATAGAGCCTGAAGCACTTGAAATCAAAATTATTTTCCAAAGCAAAAATTACACATACATAAAGTTGATTTCACGAATCCATCATATAAAAATATACAAAGGATTCAATATTCACTACTGGAATACTTAGAAATTAGAACTCATACCAGAGCAATCCATACACGTGCAACGCATACGTGCGGCCATCAATAATAATTTTAGCATAATGTTTCAGTATTAACAAAAATATATAAGTAAACTATGATGATTTTTCAAATCGAAATGGTAGAAACATGGAATTTGGGAAAGATGAAGGCTAGGACAGAAACTCTATCAAAGCAACAAAAGAGAACTCACAGAATTGGAAGGATCTTCACACTATGTCCAACACTAAACCCTAAATCGAGATAAGCTCAAGGTTTAACCTACAATTACAATATGAAGAATTAAGTCCTCAAAGAAGATAAACTAAACTAAACTAAACTAAACACAAGACTGTAGACAATGCAAATGCAAAAACAACATCCTAACCAAAGTAACAATAAAGCGTTGCACTTGAAGAAGGAGTTGCACTTGAAGAAGGAGAATCCGGCTTCAGAAATCTGGAAATTCTCAAATTCGTATAGATGATTGTTTTACAAATTGAGAGCTAGTCACGTCAATTCAGGAACGGTGATAATATTGCTGCAACATAGAGTCATGACAACGATTGCAGGAATGATAAATCATGGCATGACTGGTGATAATTGAATTTTGATAGGGCTATTTTAGGAAATTCACATTTGGACGTTTTTTTTTTAACTCAGATTTTTTAAACAGAGAGTGATAATAATAATTAATTTTCACATTGTCATTTCCTAACCAACGTTTATAATTTTTTAGTTTTTGTTGCAACTAACGTTTATATAAAAATTAAAATTATCCAAGAAGGTATATAAAGTTTAGGAAATATTTATCCAACTCGCATTAGTATAATAATCCATAGCATATATAAATATATATGTATATATATAGAGTATAGTTGGTAGTTTAGAAACATTGTTTTTCCTTCCACGCATAATTATTCACGACCATGGACAACTGGCCGCTCCTCGGTCGCCTGAAAAAAGCCGTGAAAAAGGTCTCCTACCTCCTCAACCTCACCGCCACCCGGTGGCGGCTCGCCACCATGCTCAGCACCCGCCGCCGGCTGAGCTTCGACGACCGGCCCGGCCTCATGGCCTGCACAGACACCTCCGACGATGACGTCATCAGCTCGGAGGAGCACAGCTCCACCAGGGGATCGTCGCCGGCGGCGCGGCTGCAGAGGACCATGAGCTGCCCGTCGGAGGAAGAAGATATCGACAAGAGGGCGGAGATGTTCATCGCGAATTTTTACAGACAGCTTAATTACGAGAGGCAGATTTCTCTGGAGCTCAGGTATTGCAGTAGCAGTAGAGCAAGCAGTTTCAAGTCGATCACGTCGCAGTGATTCGTTGTCTCGCCGGCGGTGTTGTCTTGCCGGAGGTGTCGTCTTGCCGGAGATGGATCGTCGGGTTGTTTTGACTGATCTGTGGGTTGAATTACGGATGATTCTGGATCTGTTTTATGATTTTTTATTTTTATTTTTTTATTTTGTTCATTTATTTGCTTCTGAATTCAGTGGAGATATTTATTTATTTTTAAATCATTTTAAAGGAATGTTTAAGTAATGATGAGTCATGCTCGAATTTACGGAAAAGATTTAACAAACTACTTGACTAACTGTTTAAAATAAAATAATTTGATACGAGATGTGAATGTGCACTTTAATCCCTAAATGATATGCTAATTTATCAAATGTGAAAGTTCAGATACCTAAAATACTTTTATCCCTATTTAAGTCTTTTTTTTGTTTTTAATTTTGTTGACCGACTAATTAATATATTATAATGAAATCAATCAAAACAAATAAATAAAGTCTCCATATATATTCATTAGGTTCAGATCCAATCAAAATCCAGCGTCAATGTCTACACAATTTTCTTCTGCTTCTGCGTGCAGCCATCGTGTCGTGAACTGAAAGGTTGATGAAAGAATATATACGAAGGCGCGCGATACGCGCTATACATGAGAAGGTTATATGTATTTTTATAAAATGCAATATTTTAGTTTAACACCTTTTTTTGGCCAAAAACAAAATATAACTTGCATTAAACTGAGCAACAAAAATCAAACACATTCAAATTTCTGCAACAATGGCAAAAAAGCAAGCCTTAAATGGGAAATCTCTCGTTATCTCCTTCTTCCTCTTCATCTTGTTCCTCTCTGTGCCCTAGTTTCCTTCAACGAGCTCCGGTTCAACGGTCTGGTTCGGTTCAAACACTGCGTCTTAATAAGCCAATACATGCGTCGGAACACAGTCCGGCTCGTGTTCGGTTCACAACCTAAGTTGCCAGGTTTAAATACTAAATCAGCTCAATTTTCACATATGTATAAACAGCTAAATTTGTGAAGATATCTGTCTTATTTGGACGGAATCGTTCACGTGCTTAGTACGTGTGAATACCATAGTGAATTGTTATCACATGTTTCGACAGTCGAATAAATTGCTAGCAGATGTTTAGATAATTTAAAAATATGTTAACTATTTTCTTTATCAACTGTCAACATTTAGGTAGTTTTCATTTGAAAAGGACATAAATTATAACAAAGCTATGCACATTAGTAACACTTAGTTAGCAAACTGTTCAAAATGAAACTATTCAGCTTGCAATTTGTTATACTTAAATCAGCTACCAGTTTGATAATTAACATTTCCATTAAAGATATAAGAGTTTTAAGTTGTGCTCCATGAATTTTAAGATTTAATGCATTATTGAGGTTTGCCTATGTTTTTCTAGAGATTTGGGTGGCGCTCGAGATCATGCGGTTCGACAACATAATCATCCTCGATTGCGCCGAAAACATGAACGAGGGCAGGACCGATCTCGAGTCTCCCGAAGCTTCTAGAAGGTTCCGGAAACCCTCCGTACCACTACGTGATGAAAGTAGACGATGATATCTACATCAAACTCGACCGCTTCGTAGAGTCACTGAGACCGCTCTCGAGAGACGATTTATACTACGGTTTTGTCATTCCATGTGTTAGCAACAACACATTTTCGAACAACTATATGGCGGGGATGGCGTACTTGGTTTCACGGGACATTGTCGAATGGATCAGCGAATCGGACATACCGAAGAACCACCTAGTCGGGCCCGAGGATATGGTCTTCGGGGAGTGGCTAAGGCGAGGTCGGAAGGCTAAGAACCGGTTCAATACCAAGTGGTGGATGTACGACTACCCCGAACCGCACACCATTTGCGTCAATGATTTGTGGCCCGATACAATCAAGGTTCATCGGCTCAAGATAGGGCTGGCAATTCGTGCGGGTTCGTGTCGTGTTTTTGGGGTCAGCCCAAACACGACCCAACATGAAAAATGAGCACAAAAAACCTATGGTAAATTGAATAAAAAATTAATATTTAACCATTTTAGTTTAAAAAATCGTGTTATATCGTGTCGTGTTAATAATATCAAAATCAAACCCGTAATTTTCGTGTTGCCCATCGTGCCGAACCCGAATTAGCAGGCCTGGCTCAAGACCGAGAAAATGTGGATCACGACTTTGCGTAACTTAATGTCACGGATAAAACAATAGATATGAATTTCAAATTGCTTTTACTTTTATTATCTCTTTCAAAATAGTCCTCAAATTCAGTTTTGGACATTGGGGGCCAATGCAATGCACTACTCTTCCTTTCATTTTTCATTTTTTGAAACTATTTGTTTTAACGATATTAAAAAAATAAAAAGAAATAAAAAAACGATTTATTTTTCTGATTTGCTCATCGCCATTGCTGATCTGCAGCAAAAATCTTACCTTGATGCAGAAATGCTCTCTGGATCGTCTTCTCCGATCTCCGAAGAACCCTAATTGCCTCCAAATCCGTTCCAGTTACTTCAATCTCGACCCAATCCACTCGTTCTACCACCACTTCCTCTCCCCTTTCCCGCCAAACAAACCGGGACTGACCTCTCCCGCCACAAATGTCGCACAGCGACACCGTCCCCCACCACGTCTCCTCCCAGTCCGACATCGACGAGATCGAGAACCTCATCCACGCCAGCGTCCAATCCGGCCCCACCACCGTCCTCCCGGCGCGGACGCCCAGCCCGCCGCGCGCTCAGATCCCTGTCTCAGCCTCCCCATTCATTTCCTCCAATATTCCTCCGATATCCTCCGCGCAGAAACCGACTCCTGTCCCCGTCGTCCCTGCTCCGCCGCCACCGGTGAGCTCCGGTGGCGGAATTGCGGCGGGTGGATTCGGGCCCGCACCGAATACGCTGACTGAGCCGGTCATGGACACCGTCAAGCGCGATCTTTCGAGGATTGTAAGTAATTTGAAGCTCGTTGTGTTTCCCAATCCCTTTAGAGAGGATCCAGGGAAGGCACTGAGAGATTGGGATCTCTGGGGGCCGTTCTTCTTTATCGTCTTCCTCGGGCTTACTCTATCGTGGTCTGCGTCAGTGAAGAAGGTCAGTTATTCTCCGCATTGCTTACTATTAGACATTGCCTTTCGTTTTACAATGAAATTTACTTTTTCTGATCGTTGAATGATCTAATTAAGCTTGAATTGCTTCTCTATTGGTATTGGTGCTGATTATTTGCCTGTAGTAGATAAATTGATTTTGCTACTATTATGTGAATCTTCACAAAGGCTAGGTAATTTGAAACTTAGTTTGGTGCTAAAAAGATAGTTTGTTGGATAAGTAAATATCCTGTATTGTTTCTTGGATAATCAAACTACCACAAGAAGCTTAAAGCTTCTAGTTTTGCATACATTGTTATCTATTCAAATGCTGCTTGCTCATTGTGTCAAATGCTGCTTGCTCATTGTGTCAAATGCTGCTTGCTCATTGTGTCAAATGCTGCAACAAAACTATTGATAATGCTACTATTTAGGTTATGGCAGCTAAGAACATCGATTTTTACCCATTTGCAAGGTAAATGCCGGACAATGAGCATAACATACTCGAAAAGTTTCGAGGAAAAATCGTTACTGCTACGAATATCTAAGATACCCATCTCATATTTGCTTGTCAATAAATTCCATATTTACTTACAGATTGTGACATTGTGTTTTTGGTCTAATTGCTGCAGTCTGAGGTTTTTGCTGTTGCATTTGCTGTTCTTGCTGCCGGTGCTGTGATCCTGACACTAAATGTGCTCTTGCTGGTACCTCTCTCTCTATTCTCTCCGAACATACATAAGAATCACTAGCAAAATTCTACAAAGTACAAAACTTTACGACAAATTTCTTTAGAAAAATGAATAAAAACCTTAAATTTCCAGTAAAAGAACTGACTGGTGTTTCTGAAACGATAAAAAATGCAACTTTCTAACTTTGGATCGTGTTTTCAGGGCGGACGGATAATCTTCTTCCAAAGTCTGAGCCTTCTGGGCTACTGCCTCTTCCCACTCGATGTAGGAGCCCTAATTTGCCTTCTGCAGGACAATGTGTTCTTGAAAATGGTAGTGGTATCAGTAACTCTTGCATGGAGTTCTTGGGCTGCATATCCATTCATGAGTTCAGCAGTTAATCCGAGGAGAAAAGCTCTCGCCCTCTACCCTGTCTTCCTCATGTACGTATCGGTCGGTTTCCTCATCATTGCCATTGATTAGTATTCTTGATTCCTCGCCCTAAAACCCTAGAACCTTGCAAATTACGTAAAAATTGTTCCTTTATTGTTTTTGATCTGCAAATTATGATGGAAATTTGTACATATGTGATCTTGAATTGGTATGAGCATATAAATTCGTGAATTGTTTATGGCGAGGCGATTCGGTTGATTGCATTTGGGTTAACTATCAACTAAGCAGTTCTAATTGTTGGTGGTTGCACAAATATGTGTTGTATTGTTGTTGATTGATGTTGCTATTGTGAGATCTCTGAGTTGTGATTTATTGACTGTAGATGGAAACATCACTGTACTGCTATAAACTCAACTAGATAATAGTAAACGAAAAAGATCACTGAAATAGTGGTACTATAGTCTCAATAAACAGCTGAATATTAATTTAACTAGTCTTTTTAAAGTGAAAATACTGCTAGTAATTTAATGTCAATATCATATACATTTTAGTATGGTTATTACTTTTAGAAAAATGATAAATTAATATTACGAATACACTTATAACTAAGCCGCGTGAAAATGCAAAATTTTACTCGTATGAAATAGTATAATAATATCCTTGATTTGTGCAAATTCACTTTTAAAATTAATAGAATATTTAAAAGAACACATTCATCATATTTTTGATTAAGTTGTTATAGTAGTATATATAATTAGACATACGAAATAACCTGTCATTTGGAAAGTTTTTATCTTTACTTTCACATTAAAATACTTGTTCGTAAAGTAGAGTGTCGTAGAAAAAGTTATGGCTCTTAAATTACGATGTTTAAGAGTATATAATATTATAGAAAATTAAATGGATAAATTTATTTGTAGATATTAAAACTTATTTAATTAGAATTATTTAATGACGTAAAATTTTCAAGTATGTTTTAAAGCTTAAATCTTAGAATTGTCCGATTTCACATAGGTCATTATCTAATTTAAAGCAAAAGTATATTTCTTTAGATTTCATTATAATACATTTTACATGGACTCTAGCTAAATATCATCAAGATTATAAAATAGGTAAAATTATAATAATTTTATTACATAATAATAATAATATATATAGATAATATTAGAGACATGTTGGGGGCCTCAAGAATTGGTGATCCATTTGGGGCCCAAAAATCCAGAGCTTTTCTTCCTTCATTCCTATCGTTTCTATAATGTTGTGTGACTATTATTGTTAGTCTTTGTCACAAATAAATGGAATTGAAAAATTATTCTCCTAGTGAATAATATGTCATGTCCTTCACTTGAGGGTCCAAATCCCACGTGGGAGGCTATATATTGATATCCAGACAATTTGTGATACGGCAAGATAGCACGATGCGAACACGCACGAAAAAAACTGTGTACGTGTAAGGATATGACATAATCACGATAGCACGAACACGGATAGCACGATATAAAGTTTCGTGTCGTGTTCATATTTATGTATCACAATACGATACACATAATAGCACGATGAAGTTGAGCTACTAAGTTTAATTCTTGAGTAATTTTTTTTTTTAAAGAAATCTTATTAGTAACTTTAAAACTCCAATAAGTAGTTAACTTTTAGAGTTTATCACATATATTACAAACTTAGGAATACTGACAAATTAATTCATAGTTTTTTACTATATGAAGTTAATTATTTTAATTTTTGCTTAAGAATTTTGTATAAACATGTACAGTTGAATAACCACGACACGAACACGCATGATAAATTCTGTGCCGTGTTCGTATTTGTAAAACGTGGCACGGTAAGCTTACTGTGCGTATTCACATTCAGTAGGTTTAACATTATACGACTATTAACACGCATGTTATCACGAATTGCGACCATATAAGAAGGGTCCTCTTGCATTTCGTCCTCACAAACTATGTCTATACCCCACACTAGCCAATGGATTAAATTATTATGTTCTCTATGAAATTGTTGCGTTTGAAGATGGCGATAATATTTGACCAAAACGAGTCAATCATGTATCTTGAATTGATGGCCCGAACCCCACAAGGATGTATGCTTGTGCCACGTCAAGATATGGATTAATTTATAATATATATATATACTAATTAAAGTAGTGTCTTATGAATTAGGTAGTTATTTTTTTTTGGTAACAATTAGGTAGTTATTGATTGTTTGGTTATGGTTGTATTTGATGTTGAGATACAAGTGATAAAATAAATATTAATAATTCCATGTCACTTATAAAGTGTTTATAAATAAAAAAAATTCAAAATTACCACATTTATATAAACTAATAAACCTCTAAAAATATTGCAAATGAATCCTTGGTTGCGGTATGTGACCGCAACCTATAATTAACAGAGTTAATCTTTATTAATTAGGATACGGTCTCTTTCACCGTATTCTAAATAATGGATGCGGTTGGGAACCGTAGCCATCCCCATGGTTGCGATTTCCATCTGAACTCGACCGGTGGTTCGGGATTCGAACCGTCAACAGATTTGAAGTGTTACATTTTGGCGCGCGTATAGAGTTTTTCATGCGGAAACGACACTCTGAGCAATACCTATAGCTTTCTTTGAAGTACACTTTTTTTTTTTTTCGAGCAAATTCCTTCATCTAGATTATCAAAATCGCAATTTATGTTTCTTTAGGTCGTATTTGCAATTTGTCGGTTTGCTATTTTCAGATTTGTTATAGATTTTTTTTTTAATACAAGATTGCTTCCACAATTTCGGACCGGGAGCGTTAATGTTAAAGTCTTCCCCAATTTGGTGTCTTCGACGAGATTCGAACTCAGTATGCATCTAGGAACGCAACTCGCTTTACCAGTTGGTCCAACCAACAGTAAGTTGATAATCTAGTGGTTAAAATGGTACTGTTTACTCTTATGTGGTTTGACTCATAATTTTCAGATTTGAAACCCTTCGAGGAGTTACCTCATCAGTAACCAGATTAAATTATTAGGTCTTACATGACCCACGTACTGCATCAGACATAAAATAATGTGAGTAGGCTTAACGGGCTGACCTCTTAACTATATTAGCTACTGATTGGCTGATTTTTCACTAAGGTAATAAAAAACATCACACCGTAAACATGAAAGCTTAAAAATAATTAGCAGGATGAGTATAAATCGCCACTACTACTAGCTCATTGTAAAAATGACATTTTAAGAGCTTCATTGGCTAATTTAAGGAGATTTAGGTTTTTTTGTTGTTTTATAATTATTTGAGGTGTGATTTATCTATTAGTCATGACTTTGATTCATCTACTCAGGAAATTCGTCGTGACTAAGTCTATACTAATCATATTCACATGACTAATTGATAAGTCACATTTTAAAATAGTTAATGCTCTAAATATTAAATAAAAGATATGAGACTCATAAAACTCACAAATTAATAGTATAAATATGTTTCCTAAAAAAGTAGCTTTCCCATAAATTATAAACTACTATAATAATAATAATAATTTATCAATTATAAATTTTTAAATAAAACTGCTAAACAAAAAGGGTCATATTTCTAATTTTGAAAGAAAGATCAGATCCAAAAGAAAACATGAGAAATTGTTCTTTATCACTTATTGATTTATTTATTCTGTGGTAGCAAACTTATTGATTTATTCTCATACAACAAACTGACATGTGTTCACTCTTAATTATTTGTTTACATGGAATGGAAGTATAATAGTTTTTTTTTTCTTTTCTTCTTGAAATCTACAAAAACATTCTGAAGTTTTTAAAAGATCATTCACTTTACAACTTTTTACAGTTGTTTTGACACACCTTTACATGATTTATTTATACAAAATAAGTCTTTGTATACTAATCTATGAAGCTAGCCCTCTCTTAAATTTTACCAAAAAAATCCCCTCTTAATAAATATGAGCACCTGACTCATCAACCAAAATCTAAAATTAACTAAAAGATCATGCATGGATATCTTAAACAGATGCAGTGTAATTATTTTTATGAGATAATTACATCATGCATACATAATGCTAGCTAATTTTTTTTACAAACTTATCTTGTCATTGAGTTTTTTTTAATACATAGTCTATAATTTAACATAAACTAGCAAATTGTCAAAAAAAAAAAAAAACTATACTTTGCAATTTATCTGAGTGCTTAAATGTAAACTAATAATTTTTTTTAAAAAAAAAATCAACTAGTAATTTGTCACAAAAAATTCAATTAGCAATTTATTAGAGTACCCAAACATGAATTATCAATTTTGTAATTAACACTTAGAGATACTTTGTTCATGTAGAAATTATTTATGATATTCCTTCATGTAGAAATTATACACTATCATCATGTATTTTCAGATAAAATCGCTAGTGGGAGTTAATGCTAGGCAATAGCTTGGAAGAAGTATTAATTGTCACATTTTCCCAAGTATACTAATTACTATCACTAGAAGCATTAATTAAGACCTATCTAATTTTTTATGTTACATTTATTTTGTGATAAGCATTAATTAAGACCTATCTAATTTTTTATGTTACATTTATTTTGTGATAATTGTCGGGTGGTTGAGTCTCCATAAAAGATCCCATTTGGTAGGGCTGACAATTTGGGCACGACACGAAAATTACAGGTTTGATATTGATGACACGGCACGACACGATAGCACGATAATTTTAAAATTTTAGTTTAAAACTTGGTATATTTGATTTTTTATTCAATTTATTCTTGGTTTTTCATGCTGATTTTTCATGTTAGGCCGTGTTGGGCTGGGTTTGGGCTGACCCCCAGAACACGACACGAAGCTAGCACGACACGAACACGCACGAATTGCCAACCTACATTTGGGTAGTTCATTTCGGTTTACAATACCATAACTATTTACATATAGCCTTAGCAAATTAGGGCTAGGCAGTCGTTACGATGGGTCGACACGAACAAATGAACTACCTAAATAGACACGAAAATTACGGATTTATGTTTGATATTGGTGATACAACACGACACGATAACACGATCATTATATGTGTACATATAATAATTTCTATTAAAATAAATATATCTAAACTTAATATTACCTATTTTTACAATGATGCTTTATGAGTTTAGATTAATCTCTTAAATGAGTAAAAAAAATTAGTTTAAAAATTGTTATGTATTAATTTTTGTAATTCAATTTACTATAGGTTTTTCGTACCGATTTTTCATGTTGAGCCGGGTTTGGACTGACCACCAAAACACGACACGAACCCGCACGAATTGTAAGCCGTATAGCAAATGCAATAATATCTTGTTCATTCAATATAATTATGTTTGTTCTATATTATCAACTCAAGACATTTTCTTATTGATTCGAACTTTGTACATAATTTTTTTTAAAAAAAGTTAATAAAAAAACTTAACCAATAAAATAAAATAAAAAATAGAGCAAATATGGAATATCAATGTTATTTTCTCCATTAGGGGCGGGCAATGTTACATTGGGAGTGGCAACAAAGACTGCAACAACCTGCACCAAGGCCGAGCTCATCATAACAACCCTAATGCCTACGATTCCCACACTTTAAAAAAAAAAAAAAAAAAAAATTCCCACACTTAAAAAAAAAAATTTAAAAATTAAAAAAAACAATTCCCATATGATACTCTTAAATAATACACTGAAATAGTAAATTTATTTCCAATGCACTTTTAATACTACCAATGCCATCTATATAATCTATCACCTAAATTACAACAATACAAATTTTTAACTATTTTACCAAAATTTTCATTATTTTTTACTAAATTTCACTCTTTAAGTTTTTACAAGTAACTAGGTATAAATAACTAAAGAAGGTTTTTTTTAATTAAAAAATGGTTATAAATAAATGCTTGGAGAGATTTAGAAGATATGTATGTATTGAAGAGAAGCAATATAGGCAAGAAAAGATTTGGTTTTCATGTGATTGGGAATTGAGAGGGAAAATATGGAAGGAATCTTAGGACAGACCCCAATTTCAATGCAGATGGATGCAGAGTTCTGGGCATCTTCTTGTAGATTTGATTTTTGCAGCTCAAGCAAGCAACCAGCTCATTTCCTCAGGTGCTCTCTTTCTTGAAATCTGCATAAAAGAAGAACAAGAAAGATTGAAGTGAAATGAAACAAAATCCTCATCTCTGATCAAGAATCAGACAACATGTTTGACATGTGAACCATGAGCTTTGTGGCCCCCCCACAGCATTCTCTAATCTTTTTCATCCAAATATTTATATTTTCTTTTTGAAAAAATTATTATTTTCTTACTTTGGCCTTTGATTGTTAAAAAAAAAATTGAGGTTTGTTGGACAAATGAGTTCATAGTTTAAGCTTCTGTCAAAATTGCATGCAAACATCTCTATCAGAGCTCCCAAGATTCTTTACCACTCCTACATTTACTTATCAATCCCTAATTTCACAACCAGCCAACAAAACAAAAATCACCCCCTTATACTTGCCAAAACATGCGTGGTAAAAAGTATATATTTTACTATGTTTGAAAATTGTGCATTTCCTCACTCTGTCAGCAAAAATACTGTGAAGTTATCATTTTGAGCTTACCAGCAAATTAGATGATGAAATCATGAAGCAATAAGGTTAAAAACTTAAAACATCATATATGACTTATGAGAATATATGTCTTTTGCCATTTGAAAGAACTGTTATTTTTATCACCTAATCAATAAAAAAGATTTAAGAAAATCTTACTTTACAGATTTTCTTTTGTTAGACAAGGAAAGGAAACTACAAGAGCTTAATCTGAAATTACAACTTCTTGTCACATATTTGAAACCCGCAATACCAACATAGTATGTAGATACAAGAAATCTAATCTCATCTCGGGGTTTATCAAAGTAACACAAAGCGGGTTCTTAAGTTACTCAACAATCATGCTAATGCATCTGCAACCGAGTTTCCTTCTCTAAAGATATGTCTCCTTAACTTTGAGGCAACAGCTCCCCTCAACTTTTGTGGTATTTGTGCAATTTCAGCTCTTAAAAATACAGTCTTTTTGAATTTAGTCATGTAAAGACTTATGTTTATCCTCCATGTAATGTTTGTATTTTGCTTATTTACCAGCAGTTGAATTTTTTTGTAATTTCATCCCTGCCCTTAAAGAAACCAACAGTACTAAGTTTTTTGATTAATTACAGTATTACCTAATACGAGTAACTCTTGAAATACGCGCACTAGGACCATTACCAATAGAATAGGTGGATAAGAAAAGATAACAATAAGACAAGAATGAATGTAACAGTAGTAGTAATTAGTAAATGGTGTTTGTGTTTCATTGATTTACCTTGAAGTTGGTCCCTTTGGTTGTGTTGTGCCTTACCTTTCCTACCTCTGCTGCTGCTATTGCTTCCTCTCTTCAATCACCTCTGCAATACAGTAAATGGTGTAAATACATAGTTTGCCATAACAACCTCATTCATTGTCTCCTTTCCAAATTACAACCTCTCTCTTTTCACAATCACCAACTTGCAGCTACTGCAACAAGGCATCAACTACAGAAGAAAAGTTGAAGAGATCTCACTGGATATCATTAATCACAACCCACTTTCAATTCCTTAACAAACACTAAACATGCCAAAAACTAAAGGGCCCCATCATCTCCTATATAATATTGCATGCTCTGTCATTGCTAACTATATGCTTAGCTTACCTAAGCTTAATCCCATTGTTTATAACTCACCAAATTACCATTTTAATCAACTCTATCCATATCCACCACATCAAACCATTAAATCAATTCATCATCACCTCCTGAAGGACCCTTCTTTGTTCCTTTTCTTCTGTTTTTTTCCTCCTACTTTCACTATTGTAGCCAACCAACCTCTAATTCTTTAAAAAAATTTATAAAGGTCATACTTATTAAATAGACAGAAAAAACATCATCATCATATTAGAAAGAGACATGCATAACCTCCTAGGTGCCAGTTAGGATTTTACTAGCTTGGTGTACATGTTCTCTAGTTTAATACCAAATAAGAAAGCCAATTAGAGAGCTCTTCCTTTAATTCTTTCTCTCTCTAAACTCTAAAGTTTCCCTCCCCCCACAAACTTTCCAGTTTCACCACATATTACAACTCTAAAGCTTAACTTTTTCCTCTATAAATTAAGCAATTAACATCCATTTGTCAATACATCATAATCCATAAACTCCCCTCTCCTGCAAAGAAGACTCTTTTCTCCTCTTCAACCCTCAGACTCCACTAAAGGTTCCACCATTCCTATAAATAAACAAAACCCATTTGCCAGATACATCAATAGAGGCCAGCCAGTAACCCACCATTTCATCTCTGCAAGAAACCTCAAATCTTAGAAAGAGAGAGAGAATGAAAGAAATGTGGACCTCAATAGCATCCTTGCTAGGTGTATTGGCTTTCAGTCAAACAATCCTCCAAGTGATCTTCCCACCAGAGATCCGATTTGCAGTGCTCAAGTTCCTCAATCGAGTCTTCAACTGCTTTTCATGTTACTGCTACTTTGATATAACGGAGATCGATGGCGTCAACACGAACGAGCTCTACAATGCAGTTCAGCTCTACTTGAGCTCATTCGTGTCCGTCAATGGCAGCCGCCTGAGCCTCACTCGCGCGTTGAACTCAAGCGCCACCACCTTCGGCCTATCCAACAACGACTCCATTGTTGACACCTTTAATGGAGTTACCCTCCATTGGGAGCACGTCGTCACGCAGAGGCAGTCCCAGTCGTTCTCATGGCGGCCGCTGCCTGATGAGAAGAGAGGGTTCACGTTGAGGATGAAGAAGAAGGACAAAGACGTAATTCTTGATTCGTACCTGGATTATATAATGGAGAGGGCTAATGACATTCGGAGGAAGAACCAGGAGAGGCTGCTGTACACCAATTCTAGAGGTGGGTCCCTCGATTCGAGAGGCCATCCATGGGAGTCAGTCCCGTTTAAGCATCCGAGCACTTTCGATACACTGGCCATGGATCCTGAGAAGAAGAAGGAGATCATGGAGGATTTAGTGGATTTCGCAGGAGGGCAGTCGTTTTACCAGAGGACCGGAAGGGCGTGGAAAAGAGGGTACTTGCTGTACGGACCGCCGGGAACTGGGAAATCGAGCATGATCGCTGCTATGGCTAATTACCTGGGTTACGACATCTATGATCTTGAATTAACGGAGGTTAATTCGAATTCTGAGCTGAGGAAGCTGCTGATGAAGACGAGTTCCAAGTCTATTATTGTAATTGAGGATATAGACTGTTCAGTCAATTTGTCGAACAGGTGGAAGGCACCCGGGAGGAGCTGCTACGAAATCGGATCGCCGGAGCTACGCGGCGGTGCGCAGGAGGAGGGCGGTGGTGGAGGGAACACGATCACTCTCTCCGGGCTGCTGAACTTCACTGACGGGCTGTGGTCGTGCTGCGGCAGCGAGCGGATCTTCGTCTTCACCACCAACCACATCGAGAAGCTCGATCCTGCGCTGCTACGGAGCGGGCGGATGGACATGCACATCTTCATGAACTACTGCACATTCCCATCGTTGAAGATCCTGCTGAAGAACTACCTCGGCTGCGATTCCGGTGACGTGGAGGACTCGATCTTGAAGGAGTTCGAGGAGGTGACGGAGAAGGCTGCGATGACGCCTGCTGACGTCAGCGAGGTTCTGATCAAGAACAGGAACCGCAAGGAGAAGGCGCTGAGGGAGCTGCTGGAGCAACTGAGGGCGAGGGCGGAGAGGAATTACGGCGGAGAGAGAGCGAATGCGGTGGTAAATGAGATCGTCGAGGACGAAGAGCAAGAGAAGAGAGCTCTGGACAGTCCCAATAAACAGAGCAGCGATGTATCCGAGGAAGAAGACGATGAGAAGATCAAAGAGGAAGAAGAAGAACTCAAAGCAAAATCAGAGTGATCAAGATCAAGGTCATGAATTTGCTCTAAACCAAATTGACCCACAAATTCAAGATCAAGAATTTTCTATAATTAGGAAGAAAGATTTGATTTTGATATGATCTGGGGATGAAATGATGAGATTTTGATAATATGGATTTGGGAAGGAGGAATGGATTAGTCTTAATTTTTTTAATGTTTTTTTTATTTCTGTTAATTAATGGATAAATGTAAGTGCTTGGGGAACATGAATATGTGATCTATGGATAGACTTATCACTAATGTTATGAGCCAAGTTAGTTTATTTGTCATTCATTCATATGAATTTTTTTTAATTAGATTACTTCAATTGGTCAAAACAACTTTAATCTCATCCATTTAATTATACTTTTGTTCATGTGGCTCTAGCCAACAACATATGTGCTAATGACAATAGATAAATGATAGAAGATGCACAATTTCAGATCTTAATCACAACTAATATCATTAGTAATTTAAGTAGGTATATCATGATGTATTTTAATTTGATATGGAATTTTGAACAATATATCATCACTTCTCATAAATCATAATAATGATATATATATAATTGAAAGATGCTTCACTGTTCACACACCAAAGCAAATCTAATCCCACTAATTTGAGATTTGTCCATGTGAGACCATGTTCTTTTGTTAATATTCATTTGTTTACAATAAATTGGCAGCAAGGAACTTTGAAGTCACTAGCTAACCAATAAAAGGTTACATGTTATCATATTAGGACAAGTTATATATTAGGTACCAAATCAAATGTAAATTATGTTATACAATGTTTTTTTTTTTTTTTGAATAATTTTAATAAAATGTTATATAATTCATGAACTACTCATGTTCAAGGGTCCTAATAATGCAATCAAGTATTAGATTGTTGGATCAATATATCCAAGTTTTTAATAATTAGAGAGTAGAGCCCATAATAATTCATGAACTTTTTTTGCTAGCTATATAATATACCCCAAATCTTTGTCATTTCTCTAGCAAAAGGTCCATTAATATGGAGTTTTGCTACTATTGTCAAACATCAATTTATCACACTAAAGACTAAAATGTAGACCATGGCCTCCAAAAAATATATCAATCACTTTAGATTTAAATTCTTAGCCAATTAGACATTCTTAACCGAATTTTACGGTCAGAAAACGACATCGTGCATGGCCTTATGTGATAACATTCTATGGATAAATCATTATGAATATGATCCAAACACATGGAATGATGGCCTATGTACTCACTCTTAAAGTTTATATTGTGAATCAAGATAGGGGTGATTTTGGAAATTGTGCATGATAAAGAAGGAACAAACCAAAACAATCACAAGATTTTGTGCTATGAGAAAAAGAAGATTTTGAAAGGAAGGGAAAAAGAGGTCTTCTAGTGCAATCAACAAAAAGTGGAACCTTTTTGTGCTTGGAGGGTTTTTAGGTTTTGACAATGAGTTGGAAAGGCATGTTGATGAAGTACATATTTGACTACCTAGTGATGGATCTAGCTAGTTGTGTAATAAAGTTGTCCACCAAAATAAACACATTTGTTATAATATGAAATGCTTTTTCGTATTATATAGATGAATTTTTATGATATTTATTTAGATTCAGATCATCTGTCCTACTTTTTATATCTCAGGTCGTACCTTACCGTTAGATCTAGTAAAATGAAATGTTTTTTCGTTAATTAACAAGAATTCACTACGTATTACGCATATGGATGGATTTTTATGATATTTATTTATGGTGATACAACACATTAATTAAATGCAAAAAAAGATAAAAGAAAAAAGAAGTTGAATATGCTAACAAATTAACCCATGCCAAACAATGCATGGTAGAAGCCTAGTAGGGACATTGAGTTGGAAAAGTTACGTTTCCTTACATTCCATGCATGGAAAACCTTATTTGGACAATTTTACCCTTCACCAACGTTTTGGAAATATAGAGCTTACTAATTCAAAAAGGAGGGGTATTGTTGGGATTTTGTAGAATATCTCATTTTGTTAGGAATACGTGTTATTTCTTGTTTTATTAGATTAGATTCCATTAATCATATGTTTTTTTTTTTTATTTGAGGTAGAAACCGATCTTATATATTAATATAAAGAAATTATCCTCTAACCAACTAAGCTAGACAGTTTAATATAATTTTTTTATTTTCTACATAGTGTCTAGGAACAATATTAGGAAAGTACTTATATATATATATATCTGCTCCACATCTAAAATAATCATAACTCACACTGTATCAGTTCATAAGAAGTAAAATAATAATCATACATATTTTTTATTAAAGTAATGAATAAACCGCTACACTATTGACTATACTCCATTAACATGTTTAATTGGAAACATATCCTTATTTTTCACACGTGGGAAACAAAGAATTAAAGGGGCTTTTATTAGTTAGACTACGTTCATACACTAGAAAATGCAGATGCAGGAAAAAAAGTTTCAACATTTGTTCTTCTTGATTGATACTTTTTCTCAAAATAAAATAATAGAGGGTTGCAATTGATTAATAATACATTCAAGAAACGAGACAAAATAAAGTGGTTTATTATTCTTGATAATTTTTTTTTTGTATGGTAGGATTAAATAATTGAGTTGTAATTATTAAATTATAGATAACACATTTGTTTAATGATGAGGTTTGGATACAAGTTTTTGAACAACATATATATTCAGCCGAAATATCCCCTCGACCAGTCGAGTAGGCACTATAAAATACTAAATAAATCAGCCATGTCTATAAATTATTCGTTGATGAATGATAATAATAAATAAGTAAAACTCATATCCTAATTTAGAAATCTAAGTGCAATAATAAGTTCATGTATATATATTAATTAGTAATTAATTGGTTGTGGCTATTATTCAATTATCAATAGTTTCATCCTTATGTGGGTACCAACTATATCAACATGTATATATATAATTGAGGTACAAAATCTCATAATAATTGCATTATTTTTTTTATGAGTCGTATACGGTCGATATTGTTGCGTGTATTATATAAAGTAACGACGGAAAACAACTACAACCATTCGCAACATATCAAACGTCGGTACATAGCATAAAAAAAAAAAATACAAATTGTTATAAATTGATTTTTTTTTTGGCCAATGTTATAAATTGATTAATGTTTATTATTTTCTTCTATTGGTCAACTTAATAGCACATTTGAGCCAATCGAATATATTTCCCTCATAAGAAAAGAATGACAATTATTTATTTAATAATCATAATCTTTTTGTGTTCTCTTATCAAATGTGGACCGTTAATAAATGCGAGTGACACATACACTACAATTACATATTCTTAGAGACTAAACCAACCAAATATGCATGTAATTAAAAGGAACAATCAAGATTTGATACTTTATTTTAATATATGTGATATGCTTGTTGACTATAAGTAAGTGAAAGGAACAATAGTACTATGATGTCGGGATGCAAATGAGGACCGCATCTTTGAGGAGCCATAAATAAAGTTGCATGAATGGTGTTAATTTGTTTAGTAGAAATTTGAGTATCTCAAAATGATTTTTTTGTCAATATATTACATGTATGAACGAATACATAAGAGTATCATGCGTGATTGATTTAACAATTCTAATAAAATAAATATTTATACATATTGTATATAAATTAGAGAAGTTTAGTTTGGTCTGAAAAAAAATTATAGATAGGTAGTAGTAAAAAATATAAGTGTGTTATAACTTATAATTCGAGTTATATTATACTTATGGTTTTTTTAGAGAGTTAAGAATGAATGATTTAATCATGAGATTTTATTTCATACATAATTTATATACAATACCTATTAAATTGAATTTAATATACAACACGTTTGATTTAGTGATGATTCATGTGTTTGATTCAATGTGCATGTGCATGATAGTTTGAATTTCACCTCTTTGACTTTTTAGTAAAAAATAATATAGTAAAATAAAATTTTACTTACAAATGTGATGAAACCAACCACTACCTATAATTATATGGTAAGTATAGTATATATTAACACATAAACAACCATAATTTGAAAAAAAAATGGTGTGGCTAGTTGTAATTTTTTTCAAAATAGTACGTGTGGTTATAATTCAATTTTAAATATATTCCATATAAAGGACATGTGAGCACATGTGTATTTTATAAATATATATTATGTAGGCATCTTTTTTATTTTATTTCCAAAATATATTATGTTAGACATCATGGACACAACTTGCCCCGTCGGCCAATAGCTATAATGGCTCTTAAATAATAATGAATAATTAAATTCATCATCTTATTGATTAGTTTAAGTTTGGGCTAAAAGCCCAAATTATAGCTTCTTATTGGGCCTTTTTATTGTGTCGGTCCACCAAAATCTGCCGCACTCTCTCATCTCCTTCCCTTCCCTCCCGAGAGAAGCATTTCTAGTCCTACTGAAACCTCTGCAGCTTCTGTTCAAGGGCAAGGATCATGGTAATGTTCTTAAACCTGTTCCGATTATCTGCGCCGCATTAACCTTGTTGAATCCACTTCTTCTTGATGTTTCAAAGTTCTTGATTTTACTGTAACAAGCAGAATCTGATGGAGAAACCAAAAAAGTGGTATTGATTTCATTCAAGTTTGTATTTTTATTTTCACTGTACAGCTCAGGAAAAATGGGGAAGTTAGATTTTAAGCTTGGACACCCTTGTAAGATGAAAATAAAAATGGGGTAGATGATTCTGAGAGCAAGGAGATTTTTCTTTTTGAACTTTGGAAAAAGTATGAGTAAATTCTATGATATTATTATCTCTGTTGCATATACAGTATGTTCTATTTCTATTGTTTATTATTAAATTGAAGTCTTCTTTTAGTTGGGTAAGTGCCAATTTTCAGCTTCTTTGAAATTGTTCCGATTGCAAAACTCTTTATCTTTGGCAAATAAAAATGTTCCAATTTGTAGGAGATATCAGAGGGATTTACTTTCTTAGTCATTGTAATTACTGATGATATCTTTGTATATTCCAGCAGTGCCCATCTGATCATTTGTCAAATTCCCAAGTGGATGGCTTGCTTGTTCTTAAGCTTCCGGAAAATGATCCCTATTTCGATAAAAAGAAGGTGAGGATAGAAGAGCAGGGACTTTGAGTTTTATCATTTTGAACAAAGGCCTGACTTATTTCATTTTACATATTTAGTAAAAGTTTAAAATTTTTAATTACATGTGTCACAAGCCTTCTTCCTTTTATGTTAGAAATTTCTGCAAAATAATAACTTTGGCCTGGAATTGAGGATTTCCCTTGAAAGTCCTCCATCATCTGAATGGGCAAGAATTGCTGCAGAGGCTATGCTGCAGATGTCAAGAATTATACACATGGATGAGGTAAAAACTGCATTTTTACTACTGACATTACATTACATGGCTGTTTAATTGAGAATTCTCTTTGAATCAGATGACTTGTTTTCCCAGGATGAGCTTTACTTTTTCGAGAATGGTATATGTTCACCAAACGGCTATTACTCCCCCAAGAACGAACTGGAGGCTCTTAATTCAGTGATTTCTCTGATTGACAGCTCGGTTTCCAATACCAACAAGAACGAATTGGTTAGAGATTCACTGCAAGCTTTGCGAAGAAAGGTGACTGAGTTGCTCCATGAATTTGGGAATGCTGATGAGACAGAAACTCGAGTTTTAAAATCCTCTAGATGTGATAAGGAACACGATTTAGTTGCTTGGGCTGAAAGTAAGGGCATGCAAAATAGGCTGAAGATAGCTCGTAAGTGCCCTTCATTTTACATATGTATAATGAAAATTTAGAATTTTCAGGAAAAAGGTTATTTAATCAGGTATTAATCTTAGATTTTGTTGAATTTAAGTGAAAATTTAAAAATTTGGAAAATCTTTCTATTATTCTCGGTATACTTCATATGCAAATGTTTATTAGTAATTTTGTTGTCAAGTATCATGCAATCTATTGGTAACACTAAGTTTTGCGCTGCAATACATACTTTTGATAGATATTGAAGGTTTTGGAAGAGGAGCTGTTGCCAAAGAAGATTTGAAAATCGGCGATTTTGCCTTGGAGATTCCCCTCTCTACCATTATATCTGAGGAAAATGTGCGCGAATCTGACATGGTAAATTATCCTTATTTATCTTTTATTTATTATTGAATACCTCACGAAATCACTCTCTTTTTATTGAAAAGATAAAATTTTACACATATGAGATATGTAATATTACTTTTGTGATTGCTTGTCCTACAAAGTAAGGAACATAATCTGTTGTCCAATTATTTTGTGTTGTTGCAGTACCCAATATTGAAAAAAATCGATGGCATTTCTGCTGAAACAATGCTATTGCTCTGGAGCATGAAGGAAAGACATAGCCGTTCATCAAAATTCAAAGCATACTTCGATTCACTGCCTAAAGAATTCAATACAGGTACGTAGTTTCACACATCTAAAAAAAATTGCAGCATTTTATTTTGCTTTGCCTCTGAGAAGTTCTGAATTTAAAAATCCTTTGTTGTATGAAAAATCTAAAATGTTAAAAAAATAATTTTTTTTGTTTCTTGGGTCTCAAGGGTTGAGCTTTGGAGTTGAAGCAATAATGGTTTTGGATGGAACCCTCTTGTTGGAAGAACTAATGCAAGCTAAAGAGGTCAGCATTTATGCAGCACATAATTTTTCTTTTAGTGAAAAGCATGTCTAAGAATCTAGTCATTTTGTATTTGCAGCATTTGAGGACTCAATATGATGAGCTCTTTCCTATACTATGCGATTCTTTTGCGGATTATTTTCCTTCCGAGCTCTACACGTGGGATCAATATCAATGGGCTTGTGAACTTTGGTATTCGAATAGTATGAAGGTTCAGTTTCCCGATGGAGAGCTAAGAACGTGCTTAATTCCCGTTGCAGGATTCCTCAATCATTCTGTAAGTCTTCATTTGTTCCAACTCTTGCACCAAGTTGAAAAGGCTTACATTTTATGTTTGTTTACAGATTTTTCCACACATAACACGGTATGGAAAGATTGAATCAACAACAAAAACAATGAGATTTCCAATGTCTAGACCATGCAAAGCAGGAGAACAATGCTTCTTAAGCTACGGAAACTTGTCAAGTTCACATCTTGTTACTTTTTACGGCTTCATGCCTAAAGGAGACAACCCATATGATGTCATTCCTCTTGGTAATTCTTTTTTACTGTCTTTGCAAATATATCTTGGTTGGTAAATTCTACAAACTATGAGAAAGTGAAAAAATATAAATGAAGACTTTCCACTTCATTTGGTGAAGTAATCAACAATTTCTTGAAAGTTTCTCGCTTTACTGTCCAAGGAAATAGCAAAAATTGCTACTTTCTTAAGCTTCTCACTTTGTAGCATTGCTCATCTGGGTTTTGATTTTATTATCCATTTTTTTGAATGTCAGCTAATATCAAAATCCTAATTGTCGGTTACTTTTCTCTGTTACAGATCTAGATGATGGTTCTGTTGAATCTAATTGGACCAACCATATGGTACGAGGTACATGGTTCTCAAACAAACATGATGTCTTTCACTATGGGTTGCCGTCTCCATTGCTCGACTATCTACGAAAAGCTCAAAACTTTCCCTTTGATGGATGTTCTGTAAGCTCGATTATCTCTCTATATTTGTTTCTTGGCATTACATGTCTTTTTTATGTATTTCTTGTTGATCAAACAGCTATTGGAGAAACTGCAAAATGATATACAGCTGTTAAATGATCTTTCTTCCACATTCAGCACCATGATTGAAAATCTAGGCAACCCAGATGCAGAAACCGAGTAAAATTTCAATCTTTACATTGTATTTTTGTAGAATCTTGATCTGGGTTTTGATAAATCTGTACTTTTTTGTTTAAATTGCAGAGAATATGCAGAATGGGATGTGAAACTTGCATTGCAATTCAAGAACCAACACAGAAAGATCCTTTTATCCATTTTGAATTCGTGTGAATCGGGAATAAAGATGTTAGAGGATGAGATTCATAGATTAGGGTAGTTTAGAAGCTGTTTTTAGTTTGCTGTTAAAGATGTTAAGAACATGGAATCAGACAAGGTGCTGATGTTTTGTTTACAATAAAACACACCACAGTTTGGTTGATTGCTCTTGGTGTTGACTCTTTTGACCTAATCATCATCAAATATTAAAAATAAATATAAGAAGCATATTCCAGGTTCTAAGGTGGTTTGCTAATCTGTTCAATAATTTAACATTTTTTGTTTCACTCATACAGCTGAAAAATGAATAAAAGAAAATAATATATTTATTTAGTGTTAAAAGGAGTGGATGTAATTGAAACTTGAAAGGCATTGATGAATGCTTTAATAGTGTATAATACATTAGCCACACCAGCTGCAATTTCCTGTGATGCTTGGTGGATGGTGACACATATAGTGCTGGAAATTATTAAAATGCAACATTTTTTTTGACTATGTCCACTTATATAAAATCAAATCAATGAATTTAATTTTTTTTCCCACTTTGATAATCTGATTTATTATGTATTTAATTATCAATATTTTTTATGTATATAAATTTGACTTTGTTAGGATAATCTTCATTTTGTTTTAAGTAGGTCATTATTTGTTTATTAGCTTTACACAGAAATGCTTAATGCTAATCATTAAATTTCAGTAGAACATCCACAAATTAAAGAAGTATTTAATGCTAATTATTAAGTTCTATAGATAAATTTAATGGAGATGTATTATTGTTTAGGTGGGGCCAACTTAAGGGTCTGTTTGGCTGGCTAATGACCAATAAGTTCTGGCTGTGGTATGATGCACCGCAGCCAAAGAGAGGAATTTTGTTTAAACGTCTGTTTCTCCTTCTGGTTAGCTTTCTCTCTCATCTTTCTTCTCTTTGTCTGCGCGAAGGAGAGAGGAAGAAGAGGAAAAAGGAAGCTCAACCGAAAGCAAAGTTTGGATTTTGGGTTCAGTTTCGCGACAAAGATGATGGTGGCGAACGCTTTCGATTTGTGGCAGAAGGATGCCTTCTTCTCCGCAGCTGAGGAGGTTCAGGAATCCGCCGATTTGTAAGCTCGAATCCCTAATTCTAATGGTTTTTCTTTGTAATCTGAGTTTTGCGTTGCTAGAAGTATGTACTCATTTCTTTTCGCGGCAATTTCTCGATTGTAGGTTTATCTAGGTTTTGTCGTACTCTCTGTAAATCATGAAAAAGTTCGAATGTTCTGATTAGGAGCCTTTAATATGTCTATTTTCTGCTCAATTGTGTTTTTGGTTCAAGTTTGGCCTTTATTTGGAGTTTTTGGATGCTTTGATTATTTCTGGGCAAACAAGCACGATTATTTCCTGATGGTTTTGTGATGAAGATGTCATCACGCTTGATAATAATGATTGATTGGCTTCTTCCAGAATGGAATCAAATTATCGAGAATGGGATAGGGCGAAAAAAGAAGCACCATTGTCTCATGATTTGAATTACCTGTCAAGGGACCTTCAAACAGCATTAGGTACTGCAAAATGGCAGGTAAAATAGTAGTCATTGCTGTTTAATACAAGAAAACTCAATGTTTATTGTTTCTGTGTATTTATGCTGTTTAAGTGTTGATTCAGTTGGACGAATTCGAGAAAGCGATCAAATTGAGCTATGGACACCAAGGTGATAAGTACTCAGCAAATCGTCACGAGCAGTTCATATCTGCTATCAGGTTTCAAATTTCTCATGTCGAATCAGAGTTGCAAGAGTCGTTTTTTGAGAAAGGGAAGCAGCCGCTGAGGTGGGTGAATCTCAACGAAGAAGAACGTGATGATCTAGCATTGTTTCTGTGTGGTGCTGTAAATAGTAAATTTGTAGAGCATGCTGATTCTAGTTCAGATGACTATGGAAAGAAAGAGGAAGCAGAGTCTAGTGGTTATAGTGCTTCCAGTAGAGCTTTAACAGAGGACAGTAAAGGATTTAAGGACAAAAAGATAACCGAGGATAAATTTTTTGCAATGGAGATTGATTCGCTAGAAGTTCCTAGTTCTACGGAAGATATGCAATATGCAGGTGCAAGAAGAACGTGGAGTTCACCAAACTTTGGTGATTGGAAGATTGTTATTGCAGATGATGATGCAGAGAAGAATAACTTATTGCCTAGTGTTGAGGCAACACCAAAGGAGAAGGGGTCCAAAGGTATCTTTTCCAAGCAAAGGTTTGGGGAACGTGTTGTGGCCAAATTGGCCACTACTTTCTTCTATCGGGTATGGCTATTCGTTCTTTTCCCTTTTAAGATTTTGAGAGGATGAACAATGACCAATAAATGAAAAATGTGTAAAATTTGGACTTTTTTTGCAGTTTTGTGGACGTGCTAATTTACAACAAAGGCAACCACAAAGTCCTCAGCTTTTGCAATTTGGATGTTCATTACAAGTTCTGCTTATTCTAATGCTAACAATTTTTTTAATTGGTGAGTTTCCTGAGAAGTGATGACTCGAATACGATATATTCTAATAAGGACTATGTGGCTGATTTCTTCTTAGTAGTGATGAACTGTAGCATTCATAAAAAATTGTGATCTTGCAAGAGAGTTCAAATTTATTTGATGAAGCTTCTCTTTATTTTCGCAGTGCCATTCGTGTTCTTTGCAATGTGAAGCAGATGGTTCTGAACCTGAAGCCGTAGTACCCCGACTCTGGAGGTATCTCAAAGTTTTGCGTTTGAATGCTATATTGCTTACAAAAACATATGGTTGATATGTGCTGCTTGTTAGCTCTGGCCATCTTATTCCGCTATGCACGTATCTAGGGTTTTGTTTTCGTAGTATTAATCCCTTAATTCCTTCAGTTAGCTATGTCCATCTTTCTGTAAACATTTGATGGAAAATGCATGCATGATGCCCTGATTGTGCTTTTGTGGTTTTAGGATTTGAGACGTAACAGAAAAATGAACAGAGCTAGCAAAATGCATAGATGTGTTAAGTTTAGCGAAGCCAAATGTTGCAGAAACTGAAATACAGCTAGCTACGAGTACATCAGTCACAAGTTTAGCTAGCAGTTAACCCGACCAATCGTGATAGTAACTTAAATTGATTCCTATGTCAATGTTCAATCTGCAGGTTAAGATCCACTGATAAATGGGATTGTTTTACAGAGTCAAGAACGCATCGGGGTAATGTTCTTCATGATTCTGGAGATTGGCAATTGAGGAGCTCTACATATGTAATGATGCAATCGATGTCGTGGTGTTTCGCATTGTTCGCCTTGTATCAGTTGTAAAAAGTGTACATTATGGATAGAAAACATTAGGGTCAGAATGAAGGATTCCACAAAAAAGAAGTGATCTTTAATGTTAAAACAGTATGTAGTAGATGGGTTTTGACGTTGAGAGTTAAATTTGTCCAGGGTTAGGCTTTTGCTTGTTGGGCAAAGTTGTTTAATTAGTTGAACAACACAAAATAACGCATAATGGTTTAGGGACTGGCGAGCCCCATGAAGTATATATGCAAAAACCTCTTACTTCTTAGTAAGTAAAAAGTATAGCATCATGCATGCATACAAAGAAATTACAGAAACTCAATTTGACTAGATTACATCAATAATACCACATTCTTTTTAGGGTCAATAACCTGGTAGAGGTCTGAAGTTTGGCCCTTGTGAATTTGAGAGGTTTGAAGTTTGAAATGGTGATAACAAAGGTCTGAAGTTTCGACTTGTAGATAACAGAGGTCTCCGTTAGTTTTTTCCGTTAAAACTGACGGAAGTTGGTCATGTGCATTGCATGTGACCAGAAATAAAAAAAAATTCCAAAAATACCCTTCTTGCATCTCACATGATTCAATGAAAAGACGAAAATGCCCTTAAGGCCACCACCCAACTCCAGCCACCACCACGGCTCCGGCCGGCCACTACCCAACTCCGGCGACCACCACTCTCTCCGGCGACCACCACCCTCTCCGGCAGGCCACCACCCTCTCCGACGACCGCCACCACGGCCCCAATTGGGCCCAAATCGGAGCCACCGGCCCCGAATGGGCCCTAATCGGAGCTATGTGGCTCCGATTTGGAGCTCTGTGGCTCCGATCTGGGGCCACAGAGCTCCGATCGGAGCCACCGAGCTCCGATCGGAGCCACCGAGCTCCGATCGGAGCTTTGTGGCTCCGATTTGGGCCCAATCGGGGCCGGTGGCTCCGATTTGGGCCCAAATGAGGACGTGGTGGCGGTCGTCGGAGAGGGTGGTGGCCGGCCGGAGAGGGTGGTGGTCGCCGGAGAGAGTGGTGGTCGCCGGAGAGGGTGGTGGCCGGCCGGAGCCGTGGTGGTGGTCGGAGTTGGGTTAGGTTTAAATTATGGACAGGGGTATTTTTGTCATTTCATCTTTATATTAATTAAACTTTTTATTAATTCAAATATTACAAAAGGGTATTTTTGACATTTCACACGGTTCTGTTAAATTTGACAGAAAATTTGGACGGAAAACCTAAAAATCACAAAGTCCAAACTTCAGACCTCAGTTATCACCATTTCAATTTTCAGACCTCTCAAATTAACAATGGCCAAACTTCAGAACTCTCCCAGGTTTTTTTTATTGAACAAATTACCAGCAACGGTGTTGGGGTTCGGCCTTTTTAATCCATTAAAATTTAAAACTGCTCAACCCAAGCCCACTTTCTCTTTTTCCTCGTTCGACGTTTCTCTCTATATAATTTGCCTGCCGTCTCTTCTTTATGAATTTTGATTCCGATCGACGACGATTGTGATCTCAACGGTGGTGGTTCTGAAAATCAATCAACCCAATTCATTCATTTCACAGTCGAAGCTTTGTTGGATTTAATCCGGTCTCTGAATCTTCGCCGGCATCAAACCCTAAATCCAGATTTCCACCGCAATGTCCTGCCTTGCGCTTTCTCTTCAACCTGTAAATGGCTCCGACGTCCTGCTGCAGACCAGGGAATGGTTTCCTCCTGCTAGAGCTCTGGCGGCTCTCTCCGCCTTCAGGCTCACTAGGCGGTCACTCTCATCCAAAACGCCCAACTCCGACCAGCACGACGCGTACGCCTCTGAGTTAATCGGAGATGATCCGCTGGCTGCGTCCAGCGGCCAGGTCATTGTTGGAGTTGAGAGCAGGTATCGCGTCATCTACCGCCTTGTTAACACGATTTACATTTTGGGGATTACTACTGCTGATCAGGATAACTCTATCAATGTCTTCGAGTGCATCCACGTCGTCAACCAAGCTGTCAGTGTCATCGTTGCAGCCTGCCGTGGAGTTGATGTGACGCCGGAGAAGCTTGGCCGTAAGTACGCTGAGGTTTACATGGCTCTGGACATCGTTCTCCGTGGAGTAAGTGCAATTCGCCTTTCTGCTATGCTTTCATCTATGCACGGTGATGGGATTGCAAAGATGGTCCATTCGGCCTTAGATACAGAGAGCAAGATCCGTGGGGCGGATAATTGGATTAGCCTTGAGTCGCATTCAGTCGAACACCTTGTGTGCATTGAGGCTTTCTCTTCCACCAACTTTGAGCTACCACCAGAGACTATTGCTGCTGGTGACGAGGTTGTAGCTAGCATTGCTCCTGTAGTTCAGCCTGAGCAAGGCAAGATTAGCCAGGACTCGAAAGCTGAGGAGGAAGGGTCAACTGTTAAGGATCCATTTGCAGCTAGTGATAAGCTCAATGGACCAGAGGAGTTGGTGAGTGGGTTTAAGAAGACTCGGGATGCTTCAGCCACTGACTTGACATTGGCATTGTCTGGCCTTGAGGTGCTCACTCTCCCTCCTGCTGAGGCCATAGAGTCTAACAAAATCGACACTGAATGGTTTGAAGGATACCATGATGGAATCAAGTATGCCAATGAGCAAACTTCTCTTGAGGATACCTTTGAAGGGCAGCGTAAGAATTGGGGTGGTGGATTGGATCCATCAGAGTATATCGGTCCTGCCAAAGCTCCAAAGACTGAGGGGCTTGGCGGGCTCGAGCTCCTCCAAATAGGACTGGACATCGACCCTGCTAAGAAGACGGCTGCTGCTGCTGCTCAAACCCCTCTTGAAGACCTCTTGGTGAAGAAGACAGAAATGAAGGGTCCAGAGATGTACATTTCTGAAGAAATCAGTGCAGAGTTTAGAGAGTCCTTACTTGCTAGGGTAGGGCTTATGGGGGTGGTCTACTTAAAGACACTGCCACCAAAAACCTCCGGTGAAGACAAAGAAACCGAATTTTCCTTCCGGGTAGATGGAACTAGTTCAGTAAAACGATTCATTATGCAGGAATCCAGAGTAAGCAGCCTCGGGAATGGGTTGTTCCATGTGAAGACAGCTCCATCGAATGAGCCAATACCTATTTTGAAATACAGCCTTCTACCACGGTCCACCCCAATTCCCTTAAGGGTTCGACTCACACAGAGACATAGTGGGACATTACTGTCTGTAATGATCCAATATGTGTCAAACCCGGAGCTGCCTGGTCCTCTAACCGACGTTACATTTGTCCTAAAATTGCCTGTTGACCCAACACTGTTGAAGGTTTCCCCCAAAGCTATACTGAATCGGTCTGAGAAAGAGTTGAAATGGATTATCCTTGAGCTTCCTCTTAACGGCTCTCCTGGGCGGTTGAAAGCGAGGATGCCTGTGGACATCAATGCAGAGGATGCTGATGAGGCGATCGAGGTTGTTGGTTATGTCAAGTTTTCATGGAAGGGTGAGAAATCACTGTCGGGAGTTTCCTTGCGGCCTGCAGCAGAGGGCAGCACTGACTTCAACGAGGTTAGTCATAAGTATGAGAGCAGAGTTTATATATGTAACTGAAAATTGATGGATATATGCTTTCTAGGTTTACAGAGTTTTCGTATTTCTTTGCATGGTTTTGCTATCAGTGGTGTGAGATTTGCATATGTTGCTCTAGCTGGGTATAGTAGCTTGGTTGTATGACTCTGTTTGTATAGTAGGAACATCCTCATTGTATGGTCTGTCTATTCACTACAACTGATAGCTTAGAACATGACAGAGTCTAATAGCTTGCAAGTTGATGCATTTGATAAAGTTTGGTGTTGTAGAAGCTTGTTATGGCTCTGGTTTCTCATATTATGCAATTACTTATCTGATGGTGCTGCCTCTAATGTTCCAAATCTTTTATAAGGAGTAAAACTTAGTACCAAAATGAAGCTTTTCTTTTTCAATAGTCTGTTTATTAGAGATAATCTATAGTTTCTTGAAATGTGTATTTTCTGTTCTAATTGTTGTTCAGAAAAAGCCCACATGTGCAAACTGAAAGTAGAAATAAAACACAGTATCCTCAAACAGAAGATGGAAAATGATGAATATGTAAAATTTGAATAATAGTATGGAGTGCAGACATGAGTTGAAGTTCAATGATTTCCAACATTATCATTGTTTATGAGCTTAGCCTTGATACTTAAGCAAAGCGCAATTACTTTCCTTGGTAAAACCAAGTACTAGATTGTCTCCCAAAGAAACTAGTAGTAATGTTCCAAAAAATAGACAATTTCCATTATTTTTCTTTGGCTACATAATTTGGTTTCAAAATGATGTTTGTTGGCTTCCTAGTAACTACTCTTTCTCTTGATTAGAGCTTAGCCAATCCAACCCAACCCAACCCAAGTGTACATACATAAATAAATCTAATGATTTTAATGTCTTTTGTTTGACAATTTGCCTTAATCTACTTGTTGTGATCAAGATTGTGATGTTTTTTCCTCCCTATCTAGTAAGGCAAGTTGCATATTATTGTCATTTAATTAATATATTAAACATGAATTTGAGTTAATTTATATATGTATTTATTTATGGCAAACAAGATAACTATCTTTATTTTGGATGAAATGTGCTATGTTGTCTCTATCTTTATAATTAATATTAATAATTTATTCCATCGGTGAATTAAATACATGATCATACATCATAGGAATTAAATTATCTATGGAAAATTTTAAAATCTACCGAAAGGGAGCTATTTTTTGTTTGTTTCATGATTAGAGTTTATAAGTACAATTGTTGTTCATTATTATAGCAGCCACTTTAAATAATACTAGGTGGAAACAAAATTTTATTCTGATATTACTATGTAATTACATTACAAAAATAAACAATCATTTTCAACAATAAATAAATAAATGAATGAAATATAAGTAAGAGTAAAACTCTCTCTATCTATGTCTATGTCACTATCCAGATTCTCGTGATATTCATTTAATTATTTGAATTTCTTGGTAGAATTCATTTATTTGATTTTAATTCCCACACCTAACGAACAACACCTTCATTCATCACCACCAAATACAAAAGATATAAGAATACCATATTTCACATGATATCCTGATTATATCGATACCAATTATTCAAATCGGTCAAGTAGTGTACATAATATGATTTATAATATCATAAAATAATGATTATTTTGTCGAATATATAATACGAAATATATGTTGCACAGTAACAAAAAGTGAAATCATTCTTCCTTCCCTTGCACGAAAGGCCACCCATAAAAATAGTCATCAAAGACAAACTTCTTTGACTCTTTTGCCCTTTCGTCTATATGAATGTAGGGGTGCAAACGAGTCGAGTATCAGTCAAACTCGATTCGTTTAAAAATTACTCGAATTCAACCAAATTTAAAATTTAAAAACTTGAACTCAACTCGCTTCAAACTTAACATAATCGACTTGGACTTGACTCAACTCGTAAGCTCATTATTCTTCACAAAAACCGAGCTCTAAGTTAGTATTTCTTATGACACAAAAAATTGAGTTCGACTCCACTCGAACTTGGCAGACTTATATATATATATATTATAAATCTCGTTTAAACTCACGAGTAGTTTGAACATAGTATTATCAAGTTTGAACTAAACTCGACAAACCAAAAAGTTAACTTAAAGTTTTTCGAGTTGAATTCAAGTTTTAACCGAGACAATTTCGAATAGAGAAATGCTGTGGCATGCGATTGTTACCATGCGACTAGCAGCCGAAAGGGATCATAATGGCATTCAACGAAACTAATGGAGCTCTCTTTATTAGTTTTTAATTATTTATTTAATTTTTCAATTTTACCCCTATTCTCAATATAATTCGAATATGAATCTGTCCTATTATTTATTTTTAAAAGATTTTACACTTATTTCTTACATCAGTTTTTTTTTTTCAAAGCTCTTGCGTTAGTTAATTATCTATATAACTTCAAATAATATAAAAATTTAGATAAATTTACATTATATTAACCACATTTGACTGGAATAAAATTAAAATTAGCTAGTCATACATATAGGCTACGTAATTTTTCTTCATATAAGTAAATAAGTTAATAGTTTAAACTTTAAATTAGAGAATCCACAATTACTTAGCACTACATAAATGTGAGTTTACTAGGAAAAAAAACAAGTGTTCATAAAATATTTTACTAGTACTAGTACATTATTATAAATAAAAATTAATTAGTATTTATAACATAGAAACATCTACGTGTATTAGCTATTAAAGCAGCACATACAAAAATTGTCCAACATATTATGATAGCTAGATGAAAAACATTTCAAATTACCACTTGATTTTGAAACAACAAGTATGTTGTAAATCCAGTACATATACTTCTCCTTAGTGCAAATAAAAAATAGATGGATATAACTTATTTATTTTTGGTCGATAGGTGTATATAATTGTATTTTTATTGGTTCTTTTATGTTAAAAAAAACTAAACCCTACAAAGAAGATTGTAATACACTAATTGACTAAATAAAAGTAATAATTAGTTTATGGTATATGTTTGAATATAAGTTATATTCAAGAAAGATTGAGCTTGTCATTAAAATAAGTCAACACATACAATAATAATTAGGGCTACACAACAATCAAATGCAAAATTTAAAGATTAAAAAAATTAAATTGGAATGTAAATACTAAATGAAAACCATAATTTAAATATAATACAAATTATAGGAATAAAATACATTGTTATACCTCTATTTGCATTCTAAAAAAATTACGATTGTATTTTTCCTTATATTGTCAGTGTACTCAATAATTGTCTACAAAGTGGATCCTAAGTAAAATAGAAGACTTTGATATTCTGAGAATTTAACACAATTAATTCGGGGCAGAAATGGAAAATCGAATAAAGAACTAAGTATAAATTATACATATTATTATAAATGAAAAGAGATCCAATCGTTTAGTCAATGTTCATTCAAGTCACTTTCGGCCGCTACTCGCATGACATCACGAGGGTATTTTCGTCCAAAACAGCAACATCAAGAAACCCTCCATCGTTGTTGGATCACATATTCGTAACATGAAAAATACGTATAGACAACTTTAATAATCTGATTAACATATAAAACACTCTTTAATTATCAAGATTAATTATACCTTATTATTATTAGTAAGAGTAATGATTTGAGATGAAGTCAAACGGCGACGTTGCAACGGCCACACTCGCATGGTCTTTGCAACTCAACGCCTTGAGCAGCTTCCACGACCCGCTCCTGCTCGCCGGAAACTTCTCACCTCCGACCACCTGACCATCCCCAGAAGAAACGAGCGTCGACGGTCCGGTTCGCCGGAGCTGCCGGGTCCTTATGTCCCGGAGCTCCATCTCCGTCGGAAACTTCGCCACCCCAAACATCGTCATGTAAACATACCACCGCGGCCTCGTCGTCCCTTTTTTACTCTCCGACGAAAGACCAAACTCTGGTTTTCCGATACTACCCCTGACGTACGAGGTTGTTCTTGTTCCGTCCACCGAACGGCTGCTCCTGGTGAGCTTCGCCGCCGCCGTAGCCCTTTGGACGGAGGAGGAGTCCGATCGGCTCCGGAGGGGTAGTTTCGTAACTTCTTGCTTACAGGTCGGGTTGGGAGACTGTCCCTTGAACGGCATCAGCTTGCCGGAGACGATGACGTCATCTGCGGAGCACATGGCGTGTGAAGTGTTGATGACGTCGTCGTCTTTGAGGAACTCGAAGAAGTCCGGCGGCTCGGAGGAGGAGCGGCGGGTGTGGGGTGGTGAGTCAGCGGCGGTGGAGTGGTGGTCGAGGGGAAGTCTGTGAGGGAGAGGGCTTCGTCAGCGTCATCTTCGTCGTGTCGGAGACAGACTGTACGGTCATCGTCCATTGTTGTGACTGTGAGTGAGGTTTAGATCAGAGAGAGAATGAAGAAGAAGAAGAAAGTATAGAAAAGACAAATAGAAGCATGCATACATATATTATGGCCGGCAATTTGGGCTCGGCACGATTGGCCGACACGAAAATTACGGGTTTGAGTTTGATACTAGTGACACGACACGATAACACAATATTTTAAACTAAAATAGTTAAATATTAATTTTTTTTATTCAATTTACTATAAGTTTTTTGTGCCAGTTTTTCATTGTGGACCGTGTTTGGACTGACCCTTAAAACACGACACGAATTTGGCACGACACAAACACGGCCCGTACGAATTGGCAGCCCAACATATATATGATGCTACTATATAGGGAGAAATAATAATAAAAGAATTTCATTGTTTCTTTCGGAAGCCAAAGGGTATATTACAACTTGTTTTTTCGTTTAAATATGGTTTAGTATCAAATTTGCTAGCGTAAGCAAGATATTTGACATTATGTATTCAATTTTAGCCTCTTCTAAATTTCATTCTTCCAAAAATAAAAAGGAGTTGTTAGATATTGGAAACTTCACCTAAAAAAATTAAGTCGGGCAATAGAGGGAATACTAAAAATATAAGATGCATAACAAATTAGTATGCATGTATTATTGTTATTATTATTATTATTTATTTAGAGTAATATAGTTTTAATTAAGTATTTATTAATTGTATATAAATCTCGAACTCATGAGTTCTTGATATAATTAATTTTATAAGCTAATTAATGTTTATTTTCACTTAATATTTCTAACCATAGTTAATCATTAAACATTTATGAAAACGAACAAGTTTGCATGATTATATATTTATATATATCTCAAGTGTTTCCTTGTTTAATATTAGTGCCATTGATTTAAGATGTGTATACGCGACGTGCTACCGTCATATGCATTATGCATATCATGCATGTATCTTTAATGCCTACATTTGTTTTATAATATTGAAGTCCACGTTATAAAATAGCGTTATTCACGTCTATAATGGCCGTATTTCTTGCTTCATTCAATTTATTATTATTATTATTATTATCTATCTACTACTAGGTTGGAGCTTTTACTTCTTTGATCCATTATTTAGTTTAGTTTGAATATATGACCCTAATCTTAAATAAAAGATACACAATAATTTAGTTAGAAAAAAAAAAACTGAATCGTCATGGTATCAACCTAAAAGGGAGATGAATATCAACCTAAATTAAAACAAATGAGATCTTCAATTTACACTTCCAGTTAAAACAATTACAACAACATCAGGGTGGAGGCAAAATGGTTGCGAAATTTGTCATTTTTCAAAGATTATATATATATATATATACTCTTTAAACATAATCATTAACGTTAATATGAATTTGATTACTGGTCAATGGTCCAGCAAGATTCGGTCAATGGGTTCCACAACGCCGGGAGCAGGTATTTCTTCCCGTTTCTTCCGTTAGCGTTGAACGCCCCACCGGTCGCCATATCGATCTGGACCTTCCCGGGGTACCCCGGTTTTCCTCCCCGGCCGAACGTGTCGGCGCACCTTCCCGCAGCCTCGATCGGTCGATATTTAATTCCGCCGAAAAATCCACTGTTCAGTGGGTTCGTGACCGCTTCGGCCAAACCTGATGCCAGCGCGATCACCATCGCGTCAGCACCGGCATTCTTGTTCGGTGGTTTGAATACTGTCGTCCAGGTGGCGTTATCGGATTTGTGGAAGGGCCAGGCGCATGCACCGGGGCATTCGGTTTCTGGGTCGCCGACCACGACGTAGGGTTGATCGTTGCCTAAGGAGTGAACCATTTGTATATATTAGCTTACTAAAGTTTATGGCTGACAATTTCTCACACGACACGTATAAACGATCTGTAACAATATGATATAAATAGAATCTTATGTTTAAACAATTTAGATACAAATAAACACGAATAGTTATACGTATCTTATTACTATGTTGGGTATGATTTGCAAATCATTCACAACACAGTAAAACACGTATAACTAGTTATATTTAGCATTTACACATAAATTCACCAATGTTATTGACTAGTTTTTCATAATTTTACTTTTCAGTAGACCCATGACACATTTAAGGTAGATATAATAAATAAAAAAAATTAGCATTTGTATCATATTTAAGAAAAAATCGTCCTAAGTCCAAATATCTATGATTGGTAACTCAAATGCAAATACAAGGTATGGTGAGTTTCATAGACCAAAATACTCAATAGCACACTTCTCAAGTGCGCAATGGGCGTTGCGCAACTATCAAGTGCGTTACATCGAGTAATTAGCATTAATTACGTAGCGCATCTGTCAAGTGTGATACGTAATTAATGTTAAATACTCGATCTTGCAGAAATTAACGTAATGTAACGCACTTGACAAATACGTTATTGGGTATTTTGTTCTCTGAAACTCACCATACGTCCATACCTTGTATTTGAGTTACCGAACGCGATTTTTCCCGTATTTAAAGATATATCTTTAGATACGACACATATACAACACGATACGATTATATACGACAAAACACGAATTATGGGTCCTAAAAAAGAAAATAAACACGTACTTGTAACTCCATGGAGAGCGCATTTCCCAATGCACAACATATGCACCGACACGCCACGGCCGGTGAAGATGACAGCTAGGGTTTTCTTGCCTCCGGCAGCCTGAGCCGTCTTCTCGGCGAGTGGATGAATATAATCTTTAGTAAGCACGTTCCCGTACGACGCCGACTTATCTGTAAGTTGCTTCACCACCTTGATCTTGATCTGAGGTATCTTCAACCCTTGCTTGCCGCCGCGGGCCGCCATGCGTCTCCGGCCAGGAGTGGCGGCGATCTGGTAACTCTCCACCACCTGCCACATGGGCGGATCCAATTAAAATAATAATTATTTGAACCTATATTTCTTGGATAATTAATTATGTATATGATATACAATATTTTATCTTTTTCAACATTTTCCCTCTATTTTTTCTTAAATTGGTAGGTCTTAAATCTTAATTCTTTTTTCTTAAAATTATGTGTTTAATTTGATAATTTTCAAAACGGAATTGATGTAACCGGGGATGAAAACATATCTTAAAGAAAATTGAGTTATGGCAAATAACTAATATAAAAATATTTCAGGGGTAAATGTAAGATTTTAAATGATGTATGGTCAAATTGATAATAATTACATTTTTTGAATAAAAATTGTTGCACATTATAAAAAAAATTATAAAAAGTTATGAGGACAAAAAAATTGCACTTTGGAAAAAAATGGGTAAAAATTGCATATTTAAACCCTCGCTCCCGGAATGTAATACGCAGAGTGTTTTTATCATTACTCACACTTAAAATGTCATTTAGAAAAATCAAGAAAGACTATGCCTAAATTAATTAGGGCTAGCAATAATACGCACGAAAAAACCGTGTTCATTCAAACATATGACAGAACGATAACATGAACATGATTAACACGATATAATTTCCGGATCGTGTTCGTGTTTAGGAATCACAGCACGACACACACGATAACACGATAAAGTTCTGGTACTAAATCTAACTCGTGAGCAGTTTTTTGAAAAAATCTTATTTAATAGCTTTTAAAACTCCAATATCTGTTTGTCAATCCTATATTACAAACTTAAGTTATGAATACTAACATATTAATTCATAGTTATTTTGGTTATATAAAGTTAAGTATTTTGATTTTCGCTTAGACATTTCGTATGGACATTTACAATCGAATAACTTAACACAACACGATAGTCTCACACGAAAACCCACGAAAAATTATATGTCGTGTTCGTGTCGTAAAACGTGGCACGATAAGCTTACCGTGCCTATTCATGTTCAAAAAGTTTAACACGACTATTGACACGAACGTTAACGCACACGATAGCATGAACTAACCTCCCACCATTTCGACACCTGCGGCTGCTCTTTCTTCTTGTTCTTATAATTCAAAGATTTGATGAAGTTACGAATCGCGTGCTTCTGCACGTACCCGAACGGTCCGTACCACATTAACGCGAGGTTGAGCTGTCCGGTGAGCATGGGCCCACCATGGTAAGTCAGCGGCACTTCCAGATTCCGGTGGCCACCAAGGCCACCGCGGCCGGTGACGGTGACGCACAATAGGGCCAAAGTGAGGCCGAGGATTAACTTCAAAGGCAATGGCCGTTCAGTGATAGAAAATGCCATTGCGTGAGAATCCTTTATTTTATTTTATTTTTTGATCAATTGTGCGTGTATTGTCCGTGTTGGGAAACTAATATATGTAACGAGGAAATGTTGAAATTAGCCTACACCACGAAAAATGTAGGGACGACATTTTACGTGTGTTGGTTAGGGTTTTCTATTATTAAACACTGGTTTCTTAAAACCAGGGTACGTACCGTACGTAAATTGTAAACGTGATCTCTTGTAACTGTTTTTTACCCGAAAACGAAGGGTAGTGCTTGTGTGTATAGTCGGAATTACAACATCTATCGACTAAAATTAACTAATTTTGCAATTTTCGGTTCCGAACTTTGAAGTGTAGGATTTTGGCGCACGAATAGTGTTTTTCATACGGAAACAACAGTCTGAGTAGTATCCATTGCTTTTCCATGGGATACGATGTTTTTCGTCCAAATTCATTTGTTTAGAGGGTCAAAATCGCAATTTATGTTTCTTTAAGTCGTTTTGCAATTTATCGATTTTGTTTGGACTTTTTTTTGTTAGTTTTGGATTTTGTTCTAGGGTAAAGGTTTCCTTTCAGTATTTAAGCTATGTTTAGACAATACTGACATTCAGTTATTGATTGAAATAAGAAAATCGAGGTTTTTCCTTAATATCGTATCGAATTCTCAGTATTCTGCTGAATTAACGAGTTTTTACATTTTATCTCATCTACACTATCACGCTGCATCACTTGGTCTCTTCGCCGGGAAAACTATGCATGTTTCCTTAAAATTGGGTTGGACACTTTTTTTTTATGTTGGGTTGGGCACTTTACATTTCCAAGTGGCCTAAGTTAATTACTTAACTTCAAATACCTTAAAGGGCTTTGAGATAACTAGCCCAATTTCTTAAAATATGTATTCACTAAAACCCCCAATCCCCATGCATAATGTATATATGTGTGCACATTTAAAAAGGTGCCAAGATGAGCTTCTTTTTTTATTTTATTTTTTTATGTTGCAGACAGATGTTAGTACACGGACTATATATTATTTTTATGATTAAAGAAACAATGAGTTAATAATGTCTTGTGACCAGTGTTATCAGAACCGGACCGGACCGGCGGTCTGACCGCGGTCGGACCGGAACCGGACCCCTCCACGGTCCGGTTTGCTTATTTCCGGAGGATGTAAGCGAACCGGTTCTGAAGTCCGGTTTTCACCGAACCGGTCGGTTTTGGGCGAACTGGGCAGTTCGCCGGTTCAGACTCCTTTCATTAAAAAAAAAAATTTAGGGTTAACTTATAGAGAGGCAGACCCCGGTCCGGACTAAAACCTACATAAGGGTTAACTTACAGAGAGGTTTTGCAAATTTGCATGTTTTTTACTAAAACCGGTCGGACCCGGTTCGGACCGGGTCCGACCGGCCGAACCGGGAACCGGTGGCCTTGCCGGTTCAGGCCCCAGTCCGGTTCTGATAACACTGCTTGTGACATATTTCTAGTTTCAGGAAGACAATGACATTCTGACTTAAGGACAGGAGCTCCAATCCCTATGAATAGTGAACATGACACATGACAATAATAATAGAAAAAAGCCAGACAAATCAGGGATAATAGCACCAATAAAAACAACTATAAATATTGTGTAGTGTTAACTAATTAGAGATTTCGAAATTCAAATATTTTCAAGTTTTAAACATGATAAAATATTAAAAATAGTATTTTACTTTTAGTATATAATTCAATAGAAGTTGAGATTATTCTTAGTATGAAGTAAGTTTTGTAAAACTAAAACACTCGTAGAGACTAAAAAAATAATTATCAGAAAAAATTTAATTTAATCTAATCTAATTTCATTTCATTTTTTTTTTAATATTTGAATGCATGTATAAGTTTTTCATTAATTATTTAATAGTGATATTTGTAAGTGAATTTATGATTAAAAAATATTAGGTCCGTAATATAAATACTTATTATTTTACTGTGGTTCATTGAAAGTCTTAATTTTTACTTTAAATTAAAAGAAAATATTAATTTAAGCTTCACCAGATCCAAAAAGATAATCGTTTTCCTTAAGAAAACCTATTTATAATTGAATAATAGTTAATCAACTTAATAAATAGTTGGTTGATATTCAATTTCTAGATTTGGAAGTTCACAAAAGAAGCAAACACACGGCACGTGCGGTGGCGACAGACTTGGGCTACTTCCTTAACTTTATTTCTCTATTTGGGGAAACGAACAAAATAAAAGGGATGATCAGTTTCATCCCCTAACTTTAAAGAAGTTTATCATTGATCCTTAAGTTTAAAAAAGTTTCAAATTGAGTTTCTTTCCTTTGAAGGGATAGAATTACTACATTCTACATTCTACAACCCAATAGGAAAATTGATATTATTAATAATATGATACACATATTAGGTGTAGTTAAAAAAATTCATAATTTTTCATACTTTTAAATTTTTAGTTATGTTACAATTAAGTCCACCGTAGTATTAAAAAAACCAAAAGCATGGTGCTCCCAAAGTATAGTAGAAAAATCCAAAAACGTATGAGTGCATTGAGCTAATAAACATTTTTTAGTAAATAAAACCACAATTCTTTTGAAAAATTGCAATATATTTTAATAAAAAATGGCGTTGGATGGATGTTGATCAAATCCACCTATGATATATTATTATTTCTTGTTACATAGTTTAAACAAAAAATTAATTAAAAAATATATTTAATCACATAACAATATATAACGGATTGATTGGGAAAATGACCTTTAGTTTATTAAAGGAAATTATTATTAGCTTCCAAACATTAAGGTTAGTGAGGTGATGTTAATTGACATATACAATGCAACATCAATAATCAAGTCATGCACACATTATTCGAAAAAAAAAAAAATGCACATATCATTTCAAATTAATTCAGTTGAGTATGCTATTTTCATTTTTTCATTTTTCCTTAAACATTATATATATATATATATATAAAGATTCAAAAATATCTCAATTGATCGTTGATGTTTTTCATTCCACCATTAAAATTAATAAACACGATTATAAATAGATGCAATCATGCATATATTATTGATTTTAGTATGATTATTATGATATTATATGTACATATAATCGAATTATTCGTTGCACAAGGATTAGGATTTTACTATTTATTAGTGGGAAAAATAGAGAAATTATGGAAAGTAGGCGAAATTCTTCAGTTTCGGCTAATTTTCTCATTTTTTTTCAATATAACCTCACTCGGCCCTCTTATTTTGATGAAATCAGTTTTATTTTCACTCTTACTCATCGTATATGACCGTGAAATGGTTTAAAGTATTTCTCATTTCGGACTCAAAACATCACGTTTTCCGTGATGGTAAGTATGCGAAATTCTTCAATTTCGGCCAACTTTCTTATTTTTCCAATATAACCTCACGCGAACCTCTGTTTTTGATGAAAAAAGAGGTCCGAGTGAGGTTATATTGAAAAAATGAGAAAATTACCCGAAATTGAAGAATTTCGCATACTTACCATCACGGAAAATGTGATGCTTTGAGTCCGAAATGAGAAATACTTTAAACCATTCCACGGTCATATACGATGAGTAAGAGCTCTAATCAAACTGATTTCCTCAAAAAAAGATGTCCGAGTGAGTTTATATTGAAATATTGAGAAAATTGCCCGAAATTAAAGAATTTGGCATACTTACCATCACGGAAAACGTGATGCTTTGAGTTCGAAATGAGAAATACTTTAAACCATTCCACGGTCATATAAGATGAGTAATAGTGCAAGTCAAACTGATTTCATGAAAAAAAGAGGTCCGAGTGAGGTTATATTGAAAAAAAATGAGAAGATTGGCCGAAACTGAAGAATTTCGCATACTAACCATCACAGAAAATGTGAAGTTTTAAATCCGAAATGAGAAGTACTTTAAACCATTCACGGTCATATACGATGAGTAAGAGTGCAAATAAAACTGATTTCATAAAAAACAGAGATTCGAGTGAGGTTCTATTGAAAAAACGAGAAAATTGGCCGAAACTGAAGAATTTCGCTTACCCATCACGGAAAAAGTGATGCTTTGATTCCGAAATGAGAAATACTTTGAACCATTCCACGGTCATATACGATGAGTAAAAGTGCAAATAAAACCGAATTCATCAAAAACAGAGGTCTGAGTGAGGTTATATTGAAAAAATGAGAAAATTGCCAGAAATTGAAGAATTTCGTATATTAACCATCACGGAAAATGTGAAGTTTTTAGTCCGAAATGAGAAGTACTTTAAACCATTCCACGGTCATATACGATGACTAAGAGTGCAAATAAAACTAATTTCATAAAAAAAAGAGGTCTGAAAAGAGATTATATTGAAAAAACTAGAAAATTGGCCGAAACTGAAGAATTTCACATACTAACAATCACGGAAAATATTGTGAAGCTTTGAGTCCGAAATGAGAAGTACTTTAAACCAATCCACGGTCATATACGATGAGCAAGAGTGCAAATAAAACTGATTTCATAAAAAACAGAGGTCCGAGTGAATTAATATTGAAAAAATGAGAAAATTGGCCGAAATTGAAGAATTTCGTATACTAACCATCACGGAAAATGTGAAGTTTTGAGTCCGAAATGAGAAGTACTTTAAACCATTCCATGGTCATATACGAGGAGTAAGAGTGCAAATAAAACCGATTTCATAAAAAACAGAGGTCCGAGTGAGGTTATATTGAAAAAATGAGAAAATTGGCCGAAACTGAAGAATTTCGTATACTAACCATCACAGAAAATATTGTGAAGCTTTGAGTCATAAATGAGAAGTACTTTTAACCATTCCACGCTCATATACGATGAGTATGAGTGCAAATAAAACTGATTTCATAAAAAACAGAGGTCCGAGTGAGGTTATATTGAAAAAATGATAAAATTGGCCGAAACTGAAGAATTTCGCATACTAACCATCATGGAAAATGTTAAGTTTTGAGTCCGAAATGAGAAGTACTTTAAATCATTCCACGCTCATATACGATGAGTAAGAGTGCAAATAAAACTGATTTCATAAAAAACAGAGGTCCGAGTGTGGTTATATTGAAAAAATGAAAAAATTGGCCGAAACTGAAGAATTTCGCATACTAACCATCACGGAAAATGTGAAATTTTGAGTCCGAAATGAGAAGTACTTTAAACCGTTCGACGGTCATATACGATGAGTAAGAGTGCAAATAAAACTGATTTCATAAAAAACAGAGGTCCGAAAAGAGGTTATATTGAAAAAATGACAAAATTGGCCGAAACTGGAGAATTTCGCATACTAACCATCACGAAAAATATTGTGAAGCTTTGACTCCGAAATGAGAAGTACTTTAAACCATTTCACGGTCATATACGATGAGTAAGAGTGCAAATAAAACTGATTTCATAAAAAACAGAGGTCCGAGTGAGGTTATATTGAAAAAATGAGAAAATTGGCCGAAATTGAAGAATTTCGCATACTAACCATCACGGAAAATATTGTGAAGCTTTGAGTCCTAAATGAGAAGTACTTTTAACCATTCCACGCTCATATACGATGAGTATGAGTGCAAATAAAACTGATTTCATAAAAAACAGAGGTCCGAGTGAGGTTATATTGAAAAAATGAGAAAATTGGCCGAAACTGAAGAATTTCGCATACTAACCATCACAGAAAATGTTAAGTTTTGAGTCCGAAATAAGAAGTACTTTAAATCATTCCACGGTCATATAAGATGAGTAAGAGTGCAAATAAAACAGATTTCATCAAAAACAGAAGTCCGAGTGAAGTTATATTGAAAAAATGAGAAAATTGGCCGAAACTGAAGAATTTCGCATAATAACCATCACGGAAAATATTGTGAAGCTTTGACTCCGAAATGAGAAGTACTTTAAACCATTCCACGGTCATATACGATGAGTAAGAGTGCAAATAAAACTGATTTCATAAAAAACAAAGGTCCGAGTGAGGTTATATTGAAAAAATGAGAATATTTGGCCTAAACTGAAGAATTTCGCATACTAACCATCACGGAAAATGTGAAGTTTTGTGTCCGAAATGAGAAGTACTTTAAACCTTTCCATGGTCATATACGATGAGTAAGAGTGCAAATAAAACGGATTTCATAAAAAACAGAGGTCCGAGTGAGGTTATATTGGAAAAATGAAAAAATTGGCCGAAACTGAAGAATTTCGCATACTAACCATCACGGAAAATGTGAAGTTTTGAGTCCGAAATGAGAAGTACTTTAAACCGTTCGACGGTCATATACGATGAGTAAGAGTGCAAATAAAACTGATTTCATCAAAAACAGAGGTCTGAAAAGAGGTTATATTGAAAAAATGAGAAAATTGGCCGAAACTGAAGAATTTCGCATACTAACCATCACGAAAAATATTGTGAAGCTTTGACTCCGAAATGAGAAGTACTTTAAACCATTCCACGGTCATATACGATGAGTAAGAGTGCAAATAAAACTGATTTCATAAAAAACAGAGGTCCGAGTGAGGTTATATTGAAAAAATAAGAAAATTTGCCGAAATTGAAGAATTTCGCATACTAACCATCACGGAAAATGTGAAGTTTTGAGTCCGAAATAAGAAGTACTTTAAACCATTCCGCGGTCATATACGATGAGTAAGAGTGCAAATAAAACTGATTTCATCAAAAACAGAGGTCCGAAAAGAGGTTATATTGAAAAAATGAGAAAATTGGCCGAAACTGAAGAATTTCGCATACTAACCATCACGGAAAATATTGTGAAGCTTTGAGTCCGAAATGAGAAGTACTTTAAACCATTCCACGGTCATATATGATGAGTAAGAGTGCAAATAAAACTGATTTCATAAAAAACAGAGGTCTGAGTGAGGTTATATTGAAAAAATGAGAAAATTGGCCGACATTGAAGAATTTCTCATACTCACCATCACGGAAAATGTGAAGTTTTGATTACGAAATGAGATGTACTTTAAACCATTCCATGGTCATATACGATGAGTAAGAGTGCAAATAAAACTGATTTCATAAAAAACAGAGGTCCGAGTGAGGTTATATTGAAAAAATGAAAAAATTGGCCGAAACTGAAGAATTTCGCATACTAACCATCACGGAAAATGTGAAGTTTTAAGTCCGAAATGAGAAGTACTTTAAACCGTTCGACGGTCATATACGATGAGTAAGAGTGCAAATAAAACTGATTTCATCAAAAACAGAGGTCTGAAAAGAGGTTATATTGAAAAAATGAGAAAATTGGCCGAAACTGAAGAATTTCGCATACTAACCATCACGAAAAATATTGTGAAGCTTTGACTCCGAAATGAGAAGTACTTTAAACCATTCCACGGTCATATACGATGAGTAAGAGTGCAAATAAAACTGATTTCATAAAAAACAGAGGTCCGAGTGAGGTTATATTGAAAAAATAAGAAAATTGGCCGAAATTGAAGAATTTCGCATACTAACCATCACGGAAAATGTGAAGTTTTGAGTCCGAAATAAGAAGTACTTTAAACCATTCCACGGTCATATACGATGAGTAAGAGTGCAAATAAAACTGATTTCATCAAAAACAGAGGTCCGAAAAGAGGTTATATTGAAAAAATGAGAAAATTGGCCGAAACTGAAGAATTTCGCATACTAACCATCACGGAAAATATTGTGAAGCTTTGAGTCCGAAATGAGAAGTACTTTAAACCATTCGACGGTCATATACGATGAGTAAGAGTGCAAATAAAACTGATTTCATCAAAAACAGAGGTCTGAAAAGAGGTTATATTGAAAAAATGAGAAAATTGGCCGAAATTGAAGAATTTCGCATACTAACCATCACGGAAAATATTGTGAAGCTTTGAGTCCGAAATGAGAAGTACTTTAAACCATTCCACGGTCATATACGATGAGTAAGAGTGCAAATAAAACTGATTTCATAAAAAATAGAGGTCTGAGTGAGGTTATATTGAAAAAATGAGAAAATTGGCCGACATTGAAGAATTTCGCATACTAACCATCACGGAAAATGTGAAGTTTTGATTACGAAATGAGATGTACTTTAAACCATTCCATGGTCATATAGGATGTGTAAGAGTGCAAATAAAACTGATTTCATAAAAAAAAGAGGTCCGAGTGAGGTTATATTGAAAAAATGAAAAAAATGGCCGAAACTGAAGAATTTCGCATACTAACCATCAAGGAAAATGTGAAGTTTTGAGTCCGAAATGAGAAGTACTTTAAACCATTCCACGGTCATATACGATGAGTAAGAGTGCAAATAAATCTGATTTCATAAAAAACGGAGGTCCGAAAAGAGGTTATATTAAAAAAATGAGAAAATTGGCCGAAACTGAAGAATTCCGCATACTAACCATCACGAAAAATATTGTGAAGCTTTGAGTCCTAAATGAGAAGTACTTTTAACCATTCCACACTCATATACGATGAGTATGAGTGCAAATAAAACTGATTTCATAAAAAACAGAGGTCCGAGTGAGGTTATATTGAAAAAATGAGAAAATTGGCCGAAACTGAAGAATTTCGCATACTAACCATCACAGAAAATGTGAAGTTTTGAGTCCGAAATGTGAAGTACTTTAAACCATTCCACGGTCATATACGATGAGTAAGAGTGCAATAAAACTGATTTCATCAAAAAGAGAGGTCTGAAAAGAGGTTATATTGAAAAAAATTAGAAAATTGGCCGAAACTGAAGAATTTCGCATACTAACCATCACGAAAAAATTGTGAAGCTTTGAATCCGAAATGAGAAGTACTTTAAACCATTCCACGGTCATATATGATGAGTAAGAGTGCAAATAAAACTGATTTCATAAAAACAGAGGTCCGAGTGAGGTTATATTGGAAAAATGAGAAAATTGGCAGAAATTGAAGAATTTCGCATACTAACCATCACGGAAAATGTGAAGTTTTGAGTCCGAAATAAGAAGTACTTTAAACCATTCCATGGTCATATAAGATGAGTAAGAGTGCAAATAAAACTGATTTCATAAAAAACAGAGGTCCGAGTGAGGTTATATTGAAAAAATGAGAATATTTGGCCGAAACTGAAGAATTTCGCATACTAACCATCACGGAAAATGTGAAGTTTTGAGTCTGAAATGAGAAGTACTTTAAACCATTCCACGGTCATATACGATGAGTAAGAGTGCAAATAAAACTGATTTCATCAAAAACAAAGGTCCGAAAAGAGGTTATATTGAAAAAATGAGAAAATTGGCCGAAACTGAAGAATTTCGCATACTAACCATCACGGAAAATATTGTGAAGCTTTGAGTCCGAAATGAGAAGTACTTTAAACCATTCCACACTCATATACGATGAGTATGAGTGCAAATAAAACTGATTTCATAAAAAATAGAGGTCTGAGTGAGGTTATATTGAAAAAATGAGAAAATTGGCCGACATTGAAGAATTTCGCATACTAACCATCACCGAAAATGTGAAGTTTTGATTACGAAATGAGATGTACTTTAAACCATTCCATGGTCTTATACGATGAGTAAGAGTGCAAATAAAACTGATTTCATAAAAAAAAGAGGTCCGAGTGAGGTTATATTGAAAAAATAAAAAAAATGGCCGAAACTGAAGAATTTCGCATACTAACCATCACGGAAAATGTGAAGTTTTGAGTCCGAAATGAGAAGTACTTTAAACCATTCCACGGTCATATACGATGAGTAAGAGTGCAAATAAATCTGATTTCATAAAAAACAGAGGTCCGAAAAGAGGTTATATTGAAAAAATGAGAAAATTGGCCGAAACTGAAGAATTCCGCATACTAACCATCACGGAAAATATTGTGAAGCTTTGAGTCCTAAATGAGAAGTACTTTTAACCATTCCACACTCATATACGATGAGTATGAGTGCAAATAAAACTGATTTCATAAAAAACAGAGGTCCGAGTGAGGTTATATTGAAAAAATGAGAAAATTGGCCGAAACTGAAGAATTTCGCATATTAACCATCACAGAAAATGTGAAGTTTTGAGTCCGAAATGTGAAGTACTTTAAACCATTCCACGGTCATATACGATGAGTAAGAGTGCAAATAAAACTGATTTCATAAAAAATAGAGGTCTGAGTGAGGTTATATTGAAAAAATGAGAAAATTGGCCGACATTGAAGAATTTCGCATACTAACCATCACCGAAAATGTGAAGTTTTGATTCCGAAATGAGATGTACTTTAAACCATTCCATGGTCATATACGATGAGTAAGAGTGCAAATAAAACTGATTTCATAAAAAAAAGAGGTCCGAGTGAGGTTATATTGAAAAAATGAAAAAAAAGGCCGAAACTGAAGAATTTCGCATACTAACCATCACGGAAAATGTGAAGTTTTGAGTCCGAAATGAGAAGTACTTTAAACCATTCCACGGTCATATACGATGAGTAAGAGTGCAAATAAATCTGATTTCATAAAAAACAGAGGTCCGAAAAGAGGTTATATTGAAAAAATGAGAAAATTGGCCGAAACTGAAGAATTCCGCATACTAACCATCACGGAAAATATTGTGAAGCTTTGAGTCCTAAATGAGAAGTACTTTTAACCATTCCACACTCATATACGATGAGTATGAGTGCAAATAAAACTGATTTCATAAAAAACAGAGGTCCGAGTGAGGTTATATTGAAAAAATGAGAAAATTGGCCGAAACTGAAGAATTTCGCATATTAACCATCACAGAAAATGTGAAGTTTTGAGTCCGAAATGAGAAGTACTTTAAACCATTCCACGGTCATATACGATGAGTAAGAGTGCAATAAAACTGATTTCATCAAAAAGAGAGGTCTGAAAAGAAGTTATATTGGAAAAATGAGAAAATTGGCCGAAATTGAAGAATTTCGCATACTAACTAACCATCACGGAAAATGTGAAGTTTTGAGTCCGAAATGAGAATTACTTTAAACCAATCCATGGTCATATACGATGAGTAAGAGTGCAAATAAAACTGATTTCATAAAAAACAGAGGTCCGAGTGAGGTTATATTGTAAAAATGAAAAATTGGCCGAAACTGAAGAATTTCGCATACTAACCATCACGGAAAATGTGAAAATTTGAGTCCGAAATGAGAAGTACTTTAAACCGTTCGACGGTCATATACGATGAGTAAGAGTGCAAATAAAACTGATTTCATAAAAAATAGATGTCCGAAAAGAGGTTATATTGAAAAAATGACAAAATTGGCCGAAATTGGGGAATTTCGCATACTAACCATCACGAAAAATATTGTGTAGCTTTGAATCCGAAATAAGAAGTACTTTAAACAATTCCACGGTCATATACGATGAGTAAGAATGCAAATAAAACTGATTTCATAATAAACAGAGGTCCGAGTGAGGTTATATTGAAAAAATGAGAAAATTGGCCGAAATTGAAGAATTTCGCATACTAACCATCACGGAAAATGTTAAGTTTTGAGTCCGAAATGAGAAGTACTTTAAATCATTCCACGGTCATATACGATGAGTAAGAGTGCAAATAAAACAGATTTCATCAAAAACAGAAGTCCGAGTGAGGTTATATTGAAAAAATGAGAAAATTGGCCGAAACTGAAGAATTTCGCATACTAACCATCACGGAAAATGTGAAGTTTTGTGTCCGAAATGAAAAGTACTTTAAACCATTCCATGGTCATATACGATGAGTAAGTGTGCAAATAAAACTGATTTCATAAAAAACAGAGGTCCGAGTGAGGTTATATTGAAAAAATGAGAAAATTGGCCGAAATTGAAGAATTTCGCATACTAACCATCACGAAAAAATTGTGAAGCTTTTTTATCCGAAATGAGAAGTACTTTAAACCATTCCACGGTCATATATGATGAGTAAGAGTGCAAATAAAACTGATTTCATAAAAAACAGAGGTCCGAGTGAGGTTATATTGAAAAAATGAGAATATTTGGCCGAAACTGAAGAATTTCGCATAATAACCATCACGGAAAATGTGAAGTTTTGTGTCCGAAATGAGAAGTACTTTAAACCATTCCATGGTCATATACGATGAGTAAGAGTGCAAATAAAACTGATTTCATAAAAAACAGAGGTCCGAGTGAGGTTATATTGAAAAAATGAGAAAATTGGCCGAAACTGAAGAATTTCGCATACTAACCATCACGAAAAAATTGTGAAGCTTTGAATCAGAAATGAGAAGTACTTTAAACCATTCCACGGTCATATATGATGAATAAGAGTGCAAATAAAACTGATTTCATAAAAAACAGAGGTCCGAGTGAGGTTATATTGGAAAAATGAGAAAATTGGCCGAAATTAAAGAATTTCGCATACTAACCATCACGGAAAATGTGAAGTTTTGAGTCCGAAATGAGAAGTACTTTAAACCATTCCATGGTCATATACGATGAGTAAGAGTGCAAATAAAACTGATTTCATAAAAAACAGAGGTCCGAGTGAGGTTATATTGAAAAAATGAAAAATTGGCCGAAACTGAAGAATTTCACATACTAACCATCACGGAAAATGTGAAGTTTTGAGTCCGAAATGTGAAGTAATTTAAACAATTCCACGGTCATATACGATGAGTAAGAGTGCAATAAAACTGATTTCATCAAAAAGAGAGGTCTGAAAAGAGGTTATATTGAAAAAATGAGAAAATTGGCCGAAACTGAAGAATTTCGCATACTAACCATCACGAAAAAATTGTGAAGCTTTGAATCCGGAATGAGAAGTACTTTAAACCATTCCACGATCATATACGATGAGTAAGAGTGCAAATAAAACTGATTTCATAAAAAACAGAGGTCCGAATGAGGTTATATTGAAAAAATGAGAAAATTGGCCGACATTGAAGAATTTCGCATACTAACCATCACGGAAAATGTGAAGTTTTGATTACGAAATGAGATGTACTTTAAACCATTCCATGGTCATATACGATGAGTAAGAGTGCAAATAAAACTGATTTCATAAAAAACAGAGGTCCGAGTGAGGTTATATTGAAAAAAATGAAAAATTTAGCCGAAACTGAAGAATTTCGCATACTAACCATCACGGAAAATGTGAAGTTTTGAGTCCGAAATGTGAAGTACTTTAAACCATTCCACGGTCATATACGATGAGTAAGAGTGCAATAAAACTGATTTCATCAAAAAGAGAGGTCTGAAAAGAGGTTATATTGAAAAAAAAATGAGAAAATTGGCCGAAACTGAAGAATTTCGCATACTAACCATCACGAAAAAATTGTGAAGCTTTGAATCCGAAATGAGAAGTACTTTAAACCATTCCACGGTCATATATGATTAGTAAGAGTGCAAATAAAACTGATTTCATAAAAAACAGAGGTCCGAGTGAGGTTATATTGAAAAAATGAGAAAATTGGCCGAAATTGAAGAATTTTGCATACTAACCATCACGGAAAATGTGAAGTTTTGAGTCCGAAATGAGAAGTATTTTAAACCATTCCATGGTCATATACGAGGAGTAAGAGTGCAAATAAAACCGATTTCATAAAAAACAGAGGTCCGAGTGAGGTTATATTGAATGAAAAATTTGGCCGAAACTGAAGAATTTCGCATACTAACCATCACGAAAAAATGTGAAGTTTTGAGTCCGAAATGAGAAGTACTTTAAACCATTCCACGGTCATATACGATGAGTAAGAGTGCAATAAAACTGATTTCATCAAAAAGAGAGGTTTGAAAAGAGGTTATATTGAAAAAAATGAGAAAATTGGCCGAAACTGAAGAATTTCGCATACTAACCATCACGAAAAAATTGTGAAGCTTTGAATCCGAAATGAGAAGTACTTTAAACCATTCCACGGTCATATACGATGAGTAAGAGTGCAAATAAAACTGATTTCATAAAAAATAGAGGTCCGAGTGAGGTTATATTGGAAAAAATGAGAAAATTGGCCGAAATTGAAGAATTTTGCATACTAAACATCACGGAAAATGTGAAGTTTTAAGTCCGAAATGAGAAGTACTTTAAACCATTCTACGGTCATATACGAGGAGTAAGAGTGCAAATAAAACTGATTTCATAAAAAACAGAGGTCCGAGTGAGGTTATATTGAAAAAATGAGAAAATTGGCCGAAACTGAAGAATTTCGCATACTAACCATCACGGAAAATGTTAAGTTTTGAGTCCGAAATGAGAAGTACTTTAAACCATTCCACATTCATATATGATGAGTAAAAGTGCAAATAAAACTGATTTCATCAAAAACAAAGGTCCGAGTGAGGTTATATTGAAAAAATGAGAAATTTGGCCGAAACTGAAGAATTTCGCATACTAACCATCACGGAAAATGTGAAGTTTTGAGTCCGAAATGAGAAGTACTTTAAACCATTCCACGGTCATATACGATGAGTAAGAGTGCAAATAAAACTGATTTCATAAAAAACAGAGGTCCGAGTGAGGTTATATTGAAAAAATGAAAAATTTGGCCGAAACTGAAGAATTTCGCATACTAACCATCACGGAAAATGTGAAGTTTTGAGTCCGAAATGAGAAGTACTTTAAACCATTCCACGGTCATATACGATGAGTAAGAGTGCAATAAAACTGATTTCATCAAAAAGAGAGGTCTGAAAGAGGTTATATTGAAAAAATGAGAAAATTGGCCGAAACTGAAGAATTTCGCATACTAACCATCACGAAAAAATTGTGAAGCTTTGAATCCGAAATGAGAAGTACTTTAAACCATTCCACGGTCATATACGATGAGTAAGAGTGCAAATAAAACTGATTTCATAAAAAACAGAGGTCCGAGTGAGGTTATATTGGAAAAATTAGAAAATTGGCCGAAATTGAAGAATTTTGCATACTAACCATCACGGAAAATGTGAAGTTTTGAGTCCGAAATGAGAAGTATTTTAAACCATTCCACGGTCATATATGATGAGTAAGAGTGCAAATAAAACCGATTTCATAAAAAAACAGAGGTCCGAGTGAGGTTATATTGAAAAAATGAGAAAATTGGCCGAAACTGAAGAATTTCGCATACTAACCATCACGGAAAATGTTAAGTTTTGAGTCCGAAATGAGAAGTACTTTAAACCATTCCACGGTCATATACGATGAGTAAAAGTGCAAATAAAACTGATTTCATAAAAAACAGAGGTCCGAAAAGAGGTTATATTGAAAAAATGAGAAAATTTGCCGAAACTGAAGAATTTGCATACTAACCATCACGGAAAATATTGTGAAGCTTTGAGTCCGAAATGAGAAGTACTTTAAACCATTCCACGGTCATATACGATGAGTAAGAGTGCAAATAAAACTGATTTCATAAAAAACAGAGGTCCGAGTGAGGTTATATTGAAAAAATGAGAAAATTGGCCGAATTGAAGAATTTCGCATACTAACCATCACGGAAAATGTGAAGTTTTGATTACGAAATGAGAATACTTTAAACCATTCCATGGTCATATACGATGAGTAAGAGTGCAAATAAAACTGATTTCATAAAAAACAGAGGTCCGAGTGAGGTTATATTGAAAAAATGAAAAATTTGGCCGAAACTGAAGAATTTCGCATACTAACCATCACAAAAAATGTGAAGTTTTGAGTCCGAAATGAGAAGTACTTTAAACCATTCCACGGTCATATACGATGAGTAAGAGTGCAATAAAACTGATTTCATCAAAAAGAGAGGTCCGAAAAGAGGTTATATTGAAAATGAGAAAATTGGCCGAAACTGAAGAATTTCGCATACTAACCATCACGAAAAAATTGTGAAGCTTTGAATCCGAAATGAGAAGTACTTTAAACCATTCCACGGTCATATACGATGAGTAAGAGTGCAAATAAAACTGATTTCATAAAAAACAGAGGTCCGAGTGAGGTTATATTGAAAAAATGAGAAAATTGGCCGAAATTGAAGAATTTTGCATACTAACCATCACGGAAAATGTGAAGTTTTGAGTCCGAAATGAGAAGTACTTTAAACCATTCTACGGTCATATACGAGGAGTAAGAGTGCAAATAAAACTGATTTCATAAAAAACAGAGGTCCGAGTGAGGTTATATTGAAAAAATGAGAAAATTGGCCGAAACTGAAGAATTTCGCATACTAACCATCACGGAAAATGTTAAGTTTTGAGTCCGAAATGAGAAGTACTTTTAACCATTCCACGGTCATATACGATGAGTAAGAGTGCAAATAAAACTGATTTCATCAAAAACAGAGTCCGAAAGAGGTTATATTGAAAAAAATGAGAAAATTTGACGAAACTGAAGAATTTGCATACTAACATCACAGAAAATATTGTGAAGCTTTGAGTCCGAAGTGAGAAGTACTTTAAACCATTCCACGGTCATATACGATGAGTAAGAGTGCAAATAAAACTGATTTCATAAAAAACAGAGGTCCGAGTGAGGTTATATTGAAAAAATGAGAAAATTGGCCGAAACTGAAGAATTTCGCATACTAACCATCACGGAAAATGTGAAGTTTTGAGTCCGAAATGAGAAGTACTTTAAACCATTCCACGGTCATATACGAGGAATAAGAGTGCAAATAAAACTGATTTCATAAAAAACAGAGGTCCGAGTGAGGTTATATTGAAAAAATGAAAAAATTGGCCGAAACCGAAGAATTTCGCATACTAACCATCACGGAAAATGTGAAGTTTTGAGTCTGAAATGAGAAGTACTTTAAACCATTCCACGGTCATATACGATGAGTAAGAGTGCAAATAAAACTGATTTCATAAAAAACAGAGGTCCGAGTGAGGTTATATTGAAAAAATGAGAAAATTGGCCGACATTGAAGAATTTCGCATACTAACCATCACGGAAAATGTGAAGTTTTGATTACGAAATGAGAAGTACTTTAAACCATTCCATGGTCATATACGATGAGTAAGAGTGCAAATAAAACTGATTTCATAAAAAACAGAGGTCCGAGTGAGGTTATATTGAAAAAATGAAAAAATTGGCCGAAACTGAAGAATTTCGCATACTAACCATCACGGAAAATGTGAAGTTTTGAGTCCGAAATGAGAAGTACTTTAAACCATTCCACGGTCATATACGATGAGTAAGAGTGCAAATAAAACTGATTTCATCAAAAACAGAGGTCCGAAAAGAGGTTATATTGAATAAATGAGGAAATTGGCCGAAACTGAAGAATTTCGCATACTAACCATCACAGAAAATATTGTGAAGCTTTGAGTCCTAAATGAGAAGTACTTTTAACCGTTCCACGCTCATATACGATGAGTATGAGTACAAATAAAACTGATTTCATAAAAAACAGAGGTCCGAGTGAGGTTATATTGAAATAATGAGACAATTGGCCGAAACTGAAGAATTTCGCATACTAACCATCACAGAAAATGTGAAGTTTTGAGTCCGAAATGTGAAGTACTTTAAACCATTCCACGGTCATATATGATGAGTAAGAGTGCAATAAACTGATTTCATCAAAAAGAGAGGTCTGAAAAGAGGTTATATTGAAAAAAAATGAGAAAATTGGCCGAAACTGAAGAATTTCGCATACAAACCATCACGAAAATATTGTGAAGCTTTGAATCCGAAATGAGAAGTACTTTAAACCATTCCACGGTCATATATGATGAGTAAGAGTGCAAATAAAACTGATTTTATAAAAAACAGAGGTCCGAGTGAGGTTATATTGGAAAAATGAGAAAATTGGCCGAAATTGAAGAATTTCGCATACTAACTAACCATCACGGAAAATGTGAAGTTTTGAGTCCGAAATGAGAAGTACTTTAAACCAATCCATGGTCATATACGATGATTAAGAGTGCAAATAAAACCGATTTCATAAAAAACAGAGGTCCGAGTGAGGTTATATTGTAAAAATGAAAAAATCGGCCGAACCTGAAGAATTTCGCATACTAACCATCACGGAAAATGTGAAATTTTGAGTCCGAAATGAGAAGTACTTTAAACCGTTCGACGGTCATACACGATGAGTAAGAGTGCAAATAAAACTGATTTCATAAAAAACAGATGTCCGAAAAGAGGTTATATTGAAAAAATGACAAAATTGGCCGAAATTGGGGAATTTCGCATACTAACCATCACGGAAAATATTGTGAAGCTTTGAATCCGAAATAAGAAGTACTTTAAACAATTCCACGGTCATATACGATGAGTAAGAGTGCAAATAAAACTGATTTCATAATAATCAGAGGTCCGAGTGAGGTTATATTGAAAAAATGAGAAAATTGGCCGAAATTGAAGAATTTCGCATACTAACCATCACGAAAAATGTTAAGTTTTGAGTCCGAAATGAGAATTACTTTAAATCATTCCATGGTCATATACGATGAGTAAGAGTGCAAATAAAACAGATTTCATCAAAAACAGAAGTCTGAGTGAGGTTATATTGAAAAAATGAGAAAATTGGCCGAAACTGAAGAATTTCGCATACTAACCTTCACGGAAAATGTGAAGTTTTGTGTCAGAAATGAAAAGTACTTTAAACCATTCCATGGTCATATACGATGAGTAAGAGTGCAAATAAAACTGATTTCATAAAAAACAGAGGTCCGAGTGAGGTTATATTGAAAAAATGAGAAAATTGGCCGAAACTGAAGAATTTCGCATACTAACCATCACGAAAAAATTGTGAAGCTTTGAATCCGAAATGAGAAGTACTTTAAACCATTCCACGGTCATATATGATGAGTAAGAGTGCAAATAAAACTGATTTCATAAAAACCAGAGGTCCGAGTGAGGTTATATTGGAAAAATGAGAAAATTGGCAGAAATTGAAGAATTTCGCATACTAACCATCACGGAAAATGTGAAGTTTGGCCCTTGTGAATTTGAGAGGTTTGAAGTTTGAAATGGTGATAACAAAGGTCTGAAGTTTCGACTTGTAGATAACAGAGGTCTCCGTTAGTTTTTTCCGTTAAAACTGACGGAAGTTGGTCATGTGCATTGCATGTGACCAGAAATAAAAAAAAATTCCAAAAATACCCTTCTTGCATCTCACATGATTCAATGAAAAGACGAAAATGCCCTTAAGGCCACCACCCAACTCCAGCCACCACCACGGCTCCGGCCGGCCACTACCCAACTCCGGCGACCACCACTCTCTCCGGCGACCACCACCCTCTCCGGCAGGCCACCACCCTCTCCGACGACCGCCACCACGGCCCCAATTGGGCCCAAATCGGAGCCACCGGCCCCGAATGGGCCCTAATCGGAGCTATGTGGCTCCGATTTGGAGCTCTGTGGCTCCGATCTGGGGCCACAGAGCTCCGATCGGAGCCACCGAGCTCCGATCGGAGCCACCGAGCTCCGATCGGAGCTTTGTGGCTCCGATTTGGGCCCAATCGGGGCCGGTGGCTCCGATTTGGGCCCAAATGAGGACGTGGTGGCGGTCGTCGGAGAGGGTGGTGGCCGGCCGGAGAGGGTGGTGGTCGCCGGAGAGAGTGGTGGTCGCCGGAGAGGGTGGTGGCCGGCCGGAGCCGTGGTGGTGGTCGGAGTTGGGTTAGGTTTAAATTATGGACAGGGGTATTTTTGTCATTTCATCTTTATATTAATTAAACTTTTTATTAATTCAAATATTACAAAAGGGTATTTTTGACATTTCACACGGTTCTGTTAAATTTGACAGAAAATTTGGACGGAAAACCTAAAAATCACAAAGTCCAAACTTCAGACCTCAGTTATCACCATTTCAATTTTCAGACCTCTCAAATTAACAATGGCCAAACTTCAGAACTCTCCCAGGTTTTTTTTATTGAACAAATTACCAGCAACGGTGTTGGGGTTCGGCCTTTTTAATCCATTAAAATTTAAAACTGCTCAACCCAAGCCCACTTTCTCTTTTTCCTCGTTCGACGTTTCTCTCTATATAATTTGCCTGCCGTCTCTTCTTTATGAATTTTGATTCCGATCGACGACGATTGTGATCTCAACGGTGGTGGTTCTGAAAATCAATCAACCCAATTCATTCATTTCACAGTCGAAGCTTTGTTGGATTTAATCCGGTCTCTGAATCTTCGCCGGCATCAAACCCTAAATCCAGATTTCCACCGCAATGTCCTGCCTTGCGCTTTCTCTTCAACCTGTAAATGGCTCCGACGTCCTGCTGCAGACCAGGGAATGGTTTCCTCCTGCTAGAGCTCTGGCGGCTCTCTCCGCCTTCAGGCTCACTAGGCGGTCACTCTCATCCAAAACGCCCAACTCCGACCAGCACGACGCGTACGCCTCTGAGTTAATCGGAGATGATCCGCTGGCTGCGTCCAGCGGCCAGGTCATTGTTGGAGTTGAGAGCAGGTATCGCGTCATCTACCGCCTTGTTAACACGATTTACATTTTGGGGATTACTACTGCTGATCAGGATAACTCTATCAATGTCTTCGAGTGCATCCACGTCGTCAACCAAGCTGTCAGTGTCATCGTTGCAGCCTGCCGTGGAGTTGATGTGACGCCGGAGAAGCTTGGCCGTAAGTACGCTGAGGTTTACATGGCTCTGGACATCGTTCTCCGTGGAGTAAGTGCAATTCGCCTTTCTGCTATGCTTTCATCTATGCACGGTGATGGGATTGCAAAGATGGTCCATTCGGCCTTAGATACAGAGAGCAAGATCCGTGGGGCGGATAATTGGATTAGCCTTGAGTCGCATTCAGTCGAACACCTTGTGTGCATTGAGGCTTTCTCTTCCACCAACTTTGAGCTACCACCAGAGACTATTGCTGCTGGTGACGAGGTTGTAGCTAGCATTGCTCCTGTAGTTCAGCCTGAGCAAGGCAAGATTAGCCAGGACTCGAAAGCTGAGGAGGAAGGGTCAACTGTTAAGGATCCATTTGCAGCTAGTGATAAGCTCAATGGACCAGAGGAGTTGGTGAGTGGGTTTAAGAAGACTCGGGATGCTTCAGCCACTGACTTGACATTGGCATTGTCTGGCCTTGAGGTGCTCACTCTCCCTCCTGCTGAGGCCATAGAGTCTAACAAAATCGACACTGAATGGTTTGAAGGATACCATGATGGAATCAAGTATGCCAATGAGCAAACTTCTCTTGAGGATACCTTTGAAGGGCAGCGTAAGAATTGGGGTGGTGGATTGGATCCATCAGAGTATATCGGTCCTGCCAAAGCTCCAAAGACTGAGGGGCTTGGCGGGCTCGAGCTCCTCCAAATAGGACTGGACATCGACCCTGCTAAGAAGACGGCTGCTGCTGCTGCTCAAACCCCTCTTGAAGACCTCTTGGTGAAGAAGACAGAAATGAAGGGTCCAGAGATGTACATTTCTGAAGAAATCAGTGCAGAGTTTAGAGAGTCCTTACTTGCTAGGGTAGGGCTTATGGGGGTGGTCTACTTAAAGACACTGCCACCAAAAACCTCCGGTGAAGACAAAGAAACCGAATTTTCCTTCCGGGTAGATGGAACTAGTTCAGTAAAACGATTCATTATGCAGGAATCCAGAGTAAGCAGCCTCGGGAATGGGTTGTTCCATGTGAAGACAGCTCCATCGAATGAGCCAATACCTATTTTGAAATACAGCCTTCTACCACGGTCCACCCCAATTCCCTTAAGGGTTCGACTCACACAGAGACATAGTGGGACATTACTGTCTGTAATGATCCAATATGTGTCAAACCCGGAGCTGCCTGGTCCTCTAACCGACGTTACATTTGTCCTAAAATTGCCTGTTGACCCAACACTGTTGAAGGTTTCCCCCAAAGCTATACTGAATCGGTCTGAGAAAGAGTTGAAATGGATTATCCTTGAGCTTCCTCTTAACGGCTCTCCTGGGCGGTTGAAAGCGAGGATGCCTGTGGACATCAATGCAGAGGATGCTGATGAGGCGATCGAGGTTGTTGGTTATGTCAAGTTTTCATGGAAGGGTGAGAAATCACTGTCGGGAGTTTCCTTGCGGCCTGCAGCAGAGGGCAGCACTGACTTCAACGAGGTTAGTCATAAGTATGAGAGCAGAGTTTATATATGTAACTGAAAATTGATGGATATATGCTTTCTAGGTTTACAGAGTTTTCGTATTTCTTTGCATGGTTTTGCTATCAGTGGTGTGAGATTTGCATATGTTGCTCTAGCTGGGTATAGTAGCTTGGTTGTATGACTCTGTTTGTATAGTAGGAACATCCTCATTGTATGGTCTGTCTATTCACTACAACTGATAGCTTAGAACATGACAGAGTCTAATAGCTTGCAAGTTGATGCATTTGATAAAGTTTGGTGTTGTAGAAGCTTGTTATGGCTCTGGTTTCTCATATTATGCAATTACTTATCTGATGGTGCTGCCTCTAATGTTCCAAATCTTTTATAAGGAGTAAAACTTAGTACCAAAATGAAGCTTTTCTTTTTCAATAGTCTGTTTATTAGAGATAATCTATAGTTTCTTGAAATGTGTATTTTCTGTTCTAATTGTTGTTCAGAAAAAGCCCACATGTGCAAACTGAAAGTAGAAATAAAACACAGTATCCTCAAACAGAAGATGGAAAATGATGAATATGTAAAATTTGAATAATAGTATGGAGTGCAGACATGAGTTGAAGTTCAATGATTTCCAACATTATCATTGTTTATGAGCTTAGCCTTGATACTTAAGCAAAGCGCAATTACTTTCCTTGGTAAAACCAAGTACTAGATTGTCTCCCAAAGAAACTAGTAGTAATGTTCCAAAAAATAGACAATTTCCATTATTTTTCTTTGGCTACATAATTTGGTTTCAAAATGATGTTTGTTGGCTTCCTAGTAACTACTCTTTCTCTTGATTAGAGCTTAGCCAATCCAACCCAACCCAACCCAAGTGTACATACATAAATAAATCTAATGATTTTAATGTCTTTTGTTTGACAATTTGCCTTAATCTACTTGTTGTGATCAAGATTGTGATGTTTTTTCCTCCCTATCTAGTAAGGCAAGTTGCATATTATTGTCATTTAATTAATATATTAAACATGAATTTGAGTTAATTTATATATGTATTTATTTATGGCAAACAAGATAACTATCTTTATTTTGGATGAAATGTGCTATGTTGTCTCTATCTTTATAATTAATATTAATAATTTATTCCATCGGTGAATTAAATACATGATCATACATCATAGGAATTAAATTATCTATGGAAAATTTTAAAATCTACCGAAAGGGAGCTATTTTTTGTTTGTTTCATGATTAGAGTTTATAAGTACAATTGTTGTTCATTATTATAGCAGCCACTTTAAATAATACTAGGTGGAAACAAAATTTTATTCTGATATTACTATGTAATTACATTACAAAAATAAACAATCATTTTCAACAATAAATAAATAAATGAATGAAATATAAGTAAGAGTAAAACTCTCTCTATCTATGTCTATGTCACTATCCAGATTCTCGTGATATTCATTTAATTATTTGAATTTCTTGGTAGAATTCATTTATTTGATTTTAATTCCCACACCTAACGAACAACACCTTCATTCATCACCACCAAATACAAAAGATATAAGAATACCATATTTCACATGATATCCTGATTATATCGATACCAATTATTCAAATCGGTCAAGTAGTGTACATAATATGATTTATAATATCATAAAATAATGATTATTTTGTCGAATATATAATACGAAATATATGTTGCACAGTAACAAAAAGTGAAATCATTCTTCCTTCCCTTGCACGAAAGGCCACCCATAAAAATAGTCATCAAAGACAAACTTCTTTGACTCTTTTGCCCTTTCGTCTATATGAATGTAGGGGTGCAAACGAGTCGAGTATCAGTCAAACTCGATTCGTTTAAAAATTACTCGAATTCAACCAAATTTAAAATTTAAAAACTTGAACTCAACTCGCTTCAAACTTAACATAATCGACTTGGACTTGACTCAACTCGTAAGCTCATTATTCTTCACAAAAACCGAGCTCTAAGTTAGTATTTCTTATGACACAAAAAATTGAGTTCGACTCCACTCGAACTTGGCAGACTTATATATATATATATTATAAATCTCGTTTAAACTCACGAGTAGTTTGAACATAGTATTATCAAGTTTGAACTAAACTCGACAAACCAAAAAGTTAACTTAAAGTTTTTCGAGTTGAATTCAAGTTTTAACCGAGACAATTTCGAATAGAGAAATGCTGTGGCATGCGATTGTTACCATGCGACTAGCAGCCGAAAGGGATCATAATGGCATTCAACGAAACTAATGGAGCTCTCTTTATTAGTTTTTAATTATTTATTTAATTTTTCAATTTTACCCCTATTCTCAATATAATTCGAATATGAATCTGTCCTATTATTTATTTTTAAAAGATTTTACACTTATTTCTTACATCAGTTTTTTTTTTTCAAAGCTCTTGCGTTAGTTAATTATCTATATAACTTCAAATAATATAAAAATTTAGATAAATTTACATTATATTAACCACATTTGACTGGAATAAAATTAAAATTAGCTAGTCATACATATAGGCTACGTAATTTTTCTTCATATAAGTAAATAAGTTAATAGTTTAAACTTTAAATTAGAGAATCCACAATTACTTAGCACTACATAAATGTGAGTTTACTAGGAAAAAAAACAAGTGTTCATAAAATATTTTACTAGTACTAGTACATTATTATAAATAAAAATTAATTAGTATTTATAACATAGAAACATCTACGTGTATTAGCTATTAAAGCAGCACATACAAAAATTGTCCAACATATTATGATAGCTAGATGAAAAACATTTCAAATTACCACTTGATTTTGAAACAACAAGTATGTTGTAAATCCAGTACATATACTTCTCCTTAGTGCAAATAAAAAATAGATGGATATAACTTATTTATTTTTGGTCGATAGGTGTATATAATTGTATTTTTATTGGTTCTTTTATGTTAAAAAAAACTAAACCCTACAAAGAAGATTGTAATACACTAATTGACTAAATAAAAGTAATAATTAGTTTATGGTATATGTTTGAATATAAGTTATATTCAAGAAAGATTGAGCTTGTCATTAAAATAAGTCAACACATACAATAATAATTAGGGCTACACAACAATCAAATGCAAAATTTAAAGATTAAAAAAATTAAATTGGAATGTAAATACTAAATGAAAACCATAATTTAAATATAATACAAATTATAGGAATAAAATACATTGTTATACCTCTATTTGCATTCTAAAAAAATTACGATTGTATTTTTCCTTATATTGTCAGTGTACTCAATAATTGTCTACAAAGTGGATCCTAAGTAAAATAGAAGACTTTGATATTCTGAGAATTTAACACAATTAATTCGGGGCAGAAATGGAAAATCGAATAAAGAACTAAGTATAAATTATACATATTATTATAAATGAAAAGAGATCCAATCGTTTAGTCAATGTTCATTCAAGTCACTTTCGGCCGCTACTCGCATGACATCACGAGGGTATTTTCGTCCAAAACAGCAACATCAAGAAACCCTCCATCGTTGTTGGATCACATATTCGTAACATGAAAAATACGTATAGACAACTTTAATAATCTGATTAACATATAAAACACTCTTTAATTATCAAGATTAATTATACCTTATTATTATTAGTAAGAGTAATGATTTGAGATGAAGTCAAACGGCGACGTTGCAACGGCCACACTCGCATGGTCTTTGCAACTCAACGCCTTGAGCAGCTTCCACGACCCGCTCCTGCTCGCCGGAAACTTCTCACCTCCGACCACCTGACCATCCCCAGAAGAAACGAGCGTCGACGGTCCGGTTCGCCGGAGCTGCCGGGTCCTTATGTCCCGGAGCTCCATCTCCGTCGGAAACTTCGCCACCCCAAACATCGTCATGTAAACATACCACCGCGGCCTCGTCGTCCCTTTTTTACTCTCCGACGAAAGACCAAACTCTGGTTTTCCGATACTACCCCTGACGTACGAGGTTGTTCTTGTTCCGTCCACCGAACGGCTGCTCCTGGTGAGCTTCGCCGCCGCCGTAGCCCTTTGGACGGAGGAGGAGTCCGATCGGCTCCGGAGGGGTAGTTTCGTAACTTCTTGCTTACAGGTCGGGTTGGGAGACTGTCCCTTGAACGGCATCAGCTTGCCGGAGACGATGACGTCATCTGCGGAGCACATGGCGTGTGAAGTGTTGATGACGTCGTCGTCTTTGAGGAACTCGAAGAAGTCCGGCGGCTCGGAGGAGGAGCGGCGGGTGTGGGGTGGTGAGTCAGCGGCGGTGGAGTGGTGGTCGAGGGGGAAGTCTGTGAGGGAGAGGGCTTCGTCAGCGTCATCTTCGTCGTGTCGGAGACAGACTGTACGGTCATCGTCCATTGTTGTGACTGTGAGTGAGGTTTAGATCAGAGAGAGAATGAAGAAGAAGAAGAAAGTATAGAAAAGACAAATAGAAGCATGCATACATATATTATGGCCGGCAATTTGGGCTCGGCACGATTGGCCGACACGAAAATTACGGGTTTGAGTTTGATACTAGTGACACGACACGATAACACAATATTTTAAACTAAAATAGTTAAATATTAATTTTTTTTATTCAATTTACTATAAGTTTTTTGTGCCAGTTTTTCATTGTGGACCGTGTTTGGACTGACCCTTAAAACACGACACGAATTTGGCACGACACAAACACGGCCCGTACGAATTGGCAGCCCAACATATATATGATGCTACTATATAGGGAGAAATAATAATAAAAGAATTTCATTGTTTCTTTCGGAAGCCAAAGGGTATATTACAACTTGTTTTTTCGTTTAAATATGGTTTAGTATCAAATTTGCTAGCGTAAGCAAGATATTTGACATTATGTATTCAATTTTAGCCTCTTCTAAATTTCATTCTTCCAAAAATAAAAAGGAGTTGTTAGATATTGGAAACTTCACCTAAAAAAATTAAGTCGGGCAATAGAGGGAATACTAAAAATATAAGATGCATAACAAATTAGTATGCATGTATTATTGTTATTATTATTATTATTTATTTAGAGTAATATAGTTTTAATTAAGTATTTATTAATTGTATATAAATCTCGAACTCATGAGTTCTTGATATAATTAATTTTATAAGCTAATTAATGTTTATTTTCACTTAATATTTCTAACCATAGTTAATCATTAAACATTTATGAAAACGAACAAGTTTGCATGATTATATATTTATATATATCTCAAGTGTTTCCTTGTTTAATATTAGTGCCATTGATTTAAGATGTGTATACGCGACGTGCTACCGTCATATGCATTATGCATATCATGCATGTATCTTTAATGCCTACATTTGTTTTATAATATTGAAGTCCACGTTATAAAATAGCGTTATTCACGTCTATAATGGCCGTATTTCTTGCTTCATTCAATTTATTATTATTATTATTATTATCTATCTACTACTAGGTTGGAGCTTTTACTTCTTTGATCCATTATTTAGTTTAGTTTGAATATATGACCCTAATCTTAAATAAAAGATACACAATAATTTAGTTAGAAAAAAAAAAACTGAATCGTCATGGTATCAACCTAAAAGGGAGATGAATATCAACCTAAATTAAAACAAATGAGATCTTCAATTTACACTTCCAGTTAAAACAATTACAACAACATCAGGGTGGAGGCAAAATGGTTGCGAAATTTGTCATTTTTCAAAGATTATATATATATATATATATACTCTTTAAACATAATCATTAACGTTAATATGAATTTGATTACTGGTCAATGGTCCAGCAAGATTCGGTCAATGGGTTCCACAACGCCGGGAGCAGGTATTTCTTCCCGTTTCTTCCGTTAGCGTTGAACGCCCCACCGGTCGCCATATCGATCTGGACCTTCCCGGGGTACCCCGGTTTTCCTCCCCGGCCGAACGTGTCGGCGCACCTTCCCGCAGCCTCGATCGGTCGATATTTAATTCCGCCGAAAAATCCACTGTTCAGTGGGTTCGTGACCGCTTCGGCCAAACCTGATGCCAGCGCGATCACCATCGCGTCAGCACCGGCATTCTTGTTCGGTGGTTTGAATACTGTCGTCCAGGTGGCGTTATCGGATTTGTGGAAGGGCCAGGCGCATGCACCGGGGCATTCGGTTTCTGGGTCGCCGACCACGACGTAGGGTTGATCGTTGCCTAAGGAGTGAACCATTTGTATATATTAGCTTACTAAAGTTTATGGCTGACAATTTCTCACACGACACGTATAAACGATCTGTAACAATATGATATAAATAGAATCTTATGTTTAAACAATTTAGATACAAATAAACACGAATAGTTATACGTATCTTATTACTATGTTGGGTATGATTTGCAAATCATTCACAACACAGTAAAACACGTATAACTAGTTATATTTAGCATTTACACATAAATTCACCAATGTTATTGACTAGTTTTTCATAATTTTACTTTTCAGTAGACCCATGACACATTTAAGGTAGATATAATAAATAAAAAAAATTAGCATTTGTATCATATTTAAGAAAAAATCGTCCTAAGTCCAAATATCTATGATTGGTAACTCAAATGCAAATACAAGGTATGGTGAGTTTCATAGACCAAAATACTCAATAGCACACTTCTCAAGTGCGCAATGGGCGTTGCGCAACTATCAAGTGCGTTACATCGAGTAATTAGCATTAATTACGTAGCGCATCTGTCAAGTGTGATACGTAATTAATGTTAAATACTCGATCTTGCAGAAATTAACGTAATGTAACGCACTTGACAAATACGTTATTGGGTATTTTGTTCTCTGAAACTCACCATACGTCCATACCTTGTATTTGAGTTACCGAACGCGATTTTTCCCGTATTTAAAGATATATCTTTAGATACGACACATATACAACACGATACGATTATATACGACAAAACACGAATTATGGGTCCTAAAAAAGAAAATAAACACGTACTTGTAACTCCATGGAGAGCGCATTTCCCAATGCACAACATATGCACCGACACGCCACGGCCGGTGAAGATGACAGCTAGGGTTTTCTTGCCTCCGGCAGCCTGAGCCGTCTTCTCGGCGAGTGGATGAATATAATCTTTAGTAAGCACGTTCCCGTACGACGCCGACTTATCTGTAAGTTGCTTCACCACCTTGATCTTGATCTGAGGTATCTTCAACCCTTGCTTGCCGCCGCGGGCCGCCATGCGTCTCCGGCCAGGAGTGGCGGCGATCTGGTAACTCTCCACCACCTGCCACATGGGCGGATCCAATTAAAATAATAATTATTTGAACCTATATTTCTTGGATAATTAATTATGTATATGATATACAATATTTTATCTTTTTCAACATTTTCCCTCTATTTTTTCTTAAATTGGTAGGTCTTAAATCTTAATTCTTTTTTCTTAAAATTATGTGTTTAATTTGATAATTTTCAAAACGGAATTGATGTAACCGGGGATGAAAACATATCTTAAAGAAAATTGAGTTATGGCAAATAACTAATATAAAAATATTTCAGGGGTAAATGTAAGATTTTAAATGATGTATGGTCAAATTGATAATAATTACATTTTTTGAATAAAAATTGTTGCACATTATAAAAAAAATTATAAAAAGTTATGAGGACAAAAAAATTGCACTTTGGAAAAAAATGGGTAAAAATTGCATATTTAAACCCTCGCTCCCGGAATGTAATACGCAGAGTGTTTTTATCATTACTCACACTTAAAATGTCATTTAGAAAAATCAAGAAAGACTATGCCTAAATTAATTAGGGCTAGCAATAATACGCACGAAAAAACCGTGTTCATTCAAACATATGACAGAACGATAACATGAACATGATTAACACGATATAATTTCCGGATCGTGTTCGTGTTTAGGAATCACAGCACGACACACACGATAACACGATAAAGTTCTGGTACTAAATCTAACTCGTGAGCAGTTTTTTGAAAAAATCTTATTTAATAGCTTTTAAAACTCCAATATCTGTTTGTCAATCCTATATTACAAACTTAAGTTATGAATACTAACATATTAATTCATAGTTATTTTGGTTATATAAAGTTAAGTATTTTGATTTTCGCTTAGACATTTCGTATGGACATTTACAATCGAATAACTTAACACAACACGATAGTCTCACACGAAAACCCACGAAAAATTATATGTCGTGTTCGTGTCGTAAAACGTGGCACGATAAGCTTACCGTGCCTATTCATGTTCAAAAAGTTTAACACGACTATTGACACGAACGTTAACGCACACGATAGCATGAACTAACCTCCCACCATTTCGACACCTGCGGCTGCTCTTTCTTCTTGTTCTTATAATTCAAAGATTTGATGAAGTTACGAATCGCGTGCTTCTGCACGTACCCGAACGGTCCGTACCACATTAACGCGAGGTTGAGCTGTCCGGTGAGCATGGGCCCACCATGGTAAGTCAGCGGCACTTCCAGATTCCGGTGGCCACCAAGGCCACCGCGGCCGGTGACGGTGACGCACAATAGGGCCAAAGTGAGGCCGAGGATTAACTTCAAAGGCAATGGCCGTTCAGTGATAGAAAATGCCATTGCGTGAGAATCCTTTATTTTATTTTATTTTTTGATCAATTGTGCGTGTATTGTCCGTGTTGGGAAACTAATATATGTAACGAGGAAATGTTGAAATTAGCCTACACCACGAAAAATGTAGGGACGACATTTTACGTGTGTTGGTTAGGGTTTTCTATTATTAAACACTGGTTTCTTAAAACCAGGGTACGTACCGTACGTAAATTGTAAACGTGATCTCTTGTAACTGTTTTTTACCCGAAAACGAAGGGTAGTGCTTGTGTGTATAGTCGGAATTACAACATCTATCGACTAAAATTAACTAATTTTGCAATTTTCGGTTCCGAACTTTGAAGTGTAGGATTTTGGCGCACGAATAGTGTTTTTCATACGGAAACAACAGTCTGAGTAGTATCCATTGCTTTTCCATGGGATACGATGTTTTTCGTCCAAATTCATTTGTTTAGAGGGTCAAAATCGCAATTTATGTTTCTTTAAGTCGTTTTGCAATTTATCGATTTTGTTTGGACTTTTTTTTGTTAGTTTTGGATTTTGTTCTAGGGTAAAGGTTTCCTTTCAGTATTTAAGCTATGTTTAGACAATACTGACATTCAGTTATTGATTGAAATAAGAAAATCGAGGTTTTTCCTTAATATCGTATCGAATTCTCAGTATTCTGCTGAATTAACGAGTTTTTACATTTTATCTCATCTACACTATCACGCTGCATCACTTGGTCTCTTCGCCGGGAAAACTATGCATGTTTCCTTAAAATTGGGTTGGACACTTTTTTTTATGTTGGGTTGGGCACTTTACATTTCCAAGTGGCCTAAGTTAATTACTTAACTTCAAATACCTTAAAGGGCTTTGAGATAACTAGCCCAATTTCTTAAAATATGTATTCACTAAAACCCCCAATCCCCATGCATAATGTATATATGTGTGCACATTTAAAAAGGTGCCAAGATGAGCTTCTTTTTTTATTTTATTTTTTTATGTTGCAGACAGATGTTAGTACACGGACTATATATTATTTTTATGATTAAAGAAACAATGAGTTAATAATGTCTTGTGACCAGTGTTATCAGAACCGGACCGGACCGGCGGTCTGACCGCGGTCGGACCGGAACCGGACCCCTCCACGGTCCGGTTTGCTTATTTCCGGAGGATGTAAGCGAACCGGTTCTGAAGTCCGGTTTTCACCGAACCGGTCGGTTTTGGGCGAACTGGGCAGTTCGCCGGTTCAGACTCCTTTCATTAAAAAAAAAATTTAGGGTTAACTTATAGAGAGGCAGACCCCGGTCCGGACTAAAACCTACATAAGGGTTAACTTACAGAGAGGTTTTGCAAATTTGCATGTTTTTTACTAAAACCGGTCGGACCCGGTTCGGACCGGGTCCGACCGGCCGAACCGGGAACCGGTGGCCTTGCCGGTTCAGGCCCCAGTCCGGTTCTGATAACACTGCTTGTGACATATTTCTAGTTTCAGGAAGACAATGACATTCTGACTTAAGGACAGGAGCTCCAATCCCTATGAATAGTGAACATGACACATGACAATAATAATAGAAAAAAGCCAGACAAATCAGGGATAATAGCACCAATAAAAACAACTATAAATATTGTGTAGTGTTAACTAATTAGAGATTTCGAAATTCAAATATTTTCAAGTTTTAAACATGATAAAATATTAAAAATAGTATTTTACTTTTAGTATATAATTCAATAGAAGTTGAGATTATTCTTAGTATGAAGTAAGTTTTGTAAAACTAAAACACTCGTAGAGACTAAAAAAATAATTATCAGAAAAAATTTAATTTAATCTAATCTAATTTCATTTCATTTTTTTTTAATATTTGAATGCATGTATAAGTTTTTCATTAATTATTTAATAGTGATATTTGTAAGTGAATTTATGATTAAAAAATATTAGGTCCGTAATATAAATACTTATTATTTTACTGTGGTTCATTGAAAGTCTTAATTTTTACTTTAAATTAAAAGAAAATATTAATTTAAGCTTCACCAGATCCAAAAAGATAATCGTTTTCCTTAAGAAAACCTATTTATAATTGAATAATAGTTAATCAACTTAATAAATAGTTGGTTGATATTCAATTTCTAGATTTGGAAGTTCACAAAAGAAGCAAACACACGGCACGTGCGGTGGCGACAGACTTGGGCTACTTCCTTAACTTTATTTCTCTATTTGGGGAAACGAACAAAATAAAAGGGATGATCAGTTTCATCCCCTAACTTTAAAGAAGTTTATCATTGATCCTTAAGTTTAAAAAAGTTTCAAATTGAGTTTCTTTCCTTTGAAGGGATAGAATTACTACATTCTACATTCTACAACCCAATAGGAAAATTGATATTATTAATAATATGATACACATATTAGGTGTAGTTAAAAAAATTCATAATTTTTCATACTTTTAAATTTTTAGTTATGTTACAATTAAGTCCACCGTAGTATTAAAAAAACCAAAAGCATGGTGCTCCCAAAGTATAGTAGAAAAATCCAAAAACGTATGAGTGCATTGAGCTAATAAACATTTTTTAGTAAATAAAACCACAATTCTTTTGAAAAATTGCAATATATTTTAATAAAAAATGGCGTTGGATGGATGTTGATCAAATCCACCTATGATATATTATTATTTCTTGTTACATAGTTTAAACAAAAAATTAATTAAAAAATATATTTAATCACATAACAATATATAACGGATTGATTGGGAAAATGACCTTTAGTTTATTAAAGGAAATTATTATTAGCTTCCAAACATTAAGGTTAGTGAGGTGATGTTAATTGACATATACAATGCAACATCAATAATCAAGTCATGCACACATTATTCGAAAAAAAAAAAAATGCACATATCATTTCAAATTAATTCAGTTGAGTATGCTATTTTCATTTTTTCATTTTTCCTTAAACATTATATATATATATATATAAAGATTCAAAAATATCTCAATTGATCGTTGATGTTTTTCATTCCACCATTAAAATTAATAAACACGATTATAAATAGATGCAATCATGCATATATTATTGATTTTAGTATGATTATTATGATATTATATGTACATATAATCGAATTATTCGTTGCACAAGGATTAGGATTTTACTATTTATTAGTGGGAAAAATAGAGAAATTATGGAAAGTAGGCGAAATTCTTCAGTTTCGGCTAATTTTCTCATTTTTTTTCAATATAACCTCACTCGGCCCTCTTATTTTGATGAAATCAGTTTTATTTTCACTCTTACTCATCGTATATGACCGTGAAATGGTTTAAAGTATTTCTCATTTCGGACTCAAAACATCACGTTTTCCGTGATGGTAAGTATGCGAAATTCTTCAATTTCGGCCAACTTTCTTATTTTTCCAATATAACCTCACGCGAACCTCTGTTTTTGATGAAAAAAGAGGTCCGAGTGAGGTTATATTGAAAAAATGAGAAAATTACCCGAAATTGAAGAATTTCGCATACTTACCATCACGGAAAATGTGATGCTTTGAGTCCGAAATGAGAAATACTTTAAACCATTCCACGGTCATATACGATGAGTAAGAGCTCTAATCAAACTGATTTCCTCAAAAAAAGATGTCCGAGTGAGTTTATATTGAAATATTGAGAAAATTGCCCGAAATTAAAGAATTTGGCATACTTACCATCACGGAAAACGTGATGCTTTGAGTTCGAAATGAGAAATACTTTAAACCATTCCACGGTCATATAAGATGAGTAATAGTGCAAGTCAAACTGATTTCATGAAAAAAAGAGGTCCGAGTGAGGTTATATTGAAAAAAAATGAGAAGATTGGCCGAAACTGAAGAATTTCGCATACTAACCATCACAGAAAATGTGAAGTTTTAAATCCGAAATGAGAAGTACTTTAAACCATTCACGGTCATATACGATGAGTAAGAGTGCAAATAAAACTGATTTCATAAAAAACAGAGATTCGAGTGAGGTTCTATTGAAAAAACGAGAAAATTGGCCGAAACTGAAGAATTTCGCTTACCCATCACGGAAAAAGTGATGCTTTGATTCCGAAATGAGAAATACTTTGAACCATTCCACGGTCATATACGATGAGTAAAAGTGCAAATAAAACCGAATTCATCAAAAACAGAGGTCTGAGTGAGGTTATATTGAAAAAATGAGAAAATTGCCAGAAATTGAAGAATTTCGTATATTAACCATCACGGAAAATGTGAAGTTTTTAGTCCGAAATGAGAAGTACTTTAAACCATTCCACGGTCATATACGATGACTAAGAGTGCAAATAAAACTAATTTCATAAAAAAAAGAGGTCTGAAAAGAGATTATATTGAAAAAACTAGAAAATTGGCCGAAACTGAAGAATTTCACATACTAACAATCACGGAAAATATTGTGAAGCTTTGAGTCCGAAATGAGAAGTACTTTAAACCAATCCACGGTCATATACGATGAGCAAGAGTGCAAATAAAACTGATTTCATAAAAAACAGAGGTCCGAGTGAATTAATATTGAAAAAATGAGAAAATTGGCCGAAATTGAAGAATTTCGTATACTAACCATCACGGAAAATGTGAAGTTTTGAGTCCGAAATGAGAAGTACTTTAAACCATTCCATGGTCATATACGAGGAGTAAGAGTGCAAATAAAACCGATTTCATAAAAAACAGAGGTCCGAGTGAGGTTATATTGAAAAAATGAGAAAATTGGCCGAAACTGAAGAATTTCGTATACTAACCATCACAGAAAATATTGTGAAGCTTTGAGTCATAAATGAGAAGTACTTTTAACCATTCCACGCTCATATACGATGAGTATGAGTGCAAATAAAACTGATTTCATAAAAAACAGAGGTCCGAGTGAGGTTATATTGAAAAAATGATAAAATTGGCCGAAACTGAAGAATTTCGCATACTAACCATCATGGAAAATGTTAAGTTTTGAGTCCGAAATGAGAAGTACTTTAAATCATTCCACGCTCATATACGATGAGTAAGAGTGCAAATAAAACTGATTTCATAAAAAACAGAGGTCCGAGTGTGGTTATATTGAAAAAATGAAAAAATTGGCCGAAACTGAAGAATTTCGCATACTAACCATCACGGAAAATGTGAAATTTTGAGTCCGAAATGAGAAGTACTTTAAACCGTTCGACGGTCATATACGATGAGTAAGAGTGCAAATAAAACTGATTTCATAAAAAACAGAGGTCCGAAAAGAGGTTATATTGAAAAAATGACAAAATTGGCCGAAACTGGAGAATTTCGCATACTAACCATCACGAAAAATATTGTGAAGCTTTGACTCCGAAATGAGAAGTACTTTAAACCATTTCACGGTCATATACGATGAGTAAGAGTGCAAATAAAACTGATTTCATAAAAAACAGAGGTCCGAGTGAGGTTATATTGAAAAAATGAGAAAATTGGCCGAAATTGAAGAATTTCGCATACTAACCATCACGGAAAATATTGTGAAGCTTTGAGTCCTAAATGAGAAGTACTTTTAACCATTCCACGCTCATATACGATGAGTATGAGTGCAAATAAAACTGATTTCATAAAAAACAGAGGTCCGAGTGAGGTTATATTGAAAAAATGAGAAAATTGGCCGAAACTGAAGAATTTCGCATACTAACCATCACAGAAAATGTTAAGTTTTGAGTCCGAAATAAGAAGTACTTTAAATCATTCCACGGTCATATAAGATGAGTAAGAGTGCAAATAAAACAGATTTCATCAAAAACAGAAGTCCGAGTGAAGTTATATTGAAAAAATGAGAAAATTGGCCGAAACTGAAGAATTTCGCATAATAACCATCACGGAAAATATTGTGAAGCTTTGACTCCGAAATGAGAAGTACTTTAAACCATTCCACGGTCATATACGATGAGTAAGAGTGCAAATAAAACTGATTTCATAAAAAACAAAGGTCCGAGTGAGGTTATATTGAAAAAATGAGAATATTTGGCCTAAACTGAAGAATTTCGCATACTAACCATCACGGAAAATGTGAAGTTTTGTGTCCGAAATGAGAAGTACTTTAAACCTTTCCATGGTCATATACGATGAGTAAGAGTGCAAATAAAACGGATTTCATAAAAAACAGAGGTCCGAGTGAGGTTATATTGGAAAAATGAAAAAATTGGCCGAAACTGAAGAATTTCGCATACTAACCATCACGGAAAATGTGAAGTTTTGAGTCCGAAATGAGAAGTACTTTAAACCGTTCGACGGTCATATACGATGAGTAAGAGTGCAAATAAAACTGATTTCATCAAAAACAGAGGTCTGAAAAGAGGTTATATTGAAAAAATGAGAAAATTGGCCGAAACTGAAGAATTTCGCATACTAACCATCACGAAAAATATTGTGAAGCTTTGACTCCGAAATGAGAAGTACTTTAAACCATTCCACGGTCATATACGATGAGTAAGAGTGCAAATAAAACTGATTTCATAAAAAACAGAGGTCCGAGTGAGGTTATATTGAAAAAATAAGAAAATTTGCCGAAATTGAAGAATTTCGCATACTAACCATCACGGAAAATGTGAAGTTTTGAGTCCGAAATAAGAAGTACTTTAAACCATTCCGCGGTCATATACGATGAGTAAGAGTGCAAATAAAACTGATTTCATCAAAAACAGAGGTCCGAAAAGAGGTTATATTGAAAAAATGAGAAAATTGGCCGAAACTGAAGAATTTCGCATACTAACCATCACGGAAAATATTGTGAAGCTTTGAGTCCGAAATGAGAAGTACTTTAAACCATTCCACGGTCATATATGATGAGTAAGAGTGCAAATAAAACTGATTTCATAAAAAACAGAGGTCTGAGTGAGGTTATATTGAAAAAATGAGAAAATTGGCCGACATTGAAGAATTTCTCATACTCACCATCACGGAAAATGTGAAGTTTTGATTACGAAATGAGATGTACTTTAAACCATTCCATGGTCATATACGATGAGTAAGAGTGCAAATAAAACTGATTTCATAAAAAACAGAGGTCCGAGTGAGGTTATATTGAAAAAATGAAAAATTGGCCGAAACTGAAGAATTTCGCATACTAACCATCACGGAAAATGTGAAGTTTTAAGTCCGAAATGAGAAGTACTTTAAACCGTTCGACGGTCATATACGATGAGTAAGAGTGCAAATAAAACTGATTTCATCAAAAACAGAGGTCTGAAAAGAGGTTATATTGAAAAAATGAGAAAATTGGCCGAAACTGAAGAATTTCGCATACTAACCATCACGAAAAATATTGTGAAGCTTTGACTCCGAAATGAGAAGTACTTTAAACCATTCCACGGTCATATACGATGAGTAAGAGTGCAAATAAAACTGATTTCATAAAAAACAGAGGTCCGAGTGAGGTTATATTGAAAAAATAAGAAAATTGGCCGAAATTGAAGAATTTCGCATACTAACCATCACGGAAAATGTGAAGTTTTGAGTCCGAAATAAGAAGTACTTTAAACCATTCCACGGTCATATACGATGAGTAAGAGTGCAAATAAAACTGATTTCATCAAAAACAGAGGTCCGAAAAGAGGTTATATTGAAAAAATGAGAAAATTGGCCGAAACTGAAGAATTTCGCATACTAACCATCACGGAAAATATTGTGAAGCTTTGAGTCCGAAATGAGAAGTACTTTAAACCGTTCGACGGTCATATACGATGAGTAAGAGTGCAAATAAAACTGATTTCATCAAAAACAGAGGTCTGAAAAGAGGTTATATTGAAAAAATGAGAAAATTGGCCGAAATTGAAGAATTTCGCATACTAACCATCACGGAAAATATTGTGAAGCTTTGAGTCCGAAATGAGAAGTACTTTAAACCATTCCACGGTCATATACGATGAGTAAGAGTGCAAATAAAACTGATTTCATAAAAAATAGAGGTCTGAGTGAGGTTATATTGAAAAAATGAGAAAATTGGCCGACATTGAAGAATTTCGCATACTAACCATCACGGAAAATGTGAAGTTTTGATTACGAAATGAGATGTACTTTAAACCATTCCATGGTCATATAGGATGTGTAAGAGTGCAAATAAAACTGATTTCATAAAAAAAAGAGGTCCGAGTGAGGTTATATTGAAAAAATGAAAAAAATGGCCGAAACTGAAGAATTTCGCATACTAACCATCAAGGAAAATGTGAAGTTTTGAGTCCGAAATGAGAAGTACTTTAAACCATTCCACGGTCATATACGATGAGTAAGAGTGCAAATAAATCTGATTTCATAAAAAACGGAGGTCCGAAAAGAGGTTATATTAAAAAAATGAGAAAATTGGCCGAAACTGAAGAATTCCGCATACTAACCATCACGAAAAATATTGTGAAGCTTTGAGTCCTAAATGAGAAGTACTTTTAACCATTCCACACTCATATACGATGAGTATGAGTGCAAATAAAACTGATTTCATAAAAAACAGAGGTCCGAGTGAGGTTATATTGAAAAAATGAGAAAATTGGCCGAAACTGAAGAATTTCGCATACTAACCATCACAGAAAATGTGAAGTTTTGAGTCCGAAATGTGAAGTACTTTAAACCATTCCACGGTCATATACGATGAGTAAGAGTGCAATAAAACTGATTTCATCAAAAAGAGAGGTCTGAAAAGAGGTTATATTGAAAAAAATTAGAAAATTGGCCGAAACTGAAGAATTTCGCATACTAACCATCACGAAAAATTGTGAAGCTTTGAATCCGAAATGAGAAGTACTTTAAACCATTCCACGGTCATATATGATGAGTAAGAGTGCAAATAAAACTGATTTCATAAAAACCAGAGGTCCGAGTGAGGTTATATTGGAAAAATGAGAAAATTGGCAGAAATTGAAGAATTTCGCATACTAACCATCACGGAAAATGTGAAGTTTTGAGTCCGAAATAAGAAGTACTTTAAACCATTCCATGGTCATATAAGATGAGTAAGAGTGCAAATAAAACTGATTTCATAAAAAACAGAGGTCCGAGTGAGGTTATATTGAAAAAATGAGAATATTGGCCGAAACTGAAGAATTTCGCATACTAACCATCACGGAAAATGTGAAGTTTTGAGTCTGAAATGAGAAGTACTTTAAACCATTCCACGGTCATATACGATGAGTAAGAGTGCAAATAAAACTGATTTCATCAAAAACAAAGGTCCGAAAAGAGGTTATATTGAAAAAATGAGAAAATTGGCCGAAACTGAAGAATTTCGCATACTAACCATCACGGAAAATATTGTGAAGCTTTGAGTCCGAAATGAGAAGTACTTTAAACCATTCCACACTCATATACGATGAGTATGAGTGCAAATAAAACTGATTTCATAAAAAATAGAGGTCTGAGTGAGGTTATATTGAAAAAATGAGAAAATTGGCCGACATTGAAGAATTTCGCATACTAACCATCACCGAAAATGTGAAGTTTTGATTACGAAATGAGATGTACTTTAAACCATTCCATGGTCTTATACGATGAGTAAGAGTGCAAATAAAACTGATTTCATAAAAAAAAGAGGTCCGAGTGAGGTTATATTGAAAAAATAAAAAAAATGGCCGAAACTGAAGAATTTCGCATACTAACCATCACGGAAAATGTGAAGTTTTGAGTCCGAAATGAGAAGTACTTTAAACCATTCCACGGTCATATACGATGAGTAAGAGTGCAAATAAATCTGATTTCATAAAAAACAGAGGTCCGAAAAGAGGTTATATTGAAAAAATGAGAAAATTGGCCGAAACTGAAGAATTCCGCATACTAACCATCACGGAAAATATTGTGAAGCTTTGAGTCCTAAATGAGAAGTACTTTTAACCATTCCACACTCATATACGATGAGTATGAGTGCAAATAAAACTGATTTCATAAAAAACAGAGGTCCGAGTGAGGTTATATTGAAAAAATGAGAAATTGGCCGAAACTGAAGAATTTCGCATATTAACCATCACAGAAAATGTGAAGTTTTGAGTCCGAAATGTGAAGTACTTTAAACCATTCCACGGTCATATACGATGAGTAAGAGTGCAAATAAAACTGATTTCATAAAAAATAGAGGTCCGAGTGAGGTTATATTGAAAAAATGAGAAAATTGGCCGACATTGAAGAATTTCGCATACTAACCATCACCGAAAATGTGAAGTTTTGATTACGAAATGAGATGTACTTTAAACCATTCCATGGTCATATACGATGAGTAAGAGTGCAAATAAAACTGATTTCATAAAAAAAAGAGGTCCGAGTGAGGTTATATTGAAAAAATGAAAAAAAAGGCCGAAACTGAAGAATTTCGCATACTAACCATCACGGAAAATGTGAAGTTTTGAGTCCGAAATGAGAAGTACTTTAAACCATTCCACGGTCATATACGATGAGTAAGAGTGCAAATAAATCTGATTTCATAAAAAACAGAGGTCCGAAAAGAGGTTATATTGAAAAAATGAGAAAATTGGCCGAAACTGAAGAATTCCGCATACTAACCATCACGGAAAATATTGTGAAGCTTTGAGTCCTAAATGAGAAGTACTTTTAACCATTCCACACTCATATACGATGAGTATGAGTGCAAATAAAACTGATTTCATAAAAAACAGAGGTCCGAGTGAGGTTATATTGAAAAAATGAGAAAATTGGCCGAAACTGAAGAATTTCGCATATTAACCATCACAGAAAATGTGAAGTTTTGAGTCCGAAATGTGAAGTACTTTAAACCATTCCACGGTCATATACGATGAGTAAGAGTGCAATAAAACTGATTTCATCAAAAAGAGAGGTCTGAAAAGAGTTATATTGGAAAAATGAGAAAATTGGCCGAAATTGAAGAATTTCGCATACTAACTAACCATCACGGAAAATGTGAAGTTTTGAGTCCGAAATGAGAATTACTTTAAACCAATCCATGGTCATATACGATGAGTAAGAGTGCAAATAAAACCGATTTCATAAAAAACAGAGGTCCGAGTGAGGTTATATTGTAAAAATGAAATAATCGGCCGAAACTGAAGAATTTCGCATACTAACCATCACGGAAAATGTGAAAATTTGAGTCCGAAATGAGAAGTACTTTAACCGTTCGACGGTCATACACGATGAGTAAGAGTGCAAATAAAACTGATTTCATAAAAAATAGATGTCCGAAAAGAGGTTATATTGAAAAAATGACAAAATTGGCCGAAATTGGGGAATTTCGCATACTAACCATCACGAAAAATATTGTGTAGCTTTGAATCCGAAATAAGAAGTACTTTAAACAATTCCACGGTCATATACGATGAGTAAGAATGCAAATAAAACTGATTTCATAATAAACAGAGGTCCGAGTGAGGTTATATTGAAAAAATGAGAAAATTGGCCGAAATTGAAGAATTTCGCATACTAACCATCACGGAAAATGTTAAGTTTTGAGTCCGAAATGAGAAGTACTTTAAATCATTCCACGGTCATATACGATGAGTAAGAGTGCAAATAAAACAGATTTCATCAAAAACAGAAGTCCGAGTGAGGTTATATTGAAAAAATGAGAAAATTGGCCGAAACTGAAGAATTTCGCATACTAACCATCACGGAAAATGTGAAGTTTTGTGTCCGAAATGAAAAGTACTTTAAACCATTCTATGGTCATATACGATGAGTAAGTGTGCAAATAAAACTGATTTCATAAAAAACAGAGGTCCGAGTGAGGTTATATTGAAAAAATGAGAAAATTGGCCGAAATTGAAGAATTTCGCATACTAACCATCACGAAAAAATTGTGAAGCTTTTTTATCCGAAATGAGAAGTACTTTAAACCATTCCACGGTCATATATGATGAGTAAGAGTGCAAATAAAACTGATTTCATAAAAAACAGAGGTCCGAGTGAGGTTATATTGAAAAAATGAGAATATTTGGCCGAAACTGAAGAATTTCGCATAATAACCATCACGGAAAATGTGAAGTTTTGTGTCCGAAATGAGAAGTACTTTAAACCATTCCATGGTCATATACGATGAGTAAGAGTGCAAATAAAACTGATTTCATAAAAAACAGAGGTCCGAGTGAGGTTATATTGAAAAAATGAGAAAATTGGCCGAAACTGAAGAATTTCGCATACTAACCATCACGAAAAAATTGTGAAGCTTTGAATCAGAAATGAGAAGTACTTTAAACCATTCCACGGTCATATATGATGAATAAGAGTGCAAATAAAACTGATTTCATAAAAAACAGAGGTCCGAGTGAGGTTATATTGGAAAAATGAGAAAATTGGCCGAAATAAAGAATTTCGCATACTAACCATCGCGGAAAATGTGAAGTTTTGAGTCCGAAATGAGAAGTACTTTAAACCATTCCATGGTCATATACGATGAGTAAGAGTGCAAATAAAACTGATTTCATAAAAAACAGAGGTCCGAGTGAGGTTATATTGAAAAAATGAAAAATTTGGCCGAAACTGAAGAATTTCACATACTAACCATCACGGAAAATGTGAAGTTTTGAGTCCGAAATGTGAAGTAATTTAAACAATTCCACGGTCATATACGATGAGTAAGAGTGCAATAAAACTGATTTCATCAAAAAGAGAGGTCTGAAAAGAGGTTATATTGAAAAAATGAGAAATTGGCCGAAACTGAAGAATTTCGCATACTAACCATCACGAAAAATTGTGAAGCTTTGAATCCGAATGAGAAGTACTTTAAACCATTCCACGATCATATACGATGAGTAAGAGTGCAAATAAAACTGATTTCATAAAAAACAGAGGTCCGAATGAGGTTATATTGAAAAAATGAGAAAATTGGCCGACATTGAAGAATTTCGCAGACTAACCATCACGGAAAATGTGAAGTTTTGATTACGAAATGAGATGTACTTTAAACCATTCCATGGTCATATACGATGAGTAAGAGTGCAAATAAAAGTGATTTCATAAAAAACAGAGGTCCGAGTGAGGTTATATTGAAAAAAATGAAAAATTTAGCCGAAACTGAAGAATTTCGCATACTAACCATCACGGAAAATGTGAAGTTTTGAGTCCGAAATGTGAAGTACTTTAAACCATTCCACGGTCATATACGATGAGTAAGAGTGCAATAAAACTGATTTCATCAAAAAGAGAGGTCTGAAAAGAGGTTATATTGAAAAAAAAATGAGAAATTGGCCGAAACTGAAGAATTTCGCATACTAACCATCACGAAAAAATTGTGAAGCTTTGAATCCTAAATGAGAAGTACTTTAAACCATTCCACGGTCATATATGATTAGTAAGAGTGCAAGTAAAACTGATTTCATAAAAACAGAGGTCCGAGTGAGGTTATATTGAAAAAATGAGAAAATTGGCCGAAATTGAAGAATTTTGCATACTAACCATCACGGAAAATGTGAAGTTTTGAGTCCGAAATGAGAAGTATTTTAAACCATTCCATGGTCATATACGAGGAGTAAGAGTGCAAATAAAACCGATTTCATAAAAAACAGAGGTCCGAGTGAGGTTATATTGAATGAAAAATTTAGCCGAAACTGAAGAATTTCGCATACTAACCATCACGAAAAATGTGAAGTTTTGAGTCCGAAATGTGAAGTACTTTAAACCATTCCACGGTCATATACGATGAGTAAGAGTGCAATAAAACTGATTTCATCAAAAAGAGAGGTTTGAAAAGAGGTTATATTGAAAAAAAATGAGAAAATTGGCCGAAACTGAAGAATTTCGCATACTAACCATCACGAAAAAATTGTGAAGCTTTGAATCCGAAATGAGAAGTACTTTAAACCATTCCACGGTCATATATGATGAGTAAGAGTGCAAATAAAACTGATTTCATAAAAATAGAGGTCCGAGTGAGGTTATATTGGAAAAATGAGAAAATTGGCCGAAATTGAAGAATTTTGCATACTAAACATCACGGAAAATGTGAAGTTTTGAGTCCGAAATGAGAAGTACTTTAAACCAATCTACGGTCATATACGAGGAGTAAGAGTGCAAATAAAACCGATTTCATAAAAAAACAGAGGTCCGAGTGAGGTTATATTGAAAAAATGAGAAAATTGGCCGAAACTGAAGAATTTCGCATACTAACCATCACGGAAAATGTTAAGTTTTGAGTCAGAAATGAGAAGTACTTTAAACCATTCCACATTCATATACGATGAGTAAAAGTGCAAATAAAACTGATTTCATCAAAAAACAAAGGTCCGAGTGAGGTTATATTGAAAAAATGAGAAATTTGGCCGAAACTGAAGAATTTCGCATACTAACCATCACGGAAAATGTGAAGTTTTGTGTCCGAAATGAGAAGTACTTTAAACCATTCAACGGTCATATACGATGAGTAAGAGTGCAAATAAAACTGATTTCATAAAAAACAGAGGTCCGAGTGAGGTTATATTGAAAAAATGAAAAATTTGGCCGAAACTGAAGAATTTCACATACTAACCATCACGGAAAATGTGAAGTTTTGAGTCCGAAATGTTAAGTACTTTAAACAATTCCACGGTCATATACGATGAGTAAGAGTGCAATAAACTGATTTCATCAAAAAGAGAGGTCTGAAAAGAGGTTATATTGAAAAAATGAGAAAATTGGCCGAAACTGAAGAATTTCGCATACTAACCATCACGAAAAAATTGTGAAGCTTTGAATCCGGAATGAGAAGTACTTTAAACCATTCCACGGTCATATATGATGAGTAAGAGTGCAAATAAAACTGATTTCATAAAAAACAGAGGTCCGAGTGAGGTTATATTGGAAAAATTAGAAAATTGGCCGAAATGAAGAATTTTGCATACTAACCATCACGGAAAATGTGAAGTTTTGAGTCCGAAATAAGAAGTATTTTAAACCATTCCATGGTCATATATGATGAGTAATAGTGCAAATAAAACCGTTTTCATAAAAAAACAGAGGTCCGAGTGAGGTTATATTGAAAAAATGAGAAAATTGGCCGAAACTGAAGAATTTCGCATACTAACCATCACGGAAAATGTTAAGTTTTGAGTCCGAACTGAGAAGTACTTTAAACCATTCCACGGTCATATACGATGAGTAAAAGTGCAAATAAAACTGATTTCATAAAAAACAGAGCTCCGAAAAGAGGTTATATTGAAAAAATGAGAAAATTGACGAAACTGAAGAATTTGCATACTAACCATCACGAAAATATTGTGAAGCTTTGAGTCCGAAATGAGAAGTACTTTAAACCATTCCACGTCATATACGATGAGTAAGAGTGCAAATAAAACTGATTTCATAAAAAACAGAGGTCCGAGTGAGGTTATATTGAAAAAATGAGAAAATTGGCCGAATTGAAGAATTTCGCATACTAACCATCACGGAAAATGTGAAGTTTTGATTACGAAATGAGATATATTTTAAACCATTCCATGGTCATATACGATGAGTAAGAGTGCAAATAAAACTGATTTCATAAAAAACAGAGGTCCGAGTGAGGTTATATTGAAAAAATGAAAATTTGGCCGAAACTGAAGAATTTCGCATACTAACCATCACAAAAAATGTGAAGTTTTGAGTCCGAAATGTGAAGTACTTTAAACCATTCCACGGTCATATACGATGAGTAAGAGTGCAATAAAACTGATTTCATCAAAAGAGAGGTCTGAAAAGAGGTTATATTGAAAAGAGAAAATTGGCCGAAACTGAAGAATTTCGCATACTAACCATCACGAAAAAATTGTGAAGCTTTGAATCCGAAATGAGAAGTACTTTAAAACCATTCCACGGTCATATATGATGAGTAAGAGTGCAAATAAAACTGATTTCATAAAAAACAGAGGTCCGAGTGAGGTTATATTGGAAAAATGAGAAAATTGGCCGAAATTGAAGAATTTGCATACTAACCATCACGGAAAATGTGAAGTTTTGAGTCCGAAATGAGAAGTACTTTAAACCATTCTACGGTCATATACGAGGAGTAAGAGTGCAAATAAAACCGATTTCATAAAAAACAGAGGTCCGAGTGAGGTTATATTGAAAAAATGAGAAAATTGGCCGAAACTGAAGAATTTCGCATACTAACCATCACGGAAAATGTTTGTTTTGAGTCCGAAATGAGAAGAACTTTTAAACCATTCCACGGTCATATATGATGAGTAAAAGTGCAAATAAAACTGATTTCATCAAAAACAGAGCTCCGAAAAGAGGTTATATTGAAAAAATGAGAAAATTTGACGAAACTGAAGAATTTGCATACTAACATCACAGAAAATATTGTGAAGCTTTGAGTCCGAAGTGAGAAGTACTTTAAACCATTCCGCGGTCATATACGATGAGTAAGAGTGCAAATAAAACTGATTTCATAAAAAACAGAGGTCCGAGTGAGGTTATATTGAAAAAAATGAGAAAATTGACCGAAATTGAAGAATTTCGCATACTAACCATCACGGAAAATGTGAAGTTTTGAGTCCGAAATGAGAAGTACTTTAAACCATTCCACGGTCATATACGAGGAATAAGAGTGCAAATAAAACTGATTTCATAAAAAACAGAGGTCCGAGTGAGGTTATATTGAAAAAATGAAAAAATTGGCCGAAACCGAAGAATTTCGCATACTAACCATCACACGGAAAATGTCAAGTTTTGAGTCTTAAATGAGAAGTACTTTAAACCATTCCACGGTCATATACGATGAGTAAGAGTGCAAATAAAACTGATTTCATAAAAAACAGAGGTCCGAGTGAGGTTATATTGAAAAATGAGAAAATTGGCCGACATTGAAGAATTTCGCATACTAACCATCACGGAAAATGTGAAGTTTTGATTACGAAATGAGAAGTACTTTAAACCATTCCATGGTCATATACGATGAGTAAGAGTGCAAATAAAACTGATTTCATAAAAAACAGAGGTCCGAGTGAGGTTATATTGAAAAAATGAAAAAATTGGCCGAAACTGAAGAATTTCGCATACTAACCATCACGGAAAATGTGAAGTTTTGAGTCCGAAATGAGAAGTCCTTTAAACCGTTCGACGGTCATATACGATGAGTAAGAGTGCAAATAAAACTGATTTCATAAAAACAGAGGTCCGAAAAAGAGTTATATTGAAAAAATGAGAAAATTGGCCGAAACTGGGGATTTCGCATACTAACCATCACGAAAATATTGTGAAGCTTTGACTCCGAAAATAAGATGTACTTTAAACAATTCCACGGTCATATACGATGAGTAAGAGTGCAAATAAAACTGATTTCATAAAAACAGAGGTCCGAGTGAGGTTATATTGAAAAAATGAGAAAATTGGCCGAAATTGAAGAATTTCGTATACTAACCATCACGGAAAATATTGTGAAGCTTTGAGTCCGAAATGAGATGTACTTTTAAACCATTCCACGGTTATATACGATGAGTAAGAGTGCAAATAAAACTGATTTCATAAAAAACAGAGGTCCGAGTGAGGTTATATTGAAAAATGAGAAAATTGGCCGAAACTGAAGAATTTCGCATACTAACCATCACGGAAAATGTGAAGTTTTGAGTCCGAAATGAGAAGTACTTTAAACCATTCCACGGTCATATACGATGAGTAAGAGTGCAAATAAAACTGATTTCATCAAAAACAGAGTCCGAGTGAGGTTATATTGAAAAAAATGAGAAATTGGCCGAAACTGAAGAATTTCGCATACTAACCATCACGGAAAATATTGTGAAGATTTGAGTCCGAAATGAGAAGTACTTTAAAACATTCCACGGTCATATACGATGAGTAAGAGTGCAAATAAAACTGATTTCATAAAAAACAGAGGTCCGAGTGAGGTTATATTGAAAAAATGAGAAAATTTGGCCGAAACTGAAGAATTTCGCATACTAACCATCACGGAAAATGTGAAGTTTTGAGTCCGAAATGAGAAGTACTTTAAACCATTCCATGGTCATATACGATGAGTAAGAGTGCAAATAAAACTGATTTCATAAAAAACAGAGATCCGAGTGAGGTTATATTGAAAAAATGAGAAAATTGGCCGAAACTGAAGAATTTCGCATACTAACCATCACGAAAAAATTGTGAAGCTTTGAATCCGAAATGAGAAGTACTTTAAACCATTCCACGGTCATATATGATGAGTAGAGTGCAAATAAAACTGATTTCATAAAAAACAGAGGTCCGAGTGAGGTTATATTGGAAAAATGAGAA